>CM056096.1:600000-1177271 GCA_002259235.3 Caenorhabditis latens
AACTTTAGTCGAATCTCTTTGCTCAATGAAAAATTTAATGTAAATTCCTTTGTTCCATTTTTACATTGTAATTGACTTCGAGCTGACTTACAAATCATTTTACTTTTCTTACTGCACAGGGAAATGGCAATTCTAAACTTGGAAAAGATCAAAATTAAAAACATTGGAATAAAACTCACAATTCAAACGGAGTCACCAATTTCAGAACTCCATTCAAAGCAAGCATTGGAAGTAGCAATAAAGGAAACTCAGATAACATTTTGTATTGATGGAAGAGAGATGAAAAAGAGTAGAGGGTAGGGAAGATCGACAAGAGGAACGGGTCAGTTGTCAGGTGTCACAGTGCAATATATTGGAGACGGAGGAGATTTGTGTGCTTTGGATAGACCATCCGAGAGGAGGGGGAACCTGTTGGTTTTGAAGTAATTGTGGGTTCATGAGAGGTACAGTACTGTGCAAAAATATACGACCTTAGGCTGTTTTCAGTTGAAAATGACTAACTTTGAGAGGGAACCAAGACATTGTGTGATTTTAAAGGTTTTTCTTATAGCCCTAACAAGTTTACAGTAATGTCTTGACAACTTTAATTAAAACACACAAAACTTGACGAGTGACTACTCTTATTGAATATATAAATGCGGAAAAAAGGTAATATTCAATTCAACTTCTGTGAAAATATAAAAGCGTCCAAATGTTTCGTTTTCCATGGAAGCCACTCCCACCATTCCATCAGGACGAAGAAGGTAATATTGCGTAATTTTAGATTCTTCATTTGATAGATTTTGTAACTTTTCTTCTCTTTGTACTTGAACATTAGAAAAACTGTAAAGAATTAAATATGTAACAACTGAAGAAAATAAAAGACACAAACCTTCCCATAACATCCAATTCATTAAAGCATTCATCAATTTTGATTTTCTCAGCATACTCAATCGTTGCCACTCTCCATTTTGGAGTCCATCCGCTACTCCATTTTTCAAAAAATAGTTTTAAATGACTGGTCTTAAATGTCGAATTTAACAGAATAATAACATACAAATCAATCTCGAGAAATTGTTGGAAACTAATCCAGTGTGCAAACTGAACTTTCAAAAAATTCAGTTTGTTTCGAAAATAGTCTGGTTGATATTTGAAATCATCAGTTGGTTTCATGATAAGTTTCAGTTTGATTTGTGCTTCCTGGCGACGAAGAAGTGAATCGACGACTTCATCATCTTCTGGTGTATTCCAGTACTTTCCAATAAGTGTCAATGATTTGACAGCTGTTTTGTTTTTGTGATCATTGTAGTAAAAATCAATAATTCTCTCATTTTCCTCCCGTATGAAATCCTGGAAATGAAGTTCAATAGTCCACAACGGTACGTTGAGAATATCAGATAGATGTACAATAAATGAGTTCGTATTCGACCATTGACATTCTTCTGTCGTGAATAATTGGAGAGAGTGTTCTGATGTTGTGTCATCTTCAGTTGGAATCCAAGATTTAATAAATATATCATTGGTCACCCTTGTATAAACAGCTTTATGGCTCGCTTGCTCTTTTTTACGGAAAAAGGTTTTGAACTTTTGAAGAACATTTTTTCTTGGTGGGATATTATTGATTTTTGGAAAATATTCCAGTTTGAATACCCACTCCAAACTTGGATAATAATCAAACTTCAACCGAATCTCTTTGCTCAATGAAAACTTTAATGTAAATTCCTTTGTTTCACTCCTACATTGTAATTGACTTCGAGCTGACTTACAAATCATTTTACTTTTCTTACTGCACAGGGAAATGGCAACTCTGAATTTGAAAATGGTTAACAATTAACAACATTGAATCAAAACTCACAATTCAAACGGAGTCACCAGTTTCAGAACTCCATTCAAAACAAGCATTGGAAGCAGGAATAAAGGGAATTCAGATGACATTTTGTATTGGTGGAAGAGAAAAAGAAAAGGCTGGGTGGTAACGAAGGTCGAAGAGGGAAACGGGTCAAGTGTCAGTTGTCACTGTGCAATGTATTGGAGACGGAGAAGATTAGACATGTGTGCTTTGGACAGATCCCCCGGGGGGAAGCCAGTTGGTTTTGAGGTAATTGCTGGCTTCTGGGATGAAGGGCTTGATGAATGGAGAGGAGACGTTCTATTTGTTCAAGATGATTACTCACATTCATGGGCACGAGACCGAGTATTGGGATTCATGGGCACGAGACCGAGTATGGCGGTAGGGTGACTGTTTGTTTCCTGGAGTGATGAGTGATTTTCAGATTGTCTCGAAGCCATCAAATGGAGTTCCTGTCAAGTTGATCAAGCGTTGATTTCGAGTAGAACAGTTATGGAGATTACTGTTTTTTTACGGAATTTTTCAAATAAAACAAATGTATCTTTTATTTTATAACTCATTTGGTTTGTCGGGCTTGTTCGCTCCGGAAAAATTAAAATTTTTAAAACTGCTTTCAATGAGAATGCTAACAACAAAAAATTTGCAATATTCACGTCTTTCTAGAACTCTCTTTTATATTAAAAATGTGCTTGGGGAAGACTCAGATCCGAACCCAGTGGACTAACATTCTCTTCCTCGGCCACACTAAATTTTCATGACAACTTTGTCAATTTCAGTTCAATAAAAATTCTTATTCTGATGATATCTTTCTAAAATTCTATCTGTAGATGTGAAATGCAATGAAGATGAGATGAGATTCTGAAATTTTGATTATCTCAATAAAAGAGCACCCATCGATCTGAACTCACTTACCTCCTTTCTAACTCACCTCAGAACAAGAGTAGTCTCAGACCATACGCCGAAAATTATTCTGAAAAAGTGGCCACTCCATCCCAATCGTTCTCAATTCCTGCTCCGACAAGCAGAGAAAACGGTAGATTGACACTTAGATTGGTCAACCTACACGAATTCTCCACCTGCCGGATAAAACGGAAGAAGATCGATTTTTGGGAGGATTAGCTATTAAATGAAACCGGAAAGACATACCTTAAATTACAATGATGGGCGGTGTGACCTGAAGACATCAAACGTCCGTGCCTTGTGAGCTGACGATGGAGGGAAATGAAGAGTTATGGACCTGAAATCAATAAAATATTAAAGTAGAGGGAGGAAAACATCAGATGGTTTTTCATGTAAGAAGAGAGAACAGAGAAGACTAGTCAACGAGTTTCAATAAACTATGCGGGAAAAAAACAAGTGAGTGATGATTGCGGTAAATAAAAAAACGAGAAGAAAGTGTGGAGAGAGCAGGAACAAACAAGAGAGTACAGAGAAAGAGAGAGATGGTCCTGAGAAAAGCATTTTGCTGCCATAGTGACATGTAGATCAAAACAAAAGGTGGAAAACTAATTGGGATTCAGAAGGAAACCTACGCGAGCCACATAATGAAAAGGTCAAAAGAAAAGGGAAAGAAGCAGTAATCTGGTAAGAAAAACTAGAAACTTGAGAGAGGAAATCAGAAAACTGCCTTGATTTTCTCTATTTCCCATCAAGTTTCTTTTGCGAATAAGGAGAAATATTAGCAAGAAAGTTGTGATAAAGATGGAGAGCGACACTGCGAAAATGTTTCGAAGGCAATCTGACAAAAAGATGAGGCTAAAATACTAGTGATTGAATAGAGAAAAGAAAATATGTTAACGATTGAACCGGAAGCATTACCACTGCTTTTTCTAGCTTCTCAAGGATTATTTTGCTATTTTTGAGCTATTTTTGTGATGAAACCGTTTTATTAAGGAAGGAATAACACGATGACACATCTAATGTAACTGTATTGACAGGAAGGAGATGAATACTAGCTACCAGACATTCTGACCGAGCCGAAAATGATTGATTTGCCATTATTCAACCTATTTTTCAATAGAAATCAAAGAATTGAGACTTCAAATTCTCAAAATTCTGATAAAATCAGCTGTACTCATCACTAACCTTTCGAAATCACTCACCTTCTTGCTTACTTACCTCTAAACAAGCGTATTCTTGAGTGATACGTCGAAACTATGCTGAAAAGTGGCCACTCCATCCCAACCGCTCTCAATTCCTGCTCCGACTAACAGAGAAAACGGTAGATTGACACTTAGATCGGTCAATCTACACGAAATCTCCGCCCGCCGGATAAAACGGAAGAAAATTGGTTATGGGAGGAGCAGCTATTATATGAAAATGACAAAATTTACCTAAAATTACTCTCACGGCCGGTGTAACATGAAGACATTAGACGTCGTTGTCTTGTGAGCTGACGGTGGAGGTGAAGGAAGAGTCGTCGACCTGAAATCAATAAAATATTAAAATGAAGGGAGAAAAACTTCAGATGATTTCTCAAGAAAGAACAGAAAATACGACGAGTGTCAATAAACTAAAAACAAGTGAATAATGGTTGCGGTAAATAAAAAAACGAGAAGAAAGTGAAGAGAGAGCAGGAACAAACAAGAGAGTACAGAGAACGAGACAGATGGTCCATGAGAAATGCATTTCCCCCCATAGTGACATGTAGATCTAAACAAAAGGTGAAAAACTAATTGGGATTCGGATGGAAACCTAGGCGAGCCACATAATGAAAATCTCAAAAGAAAAGGGAAAGAAGCAGTAATCTGGCAAGAAATTGTCAAATTTGAGAGAGGAAATCAGATAACTGCCTTGATATTCTCTATTTCCCATCGAGTTTCTTTTGCGAATAAGGAGAAACATTAGCGAGGCAGTTGTGATAAAGATGGAGAGCGACACTGCGAAAATGTTTCGAAGGCAATCTGACCGAAAGATGAGGCTGAAATACTAGTGATTGAATACAGGAAAAAGCACTGTCCTTTCCCTGTTTCTTTAGGTTAACTTTGCAATTTTCGAGCTATTTTTATTGTGAAACCGTTTTATCAAGAAAGGAATAACAACATGACACATCTAGAGAAACCGTGTTGACAGGAGATGAGAGGAGGAATCTGAAGTTCATAAAGAAAGATTAATAGCTATCAAACATTCTGACCAAGCCGAACAAGATTAATTTGTCTTTACTAAACCTATTTGTCAATAGAAATCAAAGAATTGAGACTTCAAATTCTCAAATTTCTGATAAAACCAGCTGTACCCCATCACTCACCTTTTGAAATCACTCACCTTCTTGCTGACTCTCATCAAAACAAGCATCGTCGAAATTTCGCTGAAAAAGTTGCCATTCCATCCCAACCGCTCTCAATTCCTGCTCCGACTAGCAGAGAAAACGATAGATTGACAACTAGATCGGTCAATCTACACGAAATCTCCGCCCGCCGGATAAAACGGAAGAAAACTGGTTATGGGAGGAGCAGCTATTATCGGAGAACAAAAGATTTACCTGAAATTCCTCCGAACACAAAGATGTCGTTGATCGCTTCTGGGGGACGATGGAGGTGTTGGCGAGGAGTCGCCATCCTTTCGTGTCGCCGTCCTTCTGAGTCGCAGTCCTTCCGTGTCGCTGTCCTTCCGTTTCGCTGTCCTTCTGAGTCGTCGTCCTTTCGTGTCGCCGTCCTACTGAAATCAATAAAATATGAATTGAAATTGAACAAGTTAAATTTTTTCACAAAATTAGAAAATTTCTGAAGAAAAAGAGACTAGAGAGTACAGAGAAAGAGAGCAAATGAATCAACGAACGCCCATAAACTATGCGGGTAAAGAACGAGGAAAGAGTGAAGAGAGTGAAGAGAGACAGACGGTCGTTTCTTAAGAAGCGGGATTTGCACCATTGGGACCTGTAGATCAAAAATATTGGCATCTGGAGAAGATTAAATGAAATCAAACAAGCTTTTTTTGTTTAGACTTGCAACGCAAAGTAGTTATCTACCAAATAGAGGCGGGGACACCGGGAAACACTGCGAAAAGAGGCGAGAAGATCTGCCGAAGAGGAAAACAAGCAACGCTGACGGGAAAGTGGATATTCTGAATAAAAAACCAATCGAAAATTATTGATTTCCTAGAGGACTTCTTGTGGAGACCAGGGGGAATGCGAGTGCCTCATGACAGAAGTGTTTTGAAGGCGAGATGACAAAAGGCGAGGCTGAAACACTAGATATTAGGAAATTGGAAAATAAAGATATTCGGAATCACAATAACTGATATTTCCTAGTTTTTCAGATGAAATTCAACTAGTTGTGAGCTATTTTCGGTAGGAATTCGTGAATTCATTGATCGGTGAGCGCTGATGCATCTCAAAAAGCAGTGCTGAAACTTGAGTGTAAAGAGGAAGAATCACAAGTGAGAACTGGAAGATTTTTAGCTTATAATCAAGTTGATAAAGTGAAAAAGGTTATTCTGCTCTCAGAATACCGAAATTCTCACCGAGAGGCATCACTTGTTGCTCTAACCCGTCTGTCACTAGAAATCAAACATTCGAGAGCTAAAATCCAAAAAATTTCAAGGAAAAACTATTAAAATCGTAAAGGAAACCGTTACATCACAATCCTAAATTCATTCCGAAAGTATTTGTAGAGATAACCCAAAAGAATCTCTCTTAATGCCACGTCATCAACATCTACGAAAAAATCGATGACAGGTGGCCGCTACATTGGGCCAGATGGCCTGTAAAATCAATATTTTTGAATATTTTGGACGCAAACGGAAGGAAGACACCGGTGAGGACATCATTATGATTTTTCATTACTTTTTACAAAAAAAACTAAGTAGATTTTGTCCGATCCTCTTCACCCGGCTGCCCGCATTCTATGATTTTCGATTGAAGCTAGTTTTGGCTGAAATAGTGAAATCAGAAGCAAGTGAAGGAAAATTAGAAGGCACAAACAAAGAGGAATGATTTTCGAAGCTAATGGAACATTCTGTGACTAACATTCTTGCTTCTAGATTTTTCAGAAGCTAGAAGCATCAAGAATCAAAAAAATCTGCTAAAATTGCATAATTTTTGATGAATGCTTCATTTTTTGAACAGTTTTTTGACTGAAAATCAATTCTACATAAGTTTTAAACCTCAAAAATACCTCTTTGTCTTTTCTTGTCCTTCGACTCCATCCATTTCTCGCCTCGATCGTTGCTGAATCTTCATGTAGTTCTACCCCATTTCTGAAAGTCAAAAATTATATTTGGACAATTTTAAAATAATATTCTAGACTTGTAGATTATTTTTCATTCATAAATCAACAAGAACGGTCAAAAAAACAATCAGAACGAGCCGTTTTTAATTTCGAAAATCAGCATGGCCTAGAAAACCCTTACATGGACGAGGAAGCCGCATTCCCGCCTTTTACGGTATGCGGCTCATTTCTTCTGAATTTTTATTTATTTTTGGCCTAAAATTCATGTTTTTTTGCGCTTTTTTTTCTGAATTTTTTTGTCAAAATTCATAAATCTCATGCTAGTCAATCCCTTCCTTCTTTTTGGTCTCGGTTTCTGCTGAAATCCGTCTCTTTTCACTAATTTTTAGGCCAGAATTTTGATAAAAAATACTATAACTTTTTTAATTTTTAATTTTTTCTTGTTTTCTCTCCAGAATTAGGTTCCTTGTGACATTTTCGTTCCGCTAGGTCTCACTTTGACCTAGGTATTGTTCTTTCTTCGTGATTTTTTTGAAATTTTCGAAATTTCGTCCAAAATTTGTTAGATTTTTTAATACTTTTCACTCCAGATTCTCTAGTTTCTTAGATTTTTGTTCATCTCTTGTTTGTATCAATGTTTTAGCATATTTTCCGTCTAGAACTGCTCTTTCGATCCTAGAAACATAATCCGAAACTCATTTTTCGTCATTTTTTCCAGAATTTTCGAAATTTTTTAACTGAGATTTGTCATCCTAGACTTCTAATTTTTGTACTTTTATGATAGATTCTCATGTTTCTAGGTTCCTCAGTACTTTCTACAACTTTTCTAGCTGATCATTAGTCTGGAAAGTACATTTTCAGAACAAAATTTCTAAAAATGTCTTTTTTTCGTCAAAATTACGCCATTTTTTCCTTTTTTTCGCTCTGGAATTCTAAATTTTGCCTAATTCTTCTTGATTCAAGAACCTTTACCATTTTGAAGCTGTTTTGAACAGATTTTAGCCATTTTTGATCAACGGAAGGATGTTTTTCCATAATATTTTTTGACTATTCGCTGAAAAACCGTCATATTTTCAATTTTTCTGGTACAATGTCTGTGAATTTCACTTTTTGTGCTCTGCGTTCTGTTCGGTTTTCTTTTTCAGATTCTCCATCTATTTCAGCTATTCTCTTTCAGATGTTTTGCAAAAATATCAAATTTTATTATTTTTCAGTCGAGTCGAGATGGGTCACTTCTTTTCGAAATTCCGCAAATCAATGTCACATGATGATCCGGAAATCTCGCCCTACTCAAACTCTACGGCTCGTCCAGTTGTTCTCAACGGAGCGCAAGTGTTCCTTCCACCTATCACTAAGAAAAATGAGACAGCTGCACTCAAGAATCTGAAAAAGATGTCGGATCACAATGAATTGCCGATTCCTGCAGAATGTCCACCCAATTCATCCGGCACTTCAAGCAGTGCAAGACCCGTCCACTTCCCTCAGTCTGCCGTGAAATCTCCAGCTGCTAATTCATTCGGAGACGAGTTGATTCATGACCTCGTAAACCAATCGAGTACGTTTTTTTTTCCTTTGAATATTTTTAACCAATTTCACTCCATTAAAACAGGCGAAGTTTAAATATTGTATGCAAATTTTGAGCCTCCGCATACCATGATATGTGATCATTTTGAAATTCTCTTTTTTTAGATTTCATCCATCAATTGAACGAAGAAAACATCTAGCAACTTCCATCTGCATCATCATCATCACAGTCACAATATCAACAAATCGGGAATATAGTCAATAAATGTGTCAATCCAATCAATTCTCTTTTTAATCCAACCGATTCTCTTTTTTTGCAAATTCTGATTCTCTCTCCTTTTTTCTGTAAACTGATACTTAGTGATGAAAACTGCTTGAAATAAATGAAATTGTGTGAAAACAATTGCATAACTGCCCCCAAGAAGCTAGAAAAGACAGTGGATGTGCTTCGATTCAATCGATAACATATTTTCATTCCTGTATCTAATCTCTAGTATTTCAGATTCGTCTATCTGTCAGACTGTCTTTGAAACACTTTGGTGGAGTTGCTCTCCATCGCTGTCACATTTCATTCGCTAGTGAATCTTCTTCTTGTTTGTAGAAGGAATCCAATGGGAAATAGAGAATATCAAGGCAGTTGTCTGATTTTCTCTTTAAAATTTGTCAATATCTTTGTCAGATGACTGTTAATTTCCCGTTTTTGATTTTTTCATTGTGTGCTCGCCTACGTTTTCTTCTGAATTCCATTTAGTTTCCCACGTTTTGTTTTGATCTACATGTCACTATGGCAGCAAGATAAATTTTAATGAACCATCTGTCTCGTTCTCTGTACTCTCTTGTTTATTTCTTCTCTCTCTCTCTCTGCCCTGTCGTATTGTTTTTTTTTCATCGCAATCATCACTCACTCCCTTGTTTTTGCTACATAATTCATAGAAATTCATTTCATTTCTCCCTCTATTTTAATATTTTATTGATTTCAGGTCGACAACTCTTCATTTCCCTCCATCGTCAGCTCACAAGGCACGGACGTTTGATGTCTTCAGGTCACACCGCCCATCATTGTAATTTAAGGTATGTCTTTCCGGTTTCATTTAATAGCTAATCCTCCCAAAAATCGATTTTCTTCCGTTTTATCCGGCAGGTGGAGAATTCGTGTAGGTTGACCAATCTAAGTGTCAATCTACCGTTTTCTCTGTTAGTCGGAGCAGGAATTGAGAGCGGTTGGGATGGAGTGGCCACGTTTTCAGCGAAATTTCGACGTATCCCTCAAGAATACGCATAGCTATTAATCTTTCTTTATGAACTTCAGATTCCTCCTCTCATCTCCTTACTTTCAACACGGTTTCTCTAGATGTGTCATGTTGTTATTCCTTTCTTAATAAAACGGTTTCAAAATAGCTCGAAAATTGCAAAGTTAACCTAAACAAACAGGGAAAGGACAGTGCCTTTTCCTCTATTCAATCACTAGTATTTTAGCCTCATCTTTTTGTCAGATTGCCTTAGAAACATTTTCGCAGTGTCGCTCTCCATCTTCATCACAACTGCCTCGCTAATATTTCTCCTTATTCGCAAAAGAAACTCAATGGGAAATAGAGAATATCAAGGCAATTATCTGATTTCCTCTCTCAAATTTCTAGTTTTTTTTGCCAAATTACTGCTTCTTTCCCTTTTCTTTTGACCTTTTCATTATGTGGCTCGCCTAGGTTTCCATCCGAATCCCAATTAGTTTTCCATCTTTTGTTTTGATCTACATGTCACTATGGCAGCAAAACGCTTTTCTCATGGACCATCTGTCTCGTTCTCTGTACTCTCTTGTTTGTTCCTGGTCTCTCTTCACTTTCTTCTCGTTCTTTATTTACCGCAATCATCACTCACTTGTTTTTTTCCGAACAGTTTATTGAAACACATTGGCTAGTCTTCTTTGTTCTCTCTTCTTACATGAAAAACCACCTCATGTTTTCTCCCTCTATTTTACTATTTTATTGATTCCAGGGCGACGACAACTCTTCATTCACCTCTATCGTCAGCCCACAAACCTTAATGTTACACTTCCCGAGAGAGAAATGTCAGGTATCTATTTCTTTTTTCCTAATAGCTCCTCCCAAACCAGTTTTCTTCCGTTTTATCCGGCGGGCGGAGATTTTGTGTAGATTGACCAGTCTAGTTGTCAATCTACCGTTTTCTCTGCTAGTCGGAGCAGGAATTGAGAGCGGTTGGGATGGAGTGGCCACGTTTTCAGCGAAATTTCGACGTATCCCTCAAGAATACGCTTGTTTAGAGGTAAGTTATCAAGAAGGTGAGTGATCTCGATTTTCTGACACACTTTTGTCAAAAAAAGCTGAACAAATTGAAAGATTGAAGAAAAGAGGCACTTTAATGTTACTTAACCTTTTTCTTAGGCTTAGGTTTCTTATGGTGCGTCCAAAATTGCTACAACGACAAATCTGCGGCGGCCAAAGTTGATTTGTAGGTTTGTAGGTTTTGCAGGATTCGCAGTTGAAAAACTAAGGATGAGCAATAACGCATAACTGAAAACCTACAAACCTACAAATCAACTTTGGACGCCGCAGATTTGTCGCTTTTGCTGTTTTGTAGCAACTTTGGACGCACCATTAGAAATTCGGGGAAAAAATTGACAAAAAACGACTAATTTGTCAGTTTTTGTCGTTTTTGTCAGTTCTTTTTCGAATTTCTAAGAAACCTAAGACTAAAAGAAGGGTGAAAAATGGCCCCTCACAAGATTCACGCAGATTTCGTAAGCTTTATTCCTCTTTCAGAACACTGACTCGGAATCCCCAAAAAAATTTTTTTGAGTGCCCCCCCCCCTCCCAACTCCCATAGCGCCAAAGTCTTTACTTATGCTTACGAATCTCTTCAATTCTCTACTTTTTACTAATATCAAGTGTTCCACCTTTGTTTTTTTGTTACATCCTCTTCAAAGGACTACCGTGGAGTCTTTCTTCGTCGTTTCATCACTCGTCCGCTAATATTTCTCTTTTTTCAAAAGAAATTGAGTACAAAATTTGAAATTCCACGTTCGTTTTCCAATTTGCGCTCAGGTAACTTAAAATTGCAGTCATCATTGAAGAAGACTCCGTTTCATAGACACTTTTTTTCTTCCTCGTTCCCCTTTCTCTGTTTTCGTTAATCATGTCTTTTAATGTAAAAACCTCTAACATGTCTTCTTATTTTTTGTTTACATAGATTTGTATTTCAGATCGGCGTTGACAGTCCTTTTGTCTTCTACGCCTTATCTAGAGAGCAGCGGCTTCTTAAACACCGCCCGTGGTAGGAACTTTTGGTATACCTTTCCGGTTTCACTTAAGAGCTGCTCCATCCATTTTCGATTCTCTTCCGTTTTGTTCGGCGGGTGAAGAATTCGTGTTGTAATCGTGGTGTCAATCTATCTTGTTCTCTGTTTGTCGGAGGAGAATTCCGAAATGATTACCCATGTAAAATGTTGGGTTTTCGACGTGTTTTTAAGTAACGTATTTCATGGAAAGGTTACGGTTTATTGAAAATAAAAACCTTCATTTATAAAAATGCGGAAAGCGTAGCATGTTTAGTGTAACATCCGGAAAAACATTAAAATATCCTTGGGTATCGCCTTCCAAGGAAACCACTCCAATTTTCCCATCAGATCGACAAAGACAGTAACGAATAAGCTTTGTTTCCTCATTCTGGTTTCGTTTTACTTTTTCTTGTCTATGCACTCGAACATTTGAAAAGCTACAAAAATAGGTATTTTGAATAATTCATAAACGACATACCTGTGAATAAGATTTAATTCTTTGACACATTGATCAATATCTACTGCTTCGAAAAATCCGATAACTGCGGCCTTCCATTTTGGTGTCCATCCACTGTTCCATTTCGCAAATAACAGTTTCAAATGATCACTCGTAAATGTTGAGTTAAGTAGACTAATCTCAATTGTATCCATTTCGAGAAACTCATTGAAACTAACCCAATGGGCATGTGAAATTTCGAGTAGATTCGATTTGTTTTGGAAAAACTCAGAATAGAATTTAAACTCATCAGTAGGTCTCATGAGTAGTTTTAACTTATTTTTGGCTTTTTGACGACGAAGAAGTGAATCGATGACTTCATCATCTTCTCGTGTATTCCAGTGCTTTCCAATAAGTGTCAATGATTTGACAGAGGGTTTCTCTTCTTCTTCTTCTTCTTCTTTTTCAGAAAAGTATAAATCAATAATTCTTTCGTTGGTCTTTTGTGTATAATCTTGAAAATGAAGTTCGATGGTGGCCAGTAGTACATTGAGAACATCGGATAGGTGAAGGATAAACAAATTCATGTTTGAAGTCTGATGCTCTTCTGTCGTGAATAATTGGAGAGAGCTTTCTGATGTCGTATCATCTTCAGTTGGAATCCAGGTGTTTATAAATAAATCATTGGTCACTCTTGTATAAGAAGGTGTTTGATTTTCTTGGAAATTTCTTCGAAAAATCGATATGAACTTTTGTAGAACTCTTCTTTGTGGTGGGATATTATTGACTTTTGGAAAACATTCCAATTTGAATACCCACTCCAAACTTGGATAATAATCAAATTTTAATCGAATTTCCTTTTCGGATGAGAATTTTAATATGAATTCCTTCGTTCCGTTCTTACATTGTAATTCACTTCGTGCCGACCTGCACAACATTTTACTTTTCTTACTGCACAGGGAAATTGCAACTCTAAATATAAAAAAGGATTACAGTTAGCAACATTAAAATATAACTCACAATTCAAAAGGAGTCACCAGTTTCAGAACTCCATTCAATACGAGCATTGGAAGCAGGAATAAAGGGAATTCAGATGGCATTTGTATTGATGGAAGAGAGGTGGAAAAGACTGGGAGGTAGCGAAGATCGAAGAGGGGAACGGGTCAAGTGTCAGCTGTCACTGTGCAATGGATTGGAGACGGAGAAGATTAGACATGTGTGCAGACCCCCCGGGGGAAGCCAGTTGGTTTTGAGGTAATAGCTGGCTCATGGGGTGAAGGGTTTGATGAATGAAGAGGAGATGTTATATTTGTTCAACAGGATTACTCACATTCCCTATTCCATGGGCTCGTGAAAACTAGACACTCCAATTAGACTGATGGTTACAGTACTGGTCATAAAGAATGCGACTTTTGCAGTTTTTCGTTGGGAATAATCAATTTTTTGTGAGTGTGTCACTGCCTCACTTCTTGTCTCACAATGTTGATTGTTTCTGAAAAATATAGCTGAGAAGTAGAGCTTCATTTTTGTAGTTGACAACTTCTTTGTACATCCCAACAAGTTGCAAGCAACAAATTGAACATTTCCTCTCCATTCATCAAACCTTTCATCCCATGAACCAGTAATTACATGAAAACCAACAGACTCCCCCTCCCCGAGTGGTCTATCCAAAGCACACATTTCCAATATTCTCCGTTTCCAATCCATTGTACAGCGACACCTGACACTTGGCCCGTTCTCCTTTTCGATCTTCCCTACCTTCTACTTTTTTTCATCTCTCTTCCATCAATACAAATGCCATCTGAACTCCCTTTATTCCTGCTTCCAATGCTTGTTTTGAATCGAGTTCTGAAATTGATGACTCCTTTTGAATTGCGAGTTTTATTAAAAAAATTACGTGCAACAATTTGTTTTTTATTCTGAGTTGCAATATCATTTTGCAGTAAGAAAAGTAAAATGATTTGTAAATCAGCACGGAGTCAACTTCAATGTAAAAATGGAACAAAGGAATTCACGTTAAAATTCTCATCCGAAAAGGAAATTCGATTAAATTTTGATCGTTATCCAAGTTTGGAGTGGGTATTCAAACTGGAATGTTTTCCAAAAGTCAATAATATCCCACCACAAAGAAGAGTTCTACAAAAGTTTTTATCGATTTTTCGAAGAAATTACCAAGAAAATCAAACACCTTCTTATACAAGAGTGACCAATGATTTATTTATAAACACCTGGATTCCAACTGAAGATGATACGACATCAGAAAGCTCTCTCCAATTATTCACGACAGAAGAGCATCAGACTTCAAACATGAATTTGTTTATCCTTCACCTATCCGATATTCTCAATGTACCACTGGCCACCATACAGCTTTATTTTCAAGATTATACACAAAAGACCAGCGAAAGAATTATTGATTTATACGTTTCTGAAAAAGAGGAGAAACCCTCTGTCAAATCATTGACACTTATTGGAAAACACTGGAATACACCAGAAGATGATGAAGTCGTCGATTCGCTTCTTCGTCTACAAAAAGCCAAAAATAAGTTGAAACTACTCATGAGACCTACTGATGAGTTTAAATTCAACTCTGAGTATTTCCAAAACAAATCCCATTTACTTGAAATTTCACATGCCCATTGGGTTAGTTTCAGTGAGTTTCTCGAAATGGATACAATTGAGGTTAGTCTACTTAACTCAACATTTACGAGTGATCATTTGAAACTGTTATTTGCGAAATGGAACAGTGGATGGACACCAAAATGGAAGGCCGCAGTTATCGGATTTTTTGAAGCAGTAGATATTGATCAATGTGCCAAGGAATTAAATTTTATTGATAGGTATGCCGGTTATGAATTATTCAAAATACCTATTTTTGCAGCTTTTCAAATGTTCGAGTGCATAGACAAGAGAAAGTGAGACAAAACCCGAATGAGGAAACAAAGCTTATTCGTTACTGTCTTTGTCGATCTGATGGGAAAATTGGAGTGGTTTCATTGGATGGCGAAACTCAAGGATATTTTCATGTTTTTCCGGATGTTACACTAAACATGCTACGCTTTCCGCATTTTTATGAATGAAGGTTTTTGAAACTAGTAAACCGTAGCCTCTCCATGAAATACGATACTTTGAAACACGTTGAAACCCCAAAATGCTGTTGTATATTGTTTTTGTATTATTGTTTCTAATCCAGTTCAGGTTTGGACCGCAATGATCAGGCCTATATGTTGGTAGTTAGAATTTTTGGAATGACTGGACAGTTGGAGAGATTTCTGCACAATATAAGTAAAAGTTATTTATCATGACAAAAACAATGGTGGGTACAATCGCTTCTCAGAATCAATCATCACATTCAACCAAAACATGGAACTGTTCTCCACAATGATCTGCCCAACTGCTTTATCTGATCGGTGAATCTTGTACATGATTCTTTGTGATACTCCTCCATCAGAATATTCTTCTTGCACTTCAGATCTTTCTACTTGAACTTCGGAGAAACTGGAATCAAATATGGAACGTTGATAAAATTTGAAACCACCCACCGTCCCAAAACAACCAATTCGTTGACACACTCGTCAATGTTCACTTCCTCACTAGATTCCACCATTATCACTCTCCATTTAGGTGTCCATCCACTTGTGCTCGATTGTGATTGTACTTTACACTCTCCCACTTTTCCTCTTGCTCTTTCCCGCTCCCCCAATCAGATGATTCATAAGATTCAGCTTTGAATCATTCTATCTTTTTATTATTATTAAATTCCTCCACCCACACATCTATGTTTAAGCTCCGCCTCTGGTCGGTATAAAAGCCGAGACGAGCGCCTATATTTTATCTTCAATAAATATTATTACCACAGCCAGTTTAGCACATGGTGCATCGTGGGTTCGACCCGGTGGCCTAAGTCCCGCGTGGCAGGCACTGGCTGTGGGCTTAGCTGTACTAGTATTCCGAAGAAGACGTAGGATGGTTCAGTTAAGGAAGATCACGCGGGTTGTGGTTCCAGGAGGACCCAACCAGAAGGAAGATGCACCTCCGATGCATCTTCAAACTTCACCTTTGGTCATTACGCTGCTTGGACACCCGCAGATCCTCGAGCATTTTGACACCAGTCTCGCAATCGAAAACGGGACATTTGGAAGACTTTGTCGCTCCACGAATTGGACGACAAGCAAGACCACCGAAGAAGACGGAACACACGGTTCGCTTCTTCCAGAAGAACATCATTCACTCATCAACAGGACAACGACGCCCATTGATGGAAACACCAGTTGCGGACATCAATATCGTCCCAACACTACCCCCGCATTGCAAAGCAGAAAGGAGAACGCTTCGGACAACGCTCTGTAACCAACAAGGTCAGAGAAATCAAGGGACAGCAATCACTTCTGCTTGCCGGGAGCCTCTCTCCACACAGAGAGACCTTTAGCTCAAGGATGCCGCCAGGACAGAAGAACGTTTGGACGTCAGTCAAACACGCCTACTTCATGAAATGGACGGCTACAGTAACAATATAATTTAAATTTTGTTAACTGTTACTTTCTCTAATTTTTTTTCTTTCTGAAAGCCGGGAGTGTGCTCGATTGTGTACTTTACACTCTCCCACTTTTTTCCTATTCCCTCTCCCGCTCCCAATCAGATGATTCATAAGATTGAGCCTTGAATCATTCTATCTTTTTATTATTATTAAATTCTTCCACCCACACAATTATGTTTAAGCTCCGCCTCTGGTCAGTATAAAAGCCGAGGCGAGCGACTATATTTGATCTTCAATAAATATTATTACCACAGCCAGTTTAGCACACCACTGCTCCATTTTTCAATCAATAATTTGAAATGGGGAATTTTGAATATTGACCGGTACAAGGCGATAGTATAAGTTTCCATTTGAAGAAATTGATCGAAACTTATCCAGGAAGAATCGTGGAGTTCCACTAATATTGGCTTGTTTCGAAAGTATTCAGTTTTGAATTTGAAGTTAGACGTGTGTTCCATTATGAGTTTCAATCTACAACCGGCATCTTGTCGACAAAGAATTGAATCAATAAGTTTATCATCTTCTGAAGTATTTGGATGTGCTCCGACCAGAGATAATGATGGCACTGATTTTTTGTTTTTGAAATTGCGACAGTAAATATCGACTATTTTTTCATTCTCTTCCCGATTAAAATCTTGATAATGAAGTTCAAAATTAACCAGTCTAGTATTAAAAACATCAGATAAATAGAAAATGAATGCGTTTAAATCAGCAGGTCCACTATCCCTCGAGGTGTACAATTTAAGAGATACTTCTGAAGTGTCCTCAGTTGGAATCCAATCAGGCACAAACAAATTGTTCCCAAGTTGTGAAAAAGTTATTGTATTCATCTTTTGCGGGGTTTTCCGAAAAATTGATAAAAACCTGTGAAGGACAGATTTTCGTGGTAAGTTTTGGCTTCTTTTCGGCTCACATTCAATTTTAAAAACCCATTGAATTTCCATATGATACTTGAATTCGAGTCGAATCTCTTGGTTGGTGGAAAACTTTAACGAAAACATATTTGTCCCTGTTCTATTAGGTTGGCAAGAAAGTTTTTGACCATGATTTGTTTTGAATGCTAACGGACGAGGAACGAGAATCAGAAAAACATACATACATTCTCAGTTATACAAACTCACTGTAAGTTTATTAGTAGTCGGAATTTTCTCTTGCGGCTTCTCCTGTCCAAGCACCATGTCCGTTTTCATTCTTAACCATTCACCATTTCAACAAGGTTTTTCATTCTTCGCTCAAACTACAACCAAGTTTGACAGCGTCAATTAACAAATAGTGAAAGTTTACAAGAATGAACTCCACTTTCGTTTCACTATAAGTGATTGGCTTCATAATTTTGGAAAACATAAATTTTCTATAGTCGAAGAGTCATGTACTAAAATACCATAGGAACAGAATTTGTACATGCTGTTAGCTATAGAGGGAGAATGTCCACCCCAGTCTTCTTGTAAATTATTAATAACAATCCACACTATTTAATCCACAATTGGAAATTTTTTCAACCGTGTCGGCAAGAAGAAGAAATGAGACACCGGTTCGCCATCTTTTGATCGAGTTTGACCTTTAGTGAAGGGAGGTCCTGCTGCTTCAATTTCTCTGTTGTCCACCAAATTTTAATTGAATAAATTATTTGGTTAACTTCAATAGGAAGAGGGTCTTGTACAGTAACCACCACAGAAAAGTCCAGTGACTCAGCGTTGATCAAGCCCCAGCAGACATCGTAGAACGAGAACGATGCCAGATGAAAGTCATGCCTTCCCTACACAACGCATACAATTGGAATCTTTTGAAAAGTCCAAAAACATATTCTTAAACTACTGGTCTTTCAATATGCAAAAAATGGAATCTATACGCAAGTCCTCAACTCCGCGCGGTCAAAAACTCCACCACCCCATGATATTGCTCATCAGCATGTTGCATAACCGACGACCTATATTCTCACCTAATTTTGCAAAACTGTTCTTGTTCACACAAAAGTACAGCTCTAATCATCCTCTAACAGATTTTCATATGTTCGGGGTAATTGAGCGCGCTACCGTTGAACAGGACTTCTAAACTTGAGATCAAGTCGAGAAATCGGTCAAAGTTTATTTTCGCTTGAAACAGCCGGAGTTTTGGCCGGAGGGTATTGGAAACGTACCCTGTAAACCGCAGACTGTTGTGTATTAAGATAGTTACTACACATGCCATTGGGCACGTTTTCTGTCTGAGTACGAATAACTCGAGTTATGGTCAAAAACTTTCTTGCCAACCTAATACATTCCATTTGACTTCGTGCTGATTTGCACAACATTTTACTTCTCTTACTGCACAGGGAAATTGCAATTCTAAATATCAAAATGGATTACAAATAGAAACATTGGAATAAAACTCACAATTCAAACGGAGTCACCAATTTCAGAACTCCATTCAAAACAAGCATTGGAAGCAGAAATAAAGGGAATTCAGATGACATTTTGTATTGATGGAAGAGAGGTGGAAAAGACTGGGAGGTAGCGAAGATTGAAGAGGGGGGAATGGGTCAAATGTCAGGTGTCACTGCACAACGGATTGGAGACGGAGAAGATTTGTGTGCTTTGGAGAGACCACCCGGGGAGAAACCTGTTGAGTTGATTGCGGGTTCATGACAGGTACAGTGTTGTGCTAAAAGATACAAACTTTATCTGCTTTCAGTTTAAAATTAATAACTTTGAGAGGGCATTACTGTATCACTGATTGTCCCACAAAGCAAAATATATAAAAACTATACAAAACAAAGATAGAGCTTCATTTTTGTAGTGGACAACTTCTTTTCACAAGCACTCCCTAGAGAGTCACACATCGGCAAAGTAAGTTCTCCCTCAAATCAATTTCAGTGCAAAATAGTGCGATTTTCGAGTTTTCGTCTTAAAAGGACCATAACTCTCTAGTGAGTGTCCGTACAAAAAAGTTGTCAACTACAAAAATGTAGCTCTATTTGTGATCTGTATAGTCCACTAATAATCAATATTGTGAGACTATCAGGAAGGCTGTGTCACAGTCACCAAGTTGACAATTTTCTACTAAAAACAGCAAGTGTCGTTGGAAGCATGAAAAATTGGATGTTTGAAATTATTCAGAACAGTCGAGGAAAGACCAGTTATTGAATTGTGCATTGTTTTTTTGTGTTTTTGAATAATAAATAATGTTTTGGAGCTCTTTTATACTTGTCAAATGCGTGAAAAATCGAAAAAATCGGGGGTGTCTTAACATTTTTGGACGGTCAAAAAAGTGTTTTTTTGAGGTCACGTGCTCAGAAATAGGTCTTTTTTTCTAGAAATTTGTTTGTGGGGGTTTTCAAAGATTCTGAATCAAACTGCATTCACAGTTTTTTCAGATCACCTCCAATTTTCTCGGAACCTTCATTTTAGGGGGGTGTCTTAAGATTATTGGACGCAGTGTATTAACAAACGCAAACGGCTGTATGTTTGTGTGTCTGTCGCCGATCCTACCGCCCTCCCTACTGAACCGATTTTCTTCAAATTTGGACCAAAAGATCAGAAATTTTCTCTTAATGATGCACGTCTATTTTTTCAGTTAGAAAAGATCTCGACTATGTCACTAGGTAAAAAAACGTGGTTTTCAAGCCTTTTAGTGACTTTCGTTTCCGAAATAGGGAAATAGGGGTTCACGTGGGAAATAATTATAGAACTTTTTCATTCTTCAAATGAATTCATTTCAGCAAATTGTGTAGAAAAATACGTGGGAAACATTGTAACAAGTAGAAGGGTGGTGTAGAAAAGGAGGTTAAGTCGCCATTAGGCGACATGAACCGACTGGTTTTACTGACAAATGTTGACTTCCTATTTTCTCTTCTCACATGACAAACCATCTGAAGTTTTTCTCTTTTCACATTCTTTTTTTTATTTCTGATCGACGACGACTCTTCATTCACTTCCATCGTTAGCCCACAAGGTACCGACGTCTTCAGGTCACACCGCCCGTCACAGTAATTTCAAGTATGTATGTTTTCCGATATTATTTAAAAGCTTCTTCTCCCAATGTCGATTTTCTTCCGTTTTTTTCCGGCAGGTGGAGAATTCGTGTAGATTGACCAATCTAGTTGTCAACCTACCGATTTCTCTATTTGTCGGAGTAGGAATTGAGATCGGTTGGGATGGAGTGGCCACTTTTCAGCATGATTCCGACTTATCAGACTCAAGAGCACTTATATTTTGATAGGATTTAATGAGAAGGTGAGTGATTTCTGTTTGACGGGTGCAGTTCCAGCGGTTTTTATCACAATATTTTAGAATGCCACTCAATAATACGGTTCCAACATAAATATAGCTCAAAAATTGCAATGCTTCCGATTCAATCGATAACATACGTTCTTTCTTCTATTTAATCACTAGTATTTCAGCCTCGTCATTCTGTCAGATTGTCATTAAAACATTTTCGCAGTGTCGCTCTCCATCGTCATCACAACTGCCTTGCTAATATTTCTCCTTATTCGCAAAAGAAACTCGATGGGAAATAGAGAATATCAAGGCAGTTATCTGATTTCCTCTCTCAAATTTGACAATTTCTTGCCAGATTACTGCTTCTTTCCCTTTTCTTTTGAGATTTTCATTAAGCCTAGGTTTCCTTCCAAATCCCAATTAGTTTTTCACCTTTTGTTTTGATCTACATGTCACTATGGCAGCAAAACGCTTTTCTCATGGACCATCTGTCTCGTTCTCTGTACTCTCTTGTTTGTTCCTGTTCTCTCTTCACTTTCTTCTCGTTTTTTATTTACCGCAATCATCACTCACTTGTTGTTTTCCGTGTAGTTTATTGGAACTCGTTGACTAGTCATCTGTTTTTTTTCTTTAGAAATTATCTGAAGTGGTTTTCTTTTAACATTTTTCATTGATTCCAGATCGACGACGACGACTCTTCACTTACCTGTATCTTCAGCCCGCAAGCCACCGACGTCTTCATGGTACGCAGGCCGTGAGAGTAATTTTCGGTAAATATGTAGTTTTATTCTAATAGCTACTCCTCTCAAAACCAGTTTTCTTCCGTCTTATCCGGCAGGTAGAGAATTTGTGTAGATTGACCAATCTAGTTGTCAATCTACCGTTTTCTCTGTTTGTCGGAGTAGGAATTGAGAACGGTTGGGATGGAATGGCCACTTTTCAGAATAGTTTTGACTTATCAGATTCAAGAGCACTTTTGTTTTGAGGTGAGTTAGCAAAAAGGTAAGGAATCTCGATTTTCAAACAAAATTTTGAAAACAAATTGAACGAATCAAAAGATTGTAGAAAAGCCGCTGCTTCTACTTTGGAATGTCTTCAACAAAGGACTTCTGAGAAGTCCCTTTTCATTGTTCCATCACTCGTCCGCTAATATTTTTCTTCGTTTTGAAAGATATTTGATATAAAATTGGAAATTTTAAGTTCGTTTTCCAATTTTCTCCTCAGGTAACCTTATTTTTTGTCAGATGTATTCTTCTTCTCTTTCAAATCGTTTTTTGTATTGTTCTCCTCATTCTCGAAATCGCGCGGTCCTCTTTGAAGGAGAATCCGTAAAACTTACAGACACTATTCCGTCCCCGTCTCTCTTTTCTGTTTTCTTTATTCATGTTGCTGTTTTATGAAAAACACCTCTAACACATTTTCCTCTACTATACAAATTCCAATTTCAGATCGATGTTGACTTATCATTCGTCTTCTACGTCTTCAACCCATAATGTTTTCATGTTACAGCGTAAGTCAAAATATCTGTAGTTATGCCTTACCGTTCTTTTCTAATAGCTGCTAATCCCAAAGCCAGTTTTCTTCCGTTTTATCCGGCGGATAGAGATTTTGTGTAGATTGACCAGTCTAGTTGTCAATCTACCGTTTTCTCTGTTTGTCGGAGCAGGAATTAAGAACGGTTGGGATGGAATGGCTACATTTATCTTTTTTTTTTGAAAGAAGAGTGATTTTAGTTTTATGGATACTCTCACAAGTGCTCATCTTGAGAATTGTTAAAAATTTTATTTTGAGACTTGTTTCCAGCTAGAAAATCATTTCTGTGGTAAAACTATTCTTATGTTTTCTGCAGTCCAAATATACATTTTATACATATAGATGCGGAGAATGTATACGATTTAATTCAACATTAAGAAAAACGTGAAAATGTACCAATTTTTCGGCCTCAAGAGTGATAGCTCCAATTGTGCCATCCGGTCGACGAAGATAGTAGCGGGTAATGTCGGTTTCTTCATCCTGTTGGTTCTCGACTTTTTCTTCACGATACAAATGAACATTGGTAAGACTGCAAAAATATTTATAAATATTGAAGTAGTCAGATTTCACATACCCTCTCGTAGTGGTTAACTCAGTAACACATTCATCAATGTCCAATGTTTCAGAGAACTCGATAATCGCAACTCTGAACTTTGGTGTCCACCCACTATTCCACTTTTCGAACAATAATTTGAATTGATTACTTGTAAAAGATGAATTGCACAAAACGACACCATTTGCATCAATGTTGAAAAATTCACTGAAACTAACCCAGTGAGATCGTGAGATCTCCACTATTTTGATTTTGTTCCGAAAGTATTCAGATTTGAATTTGAATTCTGAAGTTGGTTTCATGATAAGTTTCAATTTATTTTTAGCATGTTGACGGCAAAGAAGAAAATCAATAACCTGGTCGTCTTCAGCTGTATTCCAGTATTTCCCGTTGAGAGTCAGTGAATTTATAGCTTGTCTTTTTTCTCGGTCAAGGCAGTAAAAATCAATAATTCTTTCGTTGTCTTCTTGTGTAAAGTTTTGGAAATGAAGGTCAAGGTTGGCCAATGATACATTGAAAATATCCGAAATATGGGAGATGAATAGATTCATATTTGAAATGTGATGTTCATTTGACGTGTAGAATTGAAGAGAGGATTCTGATATTGATTCATATTCAGTTGGAATCCAGGAAGTTAGAAACAATTCATTCATCACTCTTGTGTAAGTAGGTTGCAAGTTTGCCGTCCCATGTTTTCGAAAAAATGATAGAAACTTTCGTAGAACATTTTTCCTTGGAGGAATATTATCGATTATTGGAAAATTATCTATTTTGAATATCCATTCCATTTTTGGATAGTAGTCGAACTTCAAACGAATTTCTTTGTTCAATGAGAATTTTAAAGTGAATTCTTTTGTTCCATTCCTACATTGTAATTGACTTCGTGCTGACTTACAAATCATTTTACTTTTTTCACTGCACAGAGAAATGACAACTCTAAATATCAAA
The DNA here is from genome assembly GCA_002259235.3 of Caenorhabditis latens. Taxonomy (NCBI): domain Eukaryota; kingdom Metazoa; phylum Nematoda; class Chromadorea; order Rhabditida; family Rhabditidae; genus Caenorhabditis; species Caenorhabditis latens. The sequence continues at coordinate 624,013 of CM056096.1, forward strand.
AAGGATTACAATTAGCAACATTGGAATAAAACTCACAATTCAAACGGAGTCACCAGTTTCAGAACTCCATTCAAAACAAGCATTGGAAGCAGAAATAAAGGGAATTCAGATGACATTTTGTATTGATGGAAGAGAGGTGGAAAAGACTGGGAGGTAGCGAAGATCGAAGAGGGGAACGGGTCAAGTGTCAGCTGTCACTGTGCAATGGATTGGAGACGGAGAAGATTAGACATGTGTGCTTTGGACAGACCACCCGGGGGGAAGCCAGTTGGTTTTGAGGTAATAGCTGGCTCATGGGGTGAAGGGTTTGATGAATGAAGAGGAGATGTTATTTTTGTTCAAGATGGTTACTCACATTCTTGATACCATATGCTCATGATGGCTAGATACTTCAATTAGGCTCACAGTTGCATTACTAATCATAAAGAATGCGACTTTTGCAGTTTTTCGTTGGAAATAATCAGCTTTTTGTGAGTGTGTCACGGGCTCACTTCTTGTCTCACAATGTTGATTGCTCATAACAAGTATTGCTGTAAAGAACTGCTTCATTTGTGTAGTCAAAAACATCTTTGTGCTGGCACATCCTAACAAGTTGCAGGCAACAATCTAAACATCTCCTCACCATTCATCAAACCGTTCATCCCATGAGCCAGCAGTTACCTCAAAACCAACAGACTTCCCCCCGGGTGCTCTATCCAAAGCACACATTTCTAATCTCCGTCTCCGACCCATTTTGCAGTGACACCTGACACTTGGTCCGTTCTTTCCTCCGATCTTCTCTACCTCTTATTCTTTTTATCTCTATTTTACCAATAAAAAATGCCATCTGAATTCCCTTTATTCCTGCTTCCAATGCTTGTTTTGAATCAAGTTCTGAAATTGATGACTCTTTTTGAATTGTGAGTTCCTAATAAAATTACGTGTATAACTTGTTTTTTTACAGAGTTGCCATTTCCCTGTGCAGTAAGAAAAGTAAAATGATTTGTAAATCAGCACGGAGTCAATTACAATGTAAGAATGGAACAAAGGAATTCACGTTAAAATTTTCATCCGAAAAGGAAATTCGATTAAATTTTGATCGTTATCCAAGTTTGGAGTGGGTATTCAAACTGGAATGTTTTCCAAAAGTCAATAATATCCCACCACAAAGAAGAGGTCTACAAAAGTTCATATCGATTTTTCGAAGAAATTTCCAAGAAAATCAAACACCTTCTTATACAAGAGTGACCAATGATTTATTTATAAACACCTGGATTCCAACTGAAGATGATACGACATCAGAAAGCTCTCTCCAATTATTCACGACAGAAGAAGATCAAACTTCGAATATGAATTTGTTTATCCTTTATCTATCCGATGTTCACAATGTACCACTGGCCACCATTGAACTTCATTTTCAAGATTATACACAAAAGACCAGCGAAAGAATTATTGATTTATACTTTTCTGAAGAAGAAGAAGAAGAAGAAGAAGCGAAACCCTCTGTCAAATCATTAACACTTATTGGAAAGCACTGGAATACACCAGAAGATGATGAAGTCATCGATTCGCTTCTTCGTCGTCAAAAAGCCAAAAATAAGTTGAAACTACTCATGAGACCTACTGATGAGTTTAAATTCAACTCTGAGTATTTCCAAAACAAATCCCATTTACTTGAAATGTCACATGCCCATTGGGTTAGTTTCAGTGAGTTTCTCGAAATGGATACAATTGAAATTAGTCTACTTAACTCAACATTTACGAGTGATCATTTGAAACTGTTATTTGCGAAATGGAACAGTGGATGGACACCAAAATGGAAGGCCGCAGTTATCGGATTTTTTGAAGCAGTAGATATTGATCAATGTGCCAAGGAATTAAATTTTATTGATAGGTATGCCGGTTATGAATTATTCAAAATACCTATTTTTGCAGCTTTTCAAATGTTCGAGTGCATAGACAAGAGAAAGTGAGACAAAACCAGAATGAGGAAACAAAGCTTATTCGTTACTGTCTTTGTCGATCTGATGGGAAAATTGGAGTGGTTTCATTGGATGGCGAAACTCAAGGATATTTTCATGTTTTTCCGGATGTTACACTAAACATGCTACGCTTTCCGCATTTTTATGAATGAAGGTTTTTGAAACTAGTAAACCGTAGCCTCTCCATGAAATACGATACTTTGAAACACGTTGAAACCCCAAAATGCTAGATATAGTTTTTGTATTATTGTTTCTAATCCAGTTCAGGTTTGGACCGCAATGATCAGGCCTATATGTTGGTAGTTAGAATTTTTGGAATGACTGGACAGTTGGAGAGATTTCTGCACAATATAAGTAAAAGTTATTTATCATGACAAAAACAATGGTGGGTACAATCGCTTCTCAGAATCAATCATCACATTCAACCAAAACATGGAACTGTTCTCCACAATGATCTGCCCAACTGCTTTATCTGGTCGGTGAATCTTGTACATGATTCTTTGTGATACTCCTCCATCAGAATATTCTTCTTGCACTTCAGATCTTTCTACTTGAACTTCGGAGAAACTGGAATCAAATATTGAACGTTGATAAAATTTGAAACCACCCACCGTCCCAAAACAACCAATTCGTTGACACACTCGTCAATGTTCACTTCCTCACTAGATTCCACCATTATCACTCTCCATTTAGGTGTCTATCCACTGCTCCATTTTTCAATCAATAATTTGAAATGGGGAATTTTGAATATTGACCGGTACAAGGCGATAGTATAAGTTTCCATTTGAAGAAATTGATCGAAACTTATCCAGGAAGAATCGTGGAGTTCCACTAATATTGGCTTGTTTCGAAAGTATTCAGTTTTGAATTTGAAGTTAGAGGTGTGTTCCATTATGAGTTTCAATCTACAACCGGCATCTTGTCGACAAAGAATTGAATCAATAAGTTTATCATCTTCTGAAGTATTTGGATGTGCTCCGACCAGAGATAATGATGGCACTGATTTTTTGTTTTTGAAATTGCGACAGTAAATATCGACTATTTTTTCATTCTCTTCCCGATTAAAATCTTGATAATGAAGTTCAAAATTAACCAGTCTAGTATTAAAAACATCAGATAAATAGAAAATGAATGCGTTTAAATCAGCAGGTCCACTATCCCTCGAGGTGTACAATTTAAGAGATACTTCTGAAGTGTCCTCAGTTGGAATCCAATCAGGCACAAACAAATTGTTCCCAAGTTGTGAAAAAGTTATTGTATTCATCTTTTGCGGGGTTTTCCGAAAAAGTGATAAAAACCTGTGAAGGACAGATTTTCGTGGTAAGTTTTGGCTTCTTTTCGGCTCACATTCAATTTTAAAAACCCATTGAATTTCCATATGATACTTGAATTCGAGTCGGATCTCTTGGTTAGTGGAAAACTTTAACGAAAACATATTTGTCCCTGTTCTACATTCCATTTGACTTCGTGCTGACTTGCACAACATTTTACTTCTCTTACTGCACAGGGAAATGGCAATTCTAAACTTGGAAAGGATTAAAAGTAAAAGCATTGGAATAAAACTCACAATTCAAACGGAGTCACCAATTTCAGAACTCCATTCAAAGCAAGCATTGGAAGCAGGAATAAAGGAAATTCAGATAACATTTTATGTTGATGAAAAAGAGGTGGAAAAGACTGAGAGGTAGCAAAGATTGAAGAGGGGGAATGGGTCAAATGTCAGGTGTCACTGCACAATGTATTGGAGACGGAGAAGATTTGTGTGCTTTGGATAGACCGCCCGGGGAGAAACCTGTTGAGTTGATTGCGGGTTCATGACAGGTACAGTGATGTGCTAAAAGATACGAACTTAGGCTGTTTTCAGTTTAAAATTAACAACTTTGAGAGGGCATTACTGTATCAGTGATAGTCCCACAAAGCAAAATATATAGAAACTATACAAAACAAAGATAGAGCTTCATTTTTGTAGTGGACAACTTCTTTTTACAAGCACTCCCTAGAGAGTCACACATCGGTAAAGTAAGTTCTCCCTCAAATCAATTTCAGTGCAAAATAGTGCGACTTTCGATTTTCGTCTTAAAGGGACCATAACTCTCTAGGGAGTGTCCGTACAAAAAAGTCGTCAACTACAGAAATGGAGCTCTACTTTTAATCTGCATTATTTGTTAAAATCTACTGTGTGTGACAATCAAAATTACTATGACACGCTCTCAATGTTGGACAATTTCTACTGAAAACGACCAAAGTTTGTATTTTTTGGCCAGTACTGTATATTCCAATCGAGTTGATGCTTACTCGCACATCAGTTTACACAGGAAAGTTATACACGAAGTGTCTTCATTACAAAAGTTTATAGTTTCATTATCTCCTCCTTCTTCACTCTCTCTCTTCCTTTTTCCCTCTATCATCTAACCAGATCTAGTCTCTCCATACTTGTCACATAAACTAGTTCCCCTCCTCCGCTTAAAGATGTCCACCACAAAAATGTTTATTCATTTATTCTCCCTGACCAACCATGTCTTTCAATATGAGACATAAGCAAAGTATATTCCCAAGCAGTATGATTTTGATGCTGTTCACCTTCTTCTTACTGGTAATTACTGTGATACTTAGTCATAGAACAAAAACTGAAAACAAGTTTAATTTCCACGGAGGCAATGATTATAAGCCGGAGTTTGTGTACTCGTTGGTTGGTGAGTTTTCGTTTTTGGTATTCATTTTATTTTTTGAAGGAATGTATTTTAGAAATCAGAGAACTTCTGACAAATGCATGCAAGTTACCCTATATATTTGTACCGAACGAGGACGATGAGAGCTATGGATTGCAGGATGAAAAAACTGAGAAACATGGTGGGAGGTGGGTACCGTATCTCAATAAATGTAGCTTATAGAAAAATTTTGAAACCAAATTCAGAATCCCCGCATTTTTAGCTTTTCAAACATGCCAATGCATATAAGATTTATATGGTAGGAATGTAGGTGACGTGAGGATTCTGAATCTCTTTTCTAATTTTTCTTGTGAAGAAAAGGAACAGAGATACATAATCTCATGGTATTCGGGTCCTTTTGAATTAAGAAAAAATTCGAGGCGAGATTCTGAATCCCCACATTTTAAACTTTTTAGTAATGTCAGCTCCCTAAAATTTTGAGTTATTCAGAAGCAGCTGCGTGCTTAACGAGTTAAACAAAAATATCAATCTAACTTTCGATGGGATCCTCACGTTCCGATCCAGACCAAATATAGACTCACCCACGGATCCTATCAAGTGAGTACAGTAACCCTATCATACTGTACATAACTAAATATATTTTTGGATGCACCTACTACAAACATAGTGGATTGTCGGAGCAGTCTTTTGAGGTAATTTTTTTCGCTCTATCGAATCTTGGATTTTCATCCAGATCCAAAAAGATACCCCTGTCAAAGTGCCATTCTATAACTTTGCCTTCTCATGCGTTCGAAATGGAATCGTGGAGTTTCTGAAGCCATTTGTTAATTTTGCAATGATTCCGAAGGTATGTGAACAATAGAGCGCGTTTGTTACGCTGAGATTTCCAGAACGCGCATCCCGAGTCAATTGCCGTCATCTTTCTCCCATCTATCAACCATAAACTCTTTATGAAAAAAATGGCGCAGAGCAAAAAATTCATGAAAGATAATCAATTCAATTTTGCACAAATCATGAACAAAGTAAGTCTTCACTTCAAACTTTAAAACTTACCACCAAGAACTTCCAGAAAGAACCAAAACCACTCATTGATTTGCTCCTTCAACTGGGAATTAATAGTGAGACACAGAATGTGTTTCGAAAAGCAAAAGAGTTCAACTTCACCACTTTCTTCTCGGGACCACAACAGATTCGAGATTTGGTAGAATCGGATTTCGATACAACTGATCATAGGAATTTCATCTCGCAATTTTTGATAGATGGGAACTTTTGTTTGAAGGATGGCAGGGTACTTGTCCAACATTTCTTGTCTTGAAATGGATTTTTCTCGCAGAAACTCGTCAACGACCAACTGGAAAAAATGAGCGCTTTCCTCTCTGCTACCAGCAACTCAAAAGTGTTCTCCACACTATTTCTAGATGACTACGGCACTCACAAAAGCTCCATTGATCATGATTTAAGGTCTGTCAGTCACAAATACAATTTTTGTCTCTAATTAAAGATTATTCCAGTGAAATGCTCACCACTTTGAATCACTCGCGGATTTTTGAGAACACTACACTGATCGTTACCTCTTATGATTTATCTGAACAGTGAGATTTCGATATGTCTATTTTTTTCAGAAATATTAATTTCAGGGACGTAACAAATGAGAATGACAAGTACCCACTGTTTGCTGTGAGATTGTCGGATAAGTTTATGAAAACTTACAGTGGGAAGCACTACTTTATGAAAATGAATTTCAATAGGTGAGCTAGGAGTCCCAAGCTTTTAATTTTTGTATGACATCTCACGCTTTTGAGATATGAGAGGTGAAAGGTGAGAGGCCGCGGTATCAAGAGAAGGAGGGCGTAGACAGTTAGACACTCTCGCCGTCTGCGTCTCTCAAATCCTACGTTTTCAAGTTCTAAATGACATGTAGAATAAAATTAGAGCTTTATTTCTCTAGTTGACAACTTTTCGATAGGATTTCTAGTTTTCGAGATATGAACGCTCCGCGGTTTCTTCGTCTTGCTTCATTCTTCAATCTTTGAAACTGAATATCTCAAAAGCTAACATAGCTACAAAAAAGTTGTGAACTACAAACATGAAGCTCTAGTTGTGTTCTGCATACCCTACCAAATTTAAATTTATGGCACAATTTGTCACACCGGGGCACACTATTAAAGTTGGTAATTTGCTAATGACGACTAAAACAGCGTTTTAATGGTGATCTTTCCATGCTTGTTTCCAATAAAAAATTTCAGACTCCTCTCATCTCTCCATTTCAACAACATGCTTATCGAGTTAATCAACCCGAACGAAAAACTCAACAGTACCCCATTCATAGTCCAACCGACATGGAGGAATTGTGTATCTGAGGGAATCTCAGAGTTCTCTTGTATTTGTATGAATATGGTAGGTATCTCCATCCTAAAGGTGGTTCCTCTAAAGAATTTGTTCCAGAATCTTTCATCTGGCTATCCTGAAGAATCCGAGAAGAATTTCGTGAGCACTTTAAGAGAAAAGTTTACAAAAGAGGTGAAACGTCACAAGTGTGTAAAGTCATTCGACATTGAGGACTATAACTTTTTCTATGATTACTCCATCAATACGTGAGCCCTATTCTCATCGCAATTCTTTGAAAATCCTGTTTCAGAAAAAAAGAAATTCGAGGAGTGGAGCTTACAGGCTTTGTAAATATAACAGGACTGTCTGGCGAGAAAAGATTAATGTTGAAGAAAATGTTCACGTTCAAAAAGAATTTCGAATCATTTCAAAGTTTCGACACAGCAAGAGTGATAGTCGGGCATGAAGTCAATATTGGAATAGCAAGGTGGGTACGTAGATCATAACTTTGTTCGATAGAGCACAATTTCAGCATGTGCGACTTGTAAATGCCATGAGGTCAACAAGTCAACGCTACACGGGTCTTCCTTCCAAATTTTTATTTTTAAAATTTGTTTTCATTTGAAACAATAAACATATCACTTCTTATTCAACAATTCCAACTCAACAAATGCAAAAATGTCTTCAGCGATCTTATGTCCATCCTGAAGATGATGGAACATTCCACCCTTCGGGAGTTCTGAAACTCTTGTCAAGTTCAGATACCTATCCTCCAGAATATCCCTGGAACACCTCCATGGTGTATGTTTTGAGTAGCTGACTGCAGTGGGGACTCGCGCTTGAGAACTCAACCAGACTGTTTCGTAGTTGTAGCTGTTGTCCAGAATGGTCAAGGCGGATGGGAGAGTTTGTGTCAGCCAGTAGAGATAGATTTCAGTGGAGATCTCGTCGAGAGTGAAGAGTTCATTGAGGTTGGTGGATGCAGAGAATGTGGAGAGCTGGTGCCAACGGGATTCGATGTATTTGGCGGTTCCAGATGGAGAGTTGGAGAAGGCGGTGGCTGGAAAAGAGGAGGATTTAATTCAAACTTCTAGGAAAGAAGGAGCAGAATCCAAGACGTCTTGGAGTTGAAATTGAGTGTCCAAAATTGAAGATTCAGAATTCTGAGTGTCGAAAATTTAAACTCATGATGTTAGCTCGACAAAGTTTTTACAACTGCGCTCTTTGAGAAATGTTTTTTTTTTCTTTGATTTCGCACACAATTTTCTTCGGTTTCGATAGAGCGCGGTTGTAAGAAGCCTGGCGTGCTAATAGAAAACTGAAGATTCTTAGTTATAAGTGAAATCTGATATTTTCAGATTTTCAAATTCTGATATTTTCTGATTTTCATTTTCGAAGACTCTGAATAGAATTCCTGAACTCCGAATTTCGGCTTTTGGATTCTTACTTCTGGTATCAGCAATAAAGTTTCAAGTATGACATTCAGAATTCAGAACTTTAAAACTTGTATCTGGCTTCAGGATTTTCATATTTCTTAAGATTCCAGTTTCTAGACTCAGAATTCAGGTTTTCAAGTTTTAGGACTCAAGACTCATGATTCAGCGTTTTCAAGTCAAGTTTCTGAATTCTGACTTCTAGATTCAAATTCCAGATTCAACGATTCCAACCCACTTTCAAAAGCTAATCAACTCACCAATAGCCTGTGCATTCGTTGGATATGTAAACTTGTCCTGCTTGAAATAATCCGCCATATCCGTATGTGGATCCTCCTCCTCTCCTCCTTCCTTCTCCTCATCTTTTCCCATCGCCTTCCACGCATATTTTGCCAGAGTAAACGTAGAGAACGTGGGTCTCACAAACGGATTTGACACATGCAATCCAGCAACTCTCATTGGATACAAAGAAGCCAACAGTGTCGCCAAATCACTACCGTATCCTTCTGTGCCATGCACAAAATATTGATGGAGATCCAATCGATTCATAAGTTTCCCGAGAATTCTGGCGGTTGCGATCGCGTCGAATCCAGGTTTCGATGGTTTATCGGAGAACATGAAGCCAGGAAGACTTGGAACGATCACATCGAATTGAATAGGTTCTTCAACACCAAAATCGAATCCATGTCTTGTTGGATTAGTGAAAATTGGGATAACCTAAAATATTTTGAATTAGAGAAATTAAAATCCATTAAACTTTGAATCGATTACCTTAAAGAAATCCCAAAAGCTTCCTGGAAATCCATGAAGAATCAGTAAGGGTACCACTCTGGTTTTCTTATCTTTCGGAGGTGTTGACACTCTTAGAAAATGAATTTTCAGCCCTTCAATTTCAGTTTTATACTGCTTAAAGGTGTTTAGAAAGTGTTGATGTTGCTTCCAATCGAATCCGAGGAGCACTTGTTTCAGCTCGTTGAGGTAGGTATCGTACGTTGTGTCATGGAGGGTTGGCACGAATTTTTCAGATTTCAGGTGATTTTTGAACTTTTGAATTCTGAAATTCTACTTAATAGCTTTTCGAAAAAATATATAAAACTCACTCCTCCTCCTTCACATCAATCGAAAACGAGTACACTTGGTCATCATCTTTCTCGGGGTCATCCAACCTCCAATAGTCATCCGGTTCGATTTCCAGCGGTGGGAAATCAGGTTTATGCACGTAAATGCTCAATAATATTGAGAATATGGAGATAACGACGACAGATAAGAAGAACCAGGAACTCATTTTTCTTAGAAAAAGAAAATCGATGAGAAGTAAGTGACCGAAGTGAGTAAAGTAAATGGTTGAGTTGGTCAAACAAAGTAGTGTGCCGTGCCAACGGGGGGGGGGAGGATTGACCCAAGGGAAGAGCCGAGACTGTTGACTTTAGGAACGGAAGAGAGAACGGAGGGAAAGTGACAAAACATAAGATGGTGTATGGGGTGAGACGTATTTTTACATGATCAGAATTCATATGATTTCGTGATCCGTGCAAAAAGAACGGTGCAAAAAGATATGAGCTTTGGTCGCTTTCAGGTGAAATTGTCAAACTTTGAGAGTGTGTCATGGTAGTTCTGATTCTCACACCTAGTAGATTTTTAGTGTATCATACAGATCAAAAGCAGAGCTTCATTTTTGTAGTTGACAACTTTTTTGTACGGACACTCCCTTGCAAGCTGCATATCGACAAAGAAATTTCTCTTTCAAATCGATCAATTTCGCTGGGAAATAGAAATAGAGTTTTTTTGAGCTGTCGTCTTAAAATGACCACAACTCTCTAGGGAGTCACCGTACAAAAAAGTAGTCAACTACGAAAATAAAGCTCTACTTGTAATCTATACACTCAAAAAACAACCGTTATTGTGAGATAATCAGGGAGGTCGTCCCACACTCACAAAGTTGGACAATTTCAACTGAAAACGGCCAAAGTTCGTATCCTCTTGCATGGCACTGTATAAGTTTCCGATATAAAACAAATTTATTTCAAAACTACAGCTTATGTACTGAGATCCATGTTAAGTACCCGATGAATCAATTGTTAGACTGTTTCTTCCCCAATTTTCTCCTCTTGACCATCACAAATTTCTCCACAAGATGATCCTCTAGGTTATAACTGAAAACAAAAATGTTATTGCGCTCCTTCAACAAAAAAACCTACTACTTCACTTTAGCCTCCTCATCATCATCATTTAAACCATCATTCCACACGATCCCATCCAAATTCTCTAATTCCTCGTATCTCAACTGGATACATCTGTCCTTTTTGCGATCCAACCGATTGCAGTAACCATCTCGTTGCCCTGAAGGTTGAAAAAGTTTAACGAAAGTTCAAGAGAGCACTTTTACTTACAACCACGACTATTATAATCACGGCTTTAAAAATCGTTTCTTCATCAGAGTCACAATGTTGGCAGGAGGTCTCAAAAAGTTATATGCGGCAATCGGGTCCTTGGGCTCCGGCTCCTCGTGTCTCAAAAAGTTCTTATACATCTGCCCACGAGACGACTTCACAGATTTCTCCTTATACTCATCGCTGTCATTCAAATAACAAAACTTCATAACGGGATACAAGTCCTCAAAATAATGAGAATACAAGTAGAATGCAGCTGCAAAACAAAGTGGAAATTCGTAATTCCTCGCTTGCTTCCTCTCCACTACAGTAACCCTCCACCCATTATTCAGCTGAGTCAGCTTTTCCAAAAGATCCACTCCAATCGAATCCTCACCTTCCCATCGTCGTTTTCTATTCAGGGAATACAAGATGTCGGATTGAAAGTCAGGGTACTCGTGATGGAGATGATTAGATAGAATTGGAATGTAGGTGGACTTTAAGATGGAGGCACGAGTTTTCAGAGGATGAAGAACATATTCAGCGAGGCTATGTCTGATATGGTCTTGGTCAAGAGATGGTCTGCTATGCTTTCTCCTGGAAATGTATTACGGATCTTTTCTGAGAGAAGACATCGTACTCAACCTACCATACCTGTGAAACTAGCAGCGCCACCAAAAAGTGGTCAACTAGTGAAATGCGCAGAATTCCATGTAGATTATTTTTGGAGTTGACAACTTTTTCATAGAACGCAGCCCGAAGGAGATACGGCATGTTAAAGTCAAGCGCTTGGGAGCGGAGAACGCTCTCAATGTTAACAGTTTACTCATATTACTAGAATGGGGCAATGTGGTTAAAATGGCAACTAATCCTAAAAACTATCAAAATATAAAACTCACCAGTAATAGATATCTTCCTCCTGCTCCATCGCCTGACAGAAACCCTGAACAACTGCCTCTTTTTATTCATTGTTGTTGTTCAGTATTTCGCAACCAATACCGATAAAATTTGTGTTTTGTTGTTTCTTGTTTGTTTAATCGTACACAAAATAGATTCTTATCAAAACGTCGAAAGATCAGTTTACTCATGAAGAATTGGAAAAAATGCTCTCCGATCATTTTTCCAAATCCTCTCTTCTATATCCAATTTCTTCTATCAGTCAAAATTCGTTAGCAGGCACTTTTCATAATTCCAGATGAGTAAATTCCACTGAACTTTCAACTTCAAGATAAAAATTCGAGATAAGATTTGAGTCAATAAACAAACATTACGTGGATGAACACCACGAAATTTATTGGGTTGATTGTGAAATATTAAACAACAAATGAATAAAACGAGCGGTTGTTGAGAGAAGAAAGGAGTATTGTGATGGATGAGGAGGATGTCTATTTTTGGTAAGTTTTTTTTTTTGTTTTCATTCTTAACTTGTTGATAGGCACTTTTGTTACCGTAAAACCTGTAAATATAGGTGCACCCACTGGCAAGAGTTTGAAGCATAATATATCGGCTGGCTTCAAAGATACGCAGTCTTCTCCAACTGAAGAAATGTTCTATTAGTATTGAACTATATTTTAGCAGTTGCCAATTTTTTGATATCTCTTTTGGGAACCAAGATATACCGCTTTTAACGACTTCGTCTGTGTCTCTCCCTTTTCCAAAACGTGCCCTCCTTATAAACTCCCGAACATTTCACATGAATTGTGTTCGATTGGCGCAGATGGTAAACATCTCACTTTTAAAAATTTATTGCCCAAGTTCGATTCCTCATACTGTTTTTGTTTTTTAACTTTATTGTTTCCTGTTCATTTTTTCAGGAAAAAACATGGAAGACCATCTCCCGACCAGGACCGCCTCAGAAGTGCCCTCGCTGAATACGTTCTCCATCCTCTGAAAACCCGTGCCTCTATCTTGAAGTCCACCTACATCCCTATTCCATCTGATCATCTACAAACGGAGTACCCTGACTTTCAATCCAACATCTTATATTCCCTGAATAGAAAACGACGATGGGAAGCAGAAGATTCGACTGGAGTGGATCTTTTGGACGAGCTCTCCCAACTGAATAATGGTTGGAGGGTTACTGTAGTGGAGAGAGTCATTGGAATGACCTCTGAATATTATTATGGGTTGTGTGGGGATCGTTTCGAGGAATTCTATCCGATTAGGAAAATCCATTATTTGAATGACAGCAATGAGTATAAGAAGAAAGTTGTGAAGTCAGTGCGAGGTCAAACTTATCACAACTTTATGAGACATAAGGAGGCGGAGCCAAGGGAGCAGATTGCTTCATATCACTTTTTGAGAGCTCCTGCGAACATTGTGACTTTTTTGAAGAAGCGATTCCAGGACAGTAATTATCATGGTCATAGGTGTAAGTAAATGTGCTCTATTGAACAACAACACAACTTTTGTACCTTCAGGGCCACGAGCTGGTTATTGGAATCGGGTGAATCGAGGGAAGGATAGGTGTATCGAGTTGAGATACGAGAAATTGGAGGATTGGGAGGAGGAGCAAGTAGAGCAGGTAGATGATGATGACAAGGAGGTTAAAGTGAAACAGTGAGTGCTTTCGGTGGAGCGCGATTGCATTGTTGTTTTCAGTTACAACTTGGAGGATCATCTTGTGGAGAAGTTTGTGATGGTGAAAAGGAGGAAAAATATGTTTTGTGATTAAATAATTAAATAAAAGTTTATAAATATCTTTTCTGAACGAGTTTTTTGAGATTTTTGGGTCTAAGTCTCCACCACGTCACCCTTCCACGGGGATTCTCACTTCTTCCTTCCCACCCTTCGACCTCTGATCATCCTCATCCTTTTTGAAGTCCTTATTCAAGTGATAACTATTCTCATCCTCTTTTCTCAATTGACAAGAAGCACAAATCAACCAAAACCCGCATCCGATGAATAGTATCATGAGGCATGTGGCCCACATCATGTCGAAAAACTGGAACTTTTTTCGTTTTAAGTTAAGGAAACCGTCGCATACCGAATCGTCATCATATAAATTGACAATTTCCAGAGTTACATGATTCCAAGTGCCATTTGTTTTTGTAGACGCAACGGTTTTGACGGTTTTGTTTTTCATTTTTTAGAAATAGTGGTTTTCGAAAGGAAAAAAGAAAAATTTATTGAACTTTTTGACACTTTATGCTCTAGAATTATTATTTTACGTTTTTAATTGTATTTTTAATGGAAAATACGCTGAAAATCTGAAAAAAATCTGCAAAAAAATCATTCCCCGTAAATAAAAAATCCAGTGTGGATTTACGCTAAACAGTACGCACAGGCGGGATATCGGAGTGTCGTACTGATTTTTAATGAGATTCGAACCTGACGACGTCGTGTAGAATGTCGCAAAAAAGGTGGATTCTGATGGAATTTTTGGTTTTTTAGGCTCAAATTTTGTGAATTTTCACATTAAAATTAGTAGAAACTGTAAAAATTCAAGTTTCTATGCTAATTTTATAGATTTCTGTCATTTTTTTGCTACTTGTTCATTTTGTTGTTGTTCTCATATTGTTTTATTGATCTTTTGCATTTTCACTAATAAAACTTTTTCTATTTTACATATTAATTGCCATAATTTCGAGGAAATTACAATAAAATCTGTATTTCTCACCGTTTCTACTATTTTTCTTATCTCTTTTATCACTGTTTTCTAAAAATAGTCATCGGAAATATAAAAAAAAGAAGCTTCACCGGCGACCGGAATCATTTTTTATTATGATTCAACTGTTTGCGCTGCCGGCATCAAAGAGATTCTTTACACATCGCACCACCCATAATCTTATTGATTTTCCCTTCCCTCCCCACTCGATTTTCTTATTTTTCTCCACACAATTCTATCAAAAAGTGCAGTTTCCAGACCCAATTATGCACATTAGGCAATGAATCGGACGTTCTCGTTGCGCCGAAAAGTGAAAAAGTCGGAAATTTCGACGCCGAGCAATTTCGAGCACAGGATTCATGCGGGATTCGATGCGAGAACCGGCTCGTATACGGGTTTGCCGAAAGTAGGTGGAAAAATCTAATTTTTACAGGGAAAAGGCCAAAAACAAAGGAAAAATGCAAGAAAATCTGTCAAAAATTGAATTTTTCAGTATACTTTCAAAGAAAAAAGCTCAAAAATCCAATTTTTCTCTTTAAAATGGCTAACAACTAAGCAAACATGGCATTTTAAATTGATTTTCACAGGAAAATCTGCCAAAAATTGAATTTTTCAGCAGAAAATTCAAGTTTCCTAGCAATTTCTTGCTCAAAAATTCATTTTTCCCGCCATTTTTACTGTAAAACTTGCCAAAACCCTGAAATTTCCATTTCCAGCAATGGCAAGCACTTCTGGGACCACCTCGCTCCATCGCTCGTCCCAAACCAATGGTCGACCCGTCTTGCATCACTCCTGTAGACGTCGCCGAGCTGAAAACCGTGATTCGTGGACCCTCTTCAAGGTGAAAATTGCAAAATTTCGGGCCGGCACCATTTTCTCTTGAAAATTTCTGAAAATAATCCTTCTGCTCTAAAAACGCGTCAAAGGCGCGCCAAACCATCAGAAATTTCGAAAAAACCGAGTTTGGACCATAAAAGAGAATCGAAGTAAAACGCGTCAAAGGCACACCAGAAACATTGAAACCTTTCTAAAAAAGAGATATGAGCATAGGAAACGCGTAGAAGGCACACCAGACAGTCAAAAAGTAGAAAACGCGACAAAGGTACGCATGACAATCGAAAAACTTCAATAAGTTGAGTTTGGTGTCATCAAAATGCGTCAGAGCCGTGCCAGATGAATCACAATAGGCAAAAGTCGAAGAAAAACACGTTAAAGGCGCGCCAGAAATCTAAAAAACCCATCCAAAATTGAGGTTTGCGCACTGAAAGCGCGTCGGAGGTGCGCCAGACTGTAAAAAAGTAGAAAACACGCCAAGAAAACCTGTTTTTAGAGCGTTAAATCTGAAAATTTTCAAAAAAATAAGTGATTTTTTTCCAAAATTTATTCAAAAAGTTTTATTTTCCAGATACAACTCCCCACTTCCATTCGGAATTGCAAACTCTCCGATGCCTAGTGTCGCCAGAAGTAACAGCCTTCGAATATCGTCTCCAGCCGTCGTCAACGTCTCCCAGTCATCACGACAATCATCGTTCCGCCCGTCTCTTCCGCCTGTCAGTCAACGTGGATACCCGTTTAATGATCCGAATTATGCACCATTACCCCTTCGAAACAACAATCAGAGACCTCCTTCGTCGATGCAGACGACGTTCGGAGTGGAGCAGCCACGTCATCAGGCTCCATCGATCACGACGATTGTGGCTCCACCGTCGAGAACGATGACTCCGATGGGATTGACGACGCCAACGATTAGTAGACAACCGAAGTGTACAGAAGGTGTTAGTGATGAGGAGGTATGGATAGTTTTGTATTTATTTTCAGTTAGAAAAAGACGAAAAATGACTATTTTTCATAAAAAAATCTTGAGTTCTCAGTAATGTTTTGTTGAAAATCGAGGGTAAAATGTTCATTTTTAGATAATTTTCACCTGGCACACTTCTCACAACCGCGCTCTACCGAAACCCAAAAAGAATTGTGTGTGAAATTGAGAGACTCAGAGAAAAAAAGACACTTTTCTAGACGATTTCGGTGGAGCGCAGTTGTAAGAACTGTGCCGGGCTGATACAGAAATGTTAGTCTAGTTTTCCCCAATTTTCAGCTAGAAAAACTACAATTTCACCAGGAAATCTAGAAAACCACTGGTTTTGGTTCAAAAAATCATGAAAAAATCATTGTTTTTCAGTCAAAAACCTCTGGTTTTCACAGAATTTGAAACAAAATCAAAATTTTGTTCAAAACATTTACTCAATTTTTATCAAATATCTGAAAAATTGGAATTTTTATTAAAATTTGCTACTTTTTTCAGCCAAAAACCTCTGTTTTCACAAAATTCGAAATAGCGAGATCTGTAGTTTTCAGTATTTTTTCCCCATCTTTTCACAACAAAACCCCCGTATTTTCAGTTCCGAAACGCTCTAAAATTCGTCGTCGACAGCAATGATCCCCGTTCGGATCTCACGGACTACAAACAAATCGGCGAGGGATCGACTGGTGTCGTCGACGCCGCCTACAAAATCTCGACGAAACAAATCGTGGCGGTGAAACGAATGAATCTAAAGAAACAACAGAGACGAGAACTTTTATTCAATGAAGTTTCGATTCTTCGTCAATATCAACACCCGAATATCGTTCGATTCTTCTCTTCTCACCTGGTTGATGAGGAGCTTTGGGTTGTGATGGAATTCATGGAAGGGGGCTCGTTGACGGATATTGTGACGGCGACTAGAATGACTGAACCACAAATTGCCACGATTTCTCGTCAAGTTCTAGGGGCGCTCGATTTTCTTCACGCCAGAAAAGTTATTCATAGGTTGGTAACCACTGAACAAATTGGTCACTACTGGCCGAACTTTTCTATAGGGCTTCTTGACCTGGCCTAGGATCCGTCAACTCGGTCATGATGACTTTTTCTCTTGGATTTCTAGGCCAAGCTGGAAATTGTTCACACGAGTTCTCCGCATATGAGATTTAGAGTGAAGCTGGCTTCCAGTGGCCTAGAAACCCAATAGAAAAAGTTCGGGCAGCACGAATTTTTGACAAAAAATCGCGTTTTATGGCAATAAAATGCAGTCGTGGCCTAGAATCCGTCAACTCGGCCATCATGATGTTCCAAAACGAAAATAACTCCACAGCTGGAAACGAGTGCTACCGTAGTATTTTGGATAGGAAATCTCAAGATTTGTTGAATTTTTCAATTTTCAAGCTATGAATTCAACAAATTTCAAGATTTTTCCCCTAAAATATTACGGTAGCACTTGTTTCCAGCTGTGAGGTCATTTTTGAGGGATGGCCGAGTTGACGGATCCTTGGCCACGACACTGTCTTTTAATGCTATAAACCGCGAGTTTTCCGACAAAAAATCGGTGCTGGCCGAACTTTTCTATGAGTGAAAAAGTTCGACCAGCTTCTTTTTCCTTCCCCAGATTTTCAAAATCCTGAAAAGAAAAATGAAAAATGAAAAAGAGATTTTTGAGTCAATCCTTACTTTTAGAGATCACCTATATCAGAATCCCCAACTTTCGATTCCGAATCTCTTTTTTCTTTCCAGGATTTTCAAAATCCGGGAAGACCAATAATCCGAGTTAGACTAGAAATCTGGAGAAGACTAAAATTCAGAAAAATAACTGAATTTCAGCAATGCGCCTCCCCCAATTCCCATTTTTGCAGAGATATCAAAAGTGACTCGATCCTACTAAAACGAGACGGAACCGTCAAACTAACAGATTTCGGATTTTGTGGTCAACTATCGGAAGAAGTGCCCCGTCGACGGTCTCTCGTCGGAACTCCGTACTGGACGGCGGCTGAAGTCATCGCCCGTGAGCCTTACGACACTCGAGCGGATATCTGGTCATTCGGAGTGATGTTGATAGAAATGGTCGAAGGAGAACCGCCATTCTTCAATGATCAACCGTTTCAAGCGATGAAAAGGATACGCGATGAGCCGGAAGCACGGTTTAGTCGGCATGCTAAGGTGATTCGGAGTTGATTTACTGAAGAAATCAACAAAATCTGAAAATTTCACTAATTTTAGCAAAAAATACTATTTTTAGGCAGTTTTTCAGCTAGTTTCGATAATTTTTTTAAGCAAAAATTCCCGAACTTTACAACCGCGCTCCACCGAAATCCTCGTCAGTTTCGGTAGAGCGCAATTACCGAAAATCTCATATTAACACAAAAACTTTCAAATTTTAGTTCACATAACCTCACTTTTTGTCAAATTCAAACAGTTTTGGCGCTAATTTTGTCAGATTTTCCTAAAGTTTCATTATCAATTTGTCACTTTTAAACGTTTTCCACTGAAAAACTACCGTTTTACTGTCTCTACCGAAACCAAAGAAAATTTCATGAGAAATTGAGAGACTCGGAGAAAAAGAGACATTTCTCAAGAGCTTCCCTCTGCCCAATTTTCATTTTAGTCGACTTTCCAATTTCAGAAATAAAAACCACTCGAATAATCGGTTTTTGAAAAAAAAAACAGCTTCGGGATTACTGTCTTGTGATGAAAATTTTGGAAATCGCCCAAAAATTGATCCTTTTTTCTCCATTTCCCCAACAAAATCAAATCTTCCAGGTGACCCCCGAACTGACTGATCTCCTCAACCACTGCATTGTGAAAGACGTCAACCAACGGTGGTCATCTCGAGACCTACTCCATCATCCATTTTTCGTCAAGGCTCAACACCCCTCATCGATTGCTCCGCTTCTTCTTCAACTCCAAGGAAACACTATTAATGGAAACACCACACAACAACTGCAACAACACTCTCAAATCACTACCGTTATTCAATAATTTTTAGTATATTTTTTACTTTTTTTTGATTTTTTTCACTTCTCACCCCCTCTTTCCCAGATCAGTATTAACTCTCTCTTTTCCAGGTATTTCTCGTTGTATGTATTGCTTGTATGATGATTGATAACCCACATGTTTCGATTGATTTGCATGTTGTTTTGTACGGGTTAAATCACTCGGTTCCCTCCCCCCCTCCCTTAATTATTTCTTTCTCTTTTCTAAATTTATATTAATAAATAGGGTTCTCTCCCTCTCCCTCCCCGTTGCTCTAAAAACATTGGGCTCCGGCGCGACGAGGCGCCTGCTCTCTATCCCCCCTCTCCCCGTGTCATCTCATCCGGGATCCCGCGAGAAATTTACAAATGTCATCCGCCGGAGCCCGCGGCGGTGGTGCTCCGGCACTCTTTATCACTATCACCCGCCGAATCCCGTGGTCCCTTCTCTTTTTTCTCACTTTTTATATCAATTTTATAGTCGACAGACTTTTTGTGTAGTTCTCGAAGTTTTTTATTGGAGGAATTTGGGAAATGAGTGAGGTTGTTCTCAAAGGACATCGGGGAGGAATTTTTAGTTTGAGATTTGAAGAAAGTGCGCTCCGTTGGACCGGGCTTCTTTTTTAGTTGAATTTGTTCAAATTTTACTCATTTTTAGCTCACTTTTGCGGCGATAACAAGTGAAAAATGCTGAAAATTTGTCAAAAAGACCAATTTTGCCATTTCCGTAAAATTAGCGATAGAGCACATTTGCACAGAAAATTTCTGAATTTTTCGTTTTTTTTAATAGTTTTATCTCTAGTTTCAGAGTTTTTTCCTATTTTTCAAACTGTTTTATTCGACTTTTCAACTTTTAGGTTTGGGGATTTTTCCTGACTTTTCGAAAAATCCTCGAACTTCAAGAGCCCGTATCAACCTCCCACATTAGCCAATCATATCAAAATTTAGATTTTCCGAATTGACCAGTCTAGATCTCTATTTTTATAGTTGACAACTTTTTTGTTCGTCTTCTCTATAAAAAGTTATGGGCGCTGAAACACATCTTGCTCAGCGTCTTTCGGTTTCAGACATTTAACTTCCACGGCGCATATCTCAAAACCTAGAATAGCTATCAAAAAGTTGTCAACTACAAAAGTGATCTACAGGACATTTAAAACATTTTTTCAGTTGACAACTTTTTGATAGCTGTTCACGCTTTTGAGATATGTGCCTTCAAGCATTTGCATAGAGAAGAGGAGGGGGAGACAAGCGAGAGCGTCTGGCTTCTCTGCGTCTCCTCCTCCTGTACCTCGCATTGAAGGTGCATATCTCAGTAGGGTGAACAGCTATCAAAAAACTTCCAACTACAAAAATGAAGCCCTTTTTTTGATCTACAAAATGAATGTAGTTTGAAAACATTTGAATGCGATCTAAAAATGTTACAAGCTCTGGAAGTTTTGATTTTTTTTGACAGATCAAACTTTAAGCGGTTGTATCTCAAAATATAGAACCGCTATCAAAAAGTTGTCAACTACAAAAATGAAGATCTAGGTTTGATCTACAATAAAATATAAAATTTGATGAGATTCGATTGATTCATTTTCAGTGAAAACAGACGACAAAAAAACAAAAATGCCCTTCTCGTCCTCATGACCTGTTCGTTATCTACAAGTAAATATGCTTCATATGTTTACCCCTCCCTTCTCCCAAAATATTTTTTTACTTCAGGGTTCCCCCTTATTTTGTTTGAAGAGAGAAGAGTTTTCTCACATGATTGTTTCTTTTTTGTTGCTTCTTGTAAACCGTCAAATGACTTTCACGTTTTGCACTTTTTCCTGGAAAGTGCGATCTAATGGTAAATTTTTATCAGTTGAGCGCACATGCACCTGTAATCAGTAACGCTCTTTAGAAAATTCGCTCTAATAATATATTGAAAACGTTATCAGTAAAGGAAAGTGCGCTCTAACGATAAGCGCTCCTTTTTGAAAAAATGTTATCAATAGAGCGCACTTCCTTGTCTCGTACTCTTGTCATACATGATTACTGAACATTATCTTTTTACCCGGTAGAGATATGATGACATCTTTTTTTCTTTTGAACCTCTTGGCCACTTGTCACTCACTCTTTTCTTCCCCCAATCAAATCAAATTGTTGCAGGAAGACAGGAGATCAAGACACGAGAAGAAGAAGCCCAAAGAGCATCATTGGTTTTCGAAACTCTCATCGGTTTCCCATTTCGAATGTTCGCTGGCGCTTCCTCGACGCTGAGTTTGCGGAGTCGGGTGAGTTTTTGAAAGTTTTAAGGGAGGAAATTAGGTTGGGATGGGAAGAACAAGTGATCTACTAGTTTAAGTGGTGTCAGAAGATCACTTGAAAGTTCGAAAAACATTTTGAACTGGAGAACAGCATGTCTTTTTTGGCGTCTTGATTGATTTCAACCAATATTTTACTGTTTTCCAGCGGTTTCCAAGCTAAAATCCTGTGTCTAACCCGTTTTCCACTCGTTTCTCAATCAAAATTAGTTTAGCTGGAGAACGGCTATGAAATGGTGCATCCATATCGAGTTTGGTCAATTTTGACAGGTTTCCGACAGTTTTCAGCGGATTTTTCAGCTGAAATCTTGTTTCTGGCTTTATAACAGCCCATTTTGCACACAAAAACTTCCTATCGTGCATCATTGTGAAAAGTTTATCGTTTTCAGCAACTTTCAAGCGAAAATTTTGGATTTTTTGCTGAATTTGATTATATCCTATCTTACAAAGTGTATTATTATTAGTTTTTCTGAATCCTCAATTCTAGATTTCCATTTTTGCAGTTTATAACTTTTTTGTAGCTCTTGAGATACGCGTTTTCAAAAGTGGGGAGGAGACGCAGAGAAAGCAGACGCTCTTGCTTCTCTACGCTCTCTCCCCCTCCTCTTCTCTACGCAAATGTTTGAAGGCGCATACCTAAAAAGCGGGAATAGCTATCAAAAAGTTGACAACTGAGAAAATATGTAAACTGTCCTGTAAATCATTTTTGTAATTGACAACTTTTTGATAGCTTTTCTAGTTTTTGAGGTATGCCCTTCTAAAGTTGAATGTCTCAAACCAAGAGATGTTGTGAGATCTCAAAGTAAATCTATTCTCACCAGGGAAGGTCATGGAGTCAGTTTGGAGTTATGGGACGTGACCTATATCATTGGAAAGCTGAGAAAACGCTGATTTCAAATATACATTCAGTTTTTGTCCTCTAAGCTTGGTGTTCGAGAAAAACAAGGTTAAATTCTCGATGGTTACCAATTTTTGAAAGCATATATCTCAAAAACCAGAAAAGCTATCGAAAAGTTGCCGACTATAAAAATAAAGTTGTAAATCTGCTCATTTCAAATATCCAACGTTCCAAAAAGTGGGTTGTAACCACTGTTCTTTGACCGTCCATCTCAAGAATGTTGTTTTTTTTCACCTAAATAAGTATTTTTATCATCACCTACTAACATAAAAGAAGATAGGGGACAAAAAAGAATAAAGAAGAAGATCGTCCGTTTTATGTGAGAATCAAAAACTTTTTATTACTTGAAAAAGAAAATAAGGGAGAATCAAAAAAAGGAAAACATTCAGTTCGATTTTCTTGTTTTCTTACTTTTTGTGTCATCTACGTGTCGATTTACGGAGCCTCCCAGAGCTACAGTATCCAGTAATCTTTTTGTGAGAAAAATCCAATTTCCCACCCGTTATTCCAAACCAAACAAAAAAACGCTGAAACCCATAAAACGGGACGGCGGAATTTTCAATCAGCGTGTCCGTCTCGGAATTTTGACGAGCTCCTGCTCCGTTTCTTCTTTCCTTTTTCCCTTCGCCACATCACCATACAAAAAGAAGAAAAAAGAGAGAGAGAGGGAATAAAAACGTCGAGGGAGAAGAAGAAGAAGAAAAGAATGCTTGCAGCATGTCTTCTTCTTCTTCGTTTGCTCTCACTTTCAATTCCCTTCTTCTCTTTTTTTGGTTATTCTATTCGGGGTTGACTTTCCATTTTTTTTTCGTGTTGTGTCGTCATTTTTACTCAACTCTTTTAGTAGTGCTGAGAGATGGAACTGGTACGGTTTAGAACCGTTCTAACTAGGGAAGGTCATGGAGTTATGTTATACCTATACCATTGGAAAGCTGAGAAAACGCTGATTCCAAATATATATATTTTGTTTTTGCCCTCAAGGCCCGGTATTCGAGAAAAACAAGGTCAAAGTTTGGAAAAATACCTTTTTAACACGCGAAAATCGCAGAAAAAAGACCCAAAATTTTCGTGTATCAGAAGGGTGAGAACGAAAACCGAAGATGTATTTGGAATCAGCGTTTTAACAGCTTTCCAATGATATAGGATACAAAACGTAACCCCACGGTCACCTGGAAGTCTTCCCTAGTTAGAAACGCCCGTTCTAATCCGTATCGGTTTTAAAACGGGATGATTCTGAGTCGGTAGAGCTCCAGAACGGGAAGAATCTGTTTCAAGCGTAGAAAATAGAACTATGAAATTTTGAAACCGCGCGTTTTACAAATTGGAACTGTCAAAATGCAACAGTTTTTCTGGGTCGGTTCTGGAACGGGATGGTTCTTAACCGAAAGAATTCCAAGACAATATGATTTACCAGTCCAGAACCGGTACAGATTAGAACCGCCCAAAACCAAACTATCGTGAGATGAGCCTTGTTTGAAATCACTAGAAAAGGCCTCCAGGTGACTGTGGAGTTATGCGACTTGCCAGAGGTCCAAACTTTGACCTCATTTTTCTCGAATACCAGACCTCGAGGGCAAAAATTGAATATATACTTTAAATCGGTATATTCTCAGCTTTATAATGATATAGTTCACGTCCCATAACTTCACGATCACCTGGAGGCCTACCCTAGTCAGGTCGGTTTTAAAACGAGGCGGTTCTAAAATTGACAAACCGCCCACTTTGGAGTAAGAGCCGATAAGAACGCTTGAGGTTGAAAATCGTCTCAGTTCTGAAACGGACGGTTCTAAGCTGTCCCAGTTCTAAAACGCACCAGTTCTCAACTACACTATAGCTATAACCTTTCCCCGTGACTAATCAGAATTCGAGCAGGCAGCTGAATCTCAATTTTCAATTTTGCGGTTACAAACAAATAACAAGTATGATTTATTCTCCAATTCCGAGAAAATATGAGCCGCCTAAGTTTCAGTTTTCCACCTCTCCTCTCACGAGTTTCTCTCCCTAAAGGTTTGATCTTATGCTAGTTTTCCCCCTTCCTTTTAAGCATGTCAATCATGTAGACACAAATATTTTCTTCTTTCCGAGTTGAAGATTAATTTTAAGAAGTTTAAAAGAAATTATGGGGAAATGGGTAAATAGAGAGTGAACGATGTGGTTTTTTTTGCTGATTTGTGTTTTTTTCTTTTTTCTCAACCATGTATCTCCATTCATTTTGAGGGTAAAACAAGCTTTAAAACAGATTCAGAATCCCCACAATTTCAGCTTTCCAGTGGTATAAATTTCGCTAAACCTAGATTTTTTGATCTCGTCAGAAGTAGGCTCTCAGAAAGATTGTCCATTGTACCTGTTCCAATTTGTAGCTTTTGTGTATAGTGCCAGTCAGATTCGTACTTTTCCTATTTCTAACGCATATTTTTTTTCAAAAAATACGATTTTTGTAGCTACCTGGTCAAGTTTCATACCTCAATTTTTTGTGAGATACTAGGTGGTGTCCTACGGTATCTCTGGTCAAATGTTGGTACGAGTAGGCCAAAAACGAAGTTAGTAACATTGTTAGCTCGGCACAGTTCTCACAGTTGAGCTCCACCGAAATGCCCTTGAAAAATGTCTCTTTTTCTTCGAGCTTCTCAATTTCGCACATAATTTTCTTCGATTACGGTAGAGCGTGATTGTGAGAATCGTACTTTACCCTCATAGAAATACTTAACGCACAAATTCATAAAATGCTCAAAGCCGTGGCTCTTGTATAAGCTCTGTATCGTCAGCAACAGTGTTGAGGTGACTAGGAGTCGATGCTCAGCAATTCAAAAATCCGTACCGCGCATCACTTCTAAAAATCGACTACTGTAGATGCGAGACCGACGTGTTTCCTTCTAAAATAACGGTACTTATAGTATCACAAACTGTTTCTAATCGTTTAGGTCAAAATTTTCAAGGGCATTTCGGTGGACCACAGTTGTAAAAACTGTGCCGGCCTATTGATACCAACTTTTGACCAGAGATACCGTGGGACACTAATCATAAAAAATTAGGCAGCGAGATAATGCCCGTCAGTATAGTAACAGAATGAATTTCCATCCGCCGGTCATTTTTCAAATCTCTCTATATAGACAGAAGACGGATGCGCATTATTTCCGCACGTGAGGGACTTGGGGATTTTGAATTTTACACTCATTTTCTGTTCTCTCTGGAGTAGACAATAGTCAATTCCTTGCTCTTTGATTTTCAAAATATAGGAGAAATATGATGCCCCGGGGCTCTTGACACAAAGATTTCATTTCTTTTCTCGTCGTTCCATCGTGTGAAATCACGTGTCGCCCCGTTTTTTAACGACTTCTTTCTTTTTTTCTGTTATGTCTAGACGTGTTTCAAACACTAAACCCCCAGATTTTTAACGAAATGTTGTTTTGGTTCGGCACCACCACATCTCTTTTGTTGATTCCTTTTCCGCCCGCTGTGGGAAAATCGGAAAATCCGCTTCGTTAATAAGCAGATTGACGTAATAGACAGACAATTTTGTTTGCCACTTTGTTCGCAAAAGTTGTTTGTACTCTTCTTGGTGAAAGGCGTAAATGGATACTGTAGATGAGCGGCGACGAAATGTTTGAAGAAAACTTTATCGTCGTGCCTTTGACTCCATGTTGCAATTGCTTTTTGTAGTTTCCAACTTCCTTATAACTTTTATTGCCGCTTAGACATAGACCTTTGGAGATAAATTGCTGAAAATATTCGAGGAGAGACGCAAAGAAGTCAGACACTCTAGCTTGCCTGCGCTCTCCGCCCTCTCTGGGTTCCAAGTACCGAACTTCAAAGGGCCATATCTCGAAAGCTTCAATAGCTATCAAAAAGTTGTCAACTACAGAAATAATCTACATGAAATTTCACAAATTTTGTTAGTGGACAACTTTTTTATATCTTTGCTAGCTTTTGAGATGCAACGCTCAGAATCCCGACTTTCGAGTATTTTGTCTTGAAACGTCCATATCTCAAAACCCTCAACAGCTACCAAAAAGTTATTAACTACAAAAATGATCATTATACATTTTTCTACATTTTACTAGTTGACAGTTTTTTGATAACTCTGCTACTTCTAAAGTTAGGCGGCAGGGAAGTCAGCCTTCTCTTTTCATTCTCTTTGATTCCGCTTTCTAACGTAAGACTCATATCTCAAAACCTAGGATCGCTATCAAAAAGTTGTCAACTACAAAAATAATGCTCTTTTTTTGGTCAACACATTGAGTTTTAGTTTGAAAATGTAGGACAACTCCTCAACCCTTGACAGGTTGCTTAACTTCACCCGGAAGAATTCTCACCCTTCTTCTCTGCAGAGGAAAATCTCTGATTCCTTATTCACAGGTTCATTTTCTATACCCAAAAATAACTAGTAGTAAGTACATGTACCTGATGTCACAAATCTCTAGACGTCTATGTACAAAAAACTCTAATTTATGTGTCTAGAATATTCTCATATTCCAATCCGTCAAAAGACACGCAATGACACTGGAGCCCCAAGAGAACTAATTGCCTTGTTTGGTAGTGGAATGTGTACATTTCTTTTCTCTCTTCACCTGCTTCCATCACATTCTCTTTTTTACTCCTCCTCTACTCAAGTAGTCGCTTACAAGACCCTCTTTTTGTGTGTGCTCATCAGAATCTGATTCTTGACATCGTCTTCGCGTCTTCTTCTTTTCAAAAGAAGCGCAGTAATTGGAAATTGAAGAGGGGAAGGAGCTCCGCGAGCACCAAGAGAAAGAGCGGGTTAATCGAAAATTGCGAGCTGAAAGAGGCGAGCGTGGGATGTGAGACGCGTTTTCTTTGATTTTTGGTTTTCTTTGGTTAACTAATAATGCAAATGCGCTCCAATGAGAACACCGTAACTTTTTCATTTCAGGCCGTCGGCTCCGCGTCAGCAATGTTGCGTTCCAAGAAGAAGGACAAGGAGAACGGAAAATCGGAGAAAAAAGAGAAAGAGGAGAAAAAGAAGACGAAAGATGACGGTGCTGGAAGTAGCAAGACACCAACCATCCCGATGATTCGTACAGAGGATTTGGGAGGTAAGCAAGTGCGCTCTACGGAGAATTTTGAATTTTCCTGGGGTCGTGGACTTTGAGATATTCACATGCCTTTGGTGATCAGAAATCTGAGAGTAGGTTATAATTAGTGTTTTTCTCAAAATTTTGAAACTTTGAGTAGAAACTTTTGCGCTATGATTTTCAAAATCAGCAGGTTTTTCTAAAGCGAAAATTTTCGAATTTTGACGATTTTCAGCTGCCAACTACAAAAAATTCCGAATTTTGCAAGTTTTCTAAAATTAGCAGTAGAGCGACATTGCTAAGTTTGAAATTTTCTGAAATTCGCAATGGAGCGCGATTGCTGAGGCTCCGAAATTGTATTTTTCAAAATTTTCGCTTAAAACTCCATGTTTGCGCCGTCCGTTTTACGTATTTTTCCAATTTCTCTGGCATTTCAGAATTAGCAACAGAGCGAGATTGCTTTGTCCGAAATTTCGAAGTTTCAAAAATTCGGTTTTTTCGAATTAAAAAAATCGTTGTAATTTTGTATTTTCATCCTGTTTTTAGCTACCACTTCCAATTTACGCGCCCCACCCAACTATAAAAATTGGGGCAGGGCGCACTTGCACGCATCTTGAATTTCCCGTCTTAGCTTAGCAAATCCCTCGTTTTTTTCTTCTCAAAAGCCGATTTATATCCAATAAATCCGACTATACGATCAGCTTCAAGCGGAACCATGGGGTCTGTGGGAAGAGTATTAAAATCAAACGCGCTCTAAGGCAAATCTTTTAAAATTTGTCCATGTCACTATTTCATTGTGACATTCTCACCAATTCGGTCACTGTTGAATTACTTTTTGATCTGGTTTTCCCGCATTTTTGAATTTCGCGCCAAAACTTTCGCAGATTTCAACGGAGCGCGGTTGCTTTTGGTACTCACTCCCAGACGCCGTGTGAACAGAGACCAGACCAAGTCTTGAAAAAATATTTATCATTTTTTCATCCACCAAATGAATAAGTCGTCCAATTTTTTTCTGTTCAACAAGAAGAAATCTGACATTTCTCTGTCGACACAACACATTATTGATGACCAACTTTTCTTCTTTTTTCTTCGTTTTGCTCTGTGTCTCTCGGCTCCATCTTCTTCTTCTCCTTTTCTCACAGAAGAAAACGTTCTTCTTGTCTTTTCTCTATTCTCCACTGAGCCCTTTTGCCCGCCCTTTAGATTTCTTCTCTCTGCTTTTCTCTCCTATCATCAATTTGGTTTACCCCTTCTCCGGTTTCTCGCGCGTCTTCCCTTTTTTTTCTATTTATGCTCCTTTTTTTCTTCGAATCACGAATTAGATTGATTGGGTTATTTCGAGCAGGAAAATCGAAAATGCCAAAAATAAACCTAATTAAATTCAAATCCCCCGCGTTAAGTCATCGGGGCCGAGGTGGCGTTTCCTAGTCCCCTCGCGCGTGTACTCCTCTCGGACAAGACCTTTTTGAAACATTTTCTCCGAATTTTTAGTACTAAAATCAATGTTTTTGAATTTCAGGCGATATGATACCGGCCGACGCACCACCACCAGCAACCATCGGACGAGTTAGTAATTATGGAGGAGGTAATTACCCATAATTTCTCTGAAAAAATGAAATTTTTAAAAAAATAAATCAATTAAATCTCAGGACCAATGATACCACGGCGTGAGCGGCGTCAATCGAGTAGTATGTTCAACATTTCGCAGAACAGGGAACTGGTAAAGTTGCCAACGATTAAAGGTAATTTTTGAGAAAAAATAATTTTTTAATCGAAAATTTTTATTTTTGCAGACGCGGTGCCCGACGAGCGAGAGACGCTCTTCATCCAGAAACTTCGTCAGTGTTGCGTCGTGTTCGATTTCGCGAATGACGCGCTCAGCGACTTGAAATTTAAAGAAGTGAAACGCGCGGCGCTGAACGAACTCGTCGATCACGTTTCCGGTGCGGCGAAGGGATCGCTTTCAGATGCTGTGTATCCGGAGGCGATTCATATGTTCTCGACGAACTTGTTTCGACCGTTGAGCCCACCGACAAATCCAATTGGGGCGGAATTCGATCCGGATGAGGATGAGCCCACTTTGGAGGCTGCTTGGCCTCATCTTCAGGTAGGAGTGGATGTTTTGTCGCGAATCTGGGCAAAAAACAGTCTGAAACGAGTTTTCGAAGCATATTTCAGCAAAAACTCTAACTTTTTTGCAAAAGTTTGCACTTTAACACCTCAGAACTCATTTTATACATACCATTTTGCCCATACTTGCAAGCGGCTGTAATTCGCTTAAAACTGAGTTTTATGAGCTGAAAAATATACGAAAATGTAGATCTCGTTGTGTTCGATGTCTGTGACCAGGAAAAAGTGTCGAAAAACGAAAAAATGGTTCAAAAAAAGTCATTCTAGTGAAAATTCGTCCATTTTCGGTCATTTTTCTCACATTTTGTGTCGAAATGTGTCAATTTTTCAATTTCTAGATACATAACGTCGTGGTGCCCAAAATTTGAGGATTTAGAAGGGAAAGTCATACTTTCAAGCCGGACTGGAACGGGCCGGCGCCTAACTCGCTTAAAATTCAATATTATGGGCTGAAAAATATACCAAAATGTAGATCTCAGCGAGTTCTATGTCTGTGACCAGGAAAAATTGTCGAAAAACGAGAAAATGGTTAATCACAGCCATTCTAGTCCGGTCTGTGCCGGTATTTTGATCACTGCCGCGAGCTAGAATGGTTTTTGAAGCTATTTTTGCGTTTTTCGACTATTTTTCTGGTCACACACATAGAACTCGCTGAGATCTACATTTTGGTATATTTCTCAGCTCATAATATTTGGTTTTGAGCGAGTTAGGCTTCGGCCGGCTGGAAAGTCTAATTTTTCTTGTTAAAGGCTCAAATTTAGGGCTCCACGACGTTTTTTATTCAGAAATTTGAAAAACGAGACAATTCGACACTAAATAAGGCATTTTCAGCTAAAATTTACATAAATTCCCCCAATTTTTTCATAAAAAACCCAAAAATGTTTCATATTTCCAGTTGGTCTACGAGTTCTTCCTCCGCTTCCTCGAGTGTCCCGACTTCCAATCTCAAATCGCGAAACGATATATCGACCAGAACTTCATTCTCCGTCTTCTGATGATAATGGACAGCGAGGATCCGAGAGAACGTGACTTTCTGAAGACGACACTTCACAGAATTTATGGAAAATTCTTGGGTCATCGAGCGTATATCAGGAAACAAATCAATAATATCTTCTATTCATTCATCTACGAGACAGAGAGGCACAACGGAATCGCCGAGCTTCTGGAAATTCTCGGAAGTATTATCAATGGATTTGCTCTACCGTTGAAAGAAGAGCACAAGACATTCCTGCTCCGAGTGCTCCTTCCACTCCATAAAGTCAAATCACTCTCAGTCTATCATCCACAACTTGCCTACTGTGTAGTGCAATTCATTGAGAAGGATTCGTCACTCACGGAGCCGGTGATCAATGGAATGCTCCGATTCTGGCCGAAGCAGCATAGTCCAAAGGAGGTGATGTTCCTCAATGAGTTGGAGGAAGTCCTCGATGTGATCGAGCCGAATGAATTCCAAAAAATCATGGTTCCATTGTTCTCCCAAATCGCGAGATGCGTCAGTAGTCCTCATTTCCAAGTC
Organism: Caenorhabditis latens; assembly: GCA_002259235.3. Lineage (NCBI taxonomy): Eukaryota > Metazoa > Nematoda > Chromadorea > Rhabditida > Rhabditidae > Caenorhabditis > Caenorhabditis latens. Next base: position 655,027 of record CM056096.1, read on the forward strand.
GCTGAGCGGGCTCTCTATTATTGGAATAACGAGTATGTGATGTCTCTGGTGGCGGATAATGCGAGAGTTATCATCCCGATCATGTTCCCAGTGCTATTCAAAAATAGTAAATCTCATTGGAATAAGACGATTCATGGATTGATCTACAACGCGCTTAAAATGTTTATGGAAATGAATCAAAAGTTGTTCGACGAGTGCTCCCAAGCGTATCAAAAGGATCGAGGAAACGAGAAGACGCAGAACGAGGAGAAGGAACGCATCTGGAATACGATTGAGAAGAGAGCCAGGGGAAATCCACAGTATTTGGAAGTGAAGGAGTTGTTCGCTCGCTTCAATCCCGATGATATCATTTGTACGAGACAGAACGGGGCGACCGATGAGAGGGAGAAGACCGAGTTGAGCAAGGATGAGATTTTGAAGAATGCGGTGGGAGTGGTAAGGAAATCGAAAAATAGCCATAGAATTTCAGATTTAGCAGCAGAAAATTGAAAGTTTAGAAGAAAAATCGGTTTTTTTTTCAAAATTTTCAGCAAATTCCGATTTTTCACGTTATTTCCAACTTGATTTAGCTGAAAATACAATTTCAGAGATTTCCGCCAAAGAGAAGAGAAATCGATTTTTAGAATACAGTTTGAGGTGTTTTAGCTGAAAATGCTTCAAATTTTTCAAAGATTTCCGCCAAAATTACATTTTTGAGCAGATTTTTTCCTTTTTTGGAATAAAAAATCGATGAAAATAGCTACAGAGTTCCAGATTTATCAGCAGAAAATTGAACATTTGGAAGAAAAATCGATGAATGTCGGTTTTTTTTCCATTTTTTTTCAGTAAATTCCGATTTTTACGTTATTTCCAGAACGATTTTTGACTATTTTTTCACAAGTTTCGACATCAATACTGATATTGCTTGAATTTTATTCCATTTTTCGAAAATTTCAGCAAATTTCATGTAATTTCGACAGAAAAGCCCACAGCTTCCGTACATATTCGAAGTTTTCGGCATTTTAAGCTCAAAATCCGTGAGCTTTCTTCGGTTTTCCGAAAATTTCAGCGAAAAATCCAACTTTTTGTCACAACTTTTCTGTTTTTCAAGCCAAAAAACCATGTTTTCCAGTTTTCTATACCATTTTGAAAACGGGTTCACTAAATTACGCAAAACTCGGTTAAATTTGAGCAGAAAGTAGTTTTTTTTAGCACGACTCACGTCTTATTACCGCGCTCCACCGAAACCGAAGAAATTGTGTGAGAAATTGAGAGACTCAGAGAAAAAGAGACGTTTCTCAAGGAAATTTCGGTGGAGCGCAGTTGTAAAAACTGTCCAGACCTAATATCTGGAGCAAAAATCGAAAAATGATATTTTTTCTAGAAAATGACAATAGAAAATCAGTTTTTTATCAATTTTTTGCTTCAAATTAGAATTCCAGAGCTCCCTAAAAGACGACCGCGAATTCGGGCCGAACCACAAGCAATCCGACTTTCCACCGGACGAACAAACGTCGAAAGCACTCGGCGAGTATAAACGACACGATCCATTCCTCAAAAAAGTGACAAGCTCCGATGAACAGTGATTCCTCCTTGTTAATTCTCTTTTCAGTCGGGTTTCTTCTCGATGATGACTCGTTTTTTATTCCCCCGTACCGCCCGTTTCATTGCGTTCCTATTTTTGAAAAATGTCCATTCCATGACTCCTCCCATCCATTCATTTAATTGCTTCCTTTTATTTCGTCCCTTTTTCACCCGTTGATTCGAAAAAAAAACTTGATTTTAATCACATTTTCGTGTAAATAACTTGGATTCTTCCTTATTTCCCTTTTTTCCTTTTTATCAGTATGTACCATAAGAATAATTCCATTCACACCCTTCCCCCACCCATCATCATCGAGTTTTCTTAATCTATTTTCACCTTTTCTCTCTCTTTTTTGTGCTCTCCACCCATCCCCCTATTATATATTTTTATTGTGAATCGGATTTTTTTTAGAAGAAAAAGAAGAGGCATTGAATAAACTCAAAAGAGCCAAAACAAGCATCATCATGGGAATATATATATATGCAGCTTCTCATTTCCCTTTTTCAAAACAAAAATTGCACTTCCTCGGCGAATATAAACAAATCGCTGAAAATTCGTTTGTTTCTTGACGTTTTCTTCTCATTTTACTATAACTTTTTTCCCGAACTGCTCGCCTTATCACCACCCTGGCACCTAACTTCTTAAGTGCATGTTTGGCGCAACAGGATGCAATTTTGCCCACCGCGCACCATCTCCCGGGTTCAATTCCTCCCCTCGACAAAACCTTTTTTTCTTTTTTGTTTTATACTATTTTTAATAAGAAAACAGTATGAAATTGAAACGAATATATAATAAATTAATTATTTACAACAAAGAAGCCACAGCCGGGGGGCAGATGATGAGAGTAATAAAAGTGTTCCAATGCGAGGGGGAGGGGGGACAAATGAATGACAGAATTTTGATGAGAAGTGAGACAATGAGTGACATCGGCGAACAAATATTCTAATTCATTTCTGCGTTTTCTGTCCAAGTTTTTGTGGTTTGGCGGGAAATTTCAAAAAATTTCAAAAAAATTTTGGTGCAAACGCGCTCCATCGATGATTTCCATTTTTTTGTGCTATCTGCGTCTCTTTTCTCTAGTTTTTCTTCCATTATCAATAGAGCGCAATTCCTGACTCCATTGAAATATAGACACGTTTATTTTCAAATTAGTTTTTTCAAAAAATAATTTTTACTATCTTGTTTTTCTGTTTTTCGAATAAAGGCTAGACTAGCTTTATAGTTTTTATAGGCTTGGGTTAATTTTTGGGTTGAAAGACATCTGGACACCCGGATAACCCGACAGATATGTACAACATACCATTTACCTGCGTAGCGACTCAAAACACTTCCTGTCGGTAGAGCGCACTTTCCTAACTTCCCCCCAGTATGTACATCCGGACAAACCGACACACACACATACACAAATGATCAAAAATCTCTCTTCATTTTCGATTGGAGGATAATTTATAAACAATCTTCATTAGAACAAGAAAAAACCAACAAAAAGTTTTGATCTCACGGATGACGTCAGTTCTCTCTAGTCTTTTTCTTTTTCTCCAATTTTCATGACATCGCGTTTCGAAAAGGATTATTATCAAAAAAAGAGTGGTTTTGCAAAAAAAAGAAAGCATTTTTGTTCCCTAAAACTGCTCTTAATGAAAAAGTTGCGAAAAATTGTCAATAGAGCGCAATTTCTTACACCGAGCCACCTCGAAATATTACACATTGTTTTTTTTTGTTGCGTAGCGACTCAGTAAAAATGATACAGAGCTTAAAGTTCCTAAGTTCTGATAGGTTACAATAGAACTACCATAGAGCGCTGTTACATTATCATCTTCTTGCTGGAATCAATAGAGCGCATTCGCATTGTAACAAAAATCAAATTTAACTGCGTGGCGACTCTAGTGAAGTGATTAGCTCGGCACCGTTCTTACAACTGTGCTCCACCGAAATGCCCTTGAGAAATGTCTCTTTTTCACTGAGTCATTTTTGCTCAGTATTTTCTTTGATTACGGTAGAGCGCGTTTGTAAGAAGTGTGACTGGTTTTCGATGTTTTTAATCAAGTTTTCTCCCCCAACATCTCCCAACGGAACCCTAGTTCTTTTCCTCTTTTCGAATGTAGTCGTCACTTTTTTCAATTTGAAACTTCTCTCCCTTCTACTGACTCTGACTCCATGCAGAAGCCCCCCCCACATTTGTCAAAAATGTCTTCGTCGTCGGGGAACAAATGGCTTCTGTCACGAGACACCACCCCACTCCTTTTCAGCAAAACTTTCGCCCTTTTTGTTTAGATTTCTTCGATTTTCTATTCGAGAGAGAGAGACTCATTATAGTGTCCATTCCAATAAATCATTTATTCATGCAGCGGAACCTGGGTCTTTTTTATTTTTTCTTGAGTTATTTTCCCATTTTTTCCCCTCTACTTGAGTTCCTTCTAACTCCCAAAACATGGGCGGTCATCTATCTCCTAGTGTCTGTCTCCTATACCGGATTCCAATTAATTCTTGAGCTCCGATCGAGAGAAAACATTATTCCTCCCTTTACTCTCTATGACTATGTAATTTCTTTGAAATAAAAGAATTTCGTCTTTCAAAAAAAGATCATCTTGCCTTTGGCGAATAAGATGATCATTTTTTGTAAATTTTTAGAGAACGGAGTCTTTTTAAAAATAATTTTATTTTTTTTTGCTTATGACAAATTTAATCTGGGAGATGCTTAAAAAATTTCATAGCAAAGCTGTAAGAAGGAAGTGAAACTATTTATGACAGTATGAGAACTGACGCCAGTTAGATAAAGTTCATTACATGTATTGAAAGCAGAACTACCCTTCGAGCAGTATGTGCTCTCGAAATTTTTTTGGAAACTTTTCTCGAAAATTCAGAAAGTTAAAGAGAATTCGGGAAAATCTGAAAACAGTGATATTGCTTAAGAATATACAGTTCCGCATTCTTTGATAAGTTGGTTTTGCCAGTTGACCTGTTCATCGACAAAAAATGACTCATAATCAAGATTTAGTATAAAATTGGGATTTTTGATGCTCGAATGATAGTTATACCTTAAAAGGGAAGTACACGACTGACCGAGTTGAACTTTTTCTATAAATTTGACCATAGATACTTTCGACTCTGCTGATTCCAAATCTGCAATAAAAATCTGCTAAATGCTCACGTAAACCAAGTTATGACCCGTCAAACTTTTCAATTTGTTCACGTTCTTAACCTTTTCACGTTTTCATCGACACTTGTACTGTAGAAGCGCATGTTTGACGGGTCATAACTCAGTTCACGTGAGCATTTAGCAGATTTTTATTGCAGATTTGGAATCAGCAGAGTCGAAATTACCTATGGTCAAATTTATAGAAAAGTTCAACTCGGTCCGTCGTGTACTTCCCTTGTTAAGTTGTACATTTAACACCAAAATTTTGCAATTTTACTTTCCAGCTCCTAACTTTAGTAAGCACGACTTTTTATTACATTTCATTTTCCAACCTGTGTGTGATACTCATATATCTCCCCTTCATGTTAACACCCCTTGTAGTAATGTGCGTAAGTTGATATTTTCTTTTTCGAACAAGAATCTCTTTCTCAACTTTCTACTTTTTAATCGGAACATACATCTTGCATCATCACTTTCTTGATATTATTCAGAAAATCCACTGAGATCCCGGGCCCGCTAAAACTGTAGTCGGCCCGGAACGCTTTTGTCCTGCCCGGGACATCTGTGTATTTTCTGAAAAGTTTGTTTTAATTTTTTCGATAATAGTGCCAAATACCTATCATTCCCGCACATTTTCGACTTTTTTCAAAATTTCTTCTAATTCTTAATGATAGTCGCCTTGACAACTATGATAAAAACTGTTGGCCCGGATCGGCCCGGATTGCAAGTATGACCGCAACCTGTTACACAGACAATCTCAACCACAATTATTGTTTCTCGCTATTAATATTTTTGAAAATTGCTTCTGTTTTTCTTCAATCTCAAGTCCTGCCATGCTGCCTATTTGGTAGGCCACATGGTCGACACATTGCCAAAAATACCGGAGCTTTTCTTGCATGATATCCGCAATTCCTAAGATTAATTTTCCTAATCCTTCCTATCCCTTCACCGTTCTTTCCACTCGAACACCCCTCCATTACCTAATTGCCTTCTCCTTCCTATAAACCAATGTTTCTTTTCAAACCAACACATAAACACCCTCTTCCCTCCAACTACAACAACAGAAACATGAATATCCGGCGGTCGACACTTTGTTGTCATTCTCAGAGAGAGAGAGAGAGAGAGAGAGAGAGAGAGAGAGCAACCAATAATTCCCAACGGGTCTTTACTTCGTTTTGCTCCCCGTCTTCTTGACTTTTTTGAAACGAACGAACGGACACTTTTCGAGATATATACATATATGTCACTCTGAATGCTCTTCACGCTCGAATTGTCTAATTCGTTAATTGGTGTAACCATAACATGCACATCATCTACCTCTTTTCATTTATAAATTTATAATTAGAGGGGACGAGGTGGACACGAGAGTTCGCGTGTGTACGATTCCATTCGTCCCGTTAAATAATTAGAGAGAGAGTCATCCCTTCCAATTATCTCCATCCCCTCGTTTACCTTCTCACATTTCTGATTAACTTTTGCAGAGTGAGTGACCAAACTAATGTGCCGTCGAGAGAGGCGGATGGTACGGTAGGACAATATTTGTTTCAATTGGAAGATGAAGAATCAACTACTCGTTATTTCAATTTTCTGGTTGTTTGGAGACAGTTTTGGTGAGTTTTTTTTTCAAGTGTTTGCAGGAAACTATCAGGTTTTCGAGTCCGGTTCAAGTTTTTCATAGTTTTTCTGTCTGCCGATTTACAAGAGCTGAAAATAGAAGTTTTCCGAAACGCGGCTTTCAAACGAACTATATATTCGGTTATAGGTACTTTCGACTACGTGATGTTCATTTCTGCAGTGACTTTTGACTTTTGCGTACACTTTTGGCTAATTTGGTTCTATGTAAACAGTTTAACAAATGTTTGAAAGCTCATAACTTGGCTCGCAGAGACATTTAACAGGTTTTGATGACAGAAATGGACTCCCCGTAGTCGAAAATACCAATAACCAAATTTATAGATAGTTTGCCAAATTGAGCAGTTTCAGCCGGAGAAAATCAATTTTTCGGATAAATTTCGATAGGAAATAACAGAAATAAGTCAGCGACAACTAATTATAATCAAATTTCTTTTTTTAAATTTGGTTTCTAGAAAAAAACTAAGTTTCCAACTCTGAGTTTTCTAGGCCATCAATATCAATATCAAATACCTTTCATAACTTTTTGATTTATAGAACTTTCTTTGAAAATGATCAAACTCTGCTTCATGCAAAATGCATTATTTCCTCCTACTATCATTCGCGCCAACGGCGCCCCAGCCACTTCATATCTTCCATTCACATTCAAAAAGTCCCTCTTTATCACCATCAAAATATATTTCTGTTCCAATTGATCTCTTTGCTTTCAACATAATCAAAGTTGAACTTTTTTTCAAATGTTCAATTTCATTGTTCCCTCTAGACACCTCGCTTCCTGACTACACATTTTCGTGGTTTGCTTTCGCATTTTGTAGTTTTGAGAAGCCTGAAAAATGCAGAGAGGGTGTCTGGGGGACACAAATTGAACACAGAGAGAAATTGTAGCAATTCATCAAAAAATAATAAGGAAGGGCACTGGATCTTTGAAATATAGAGTATAAGGGAAATAATGAGGCAGGTGGACACAGAAAAAATGAACTTTGCTAGTGTGAAGGACAGAGTGAAACACTTGAAAAATGAAGATGTTTGTGAAGTCGTAACACAGTTATAAATAATTCAATTGTATTAAATTTACATGAATATTATAGAATTCATCTAGGGCTATATTTTCATAATTAAAAACATTTTATAGCCATACACGTTTTTGAGATACACAGGTTCAAAGCTTGATAACTTTAGTAGAGCAGCCAAAACTTGTTCAACTTTGAAATATCACCACACTTTCCAATTAGTTTAGTTTATTACGATTTTCACATGAACTTGTAGATTACGTGTAGAACAACATTTTTGTAGTTGACAACTTTTTGATAGCTCTGCAGGGTTTTGAGATACAAAGCTTTAAAGATAAGTATCTGAAAGAGAGAGAGAGAGGGAGAAATGGAAGAGAGCGCAGAGAAACGAGGGCGTCTGACTTCTTTGCGTCTCTTATTTAGTTTTCGTAAGATTTAGTCTTAAAACCGATTTATCTCAATAGCTAGCGGAGATATTAAAAAAAAGCGTTCATCTACAAAAATTTTGGGCTAGGTATGGTGACCATTTTTTGAAATTTTCAGAAAAAGATTGAGTTTCAAGAGTTCGCGAATAGCAGGTTATTATAAAATTAGTAAAATTCAAATCCCAGACAGTATATTTCCAGCTACCAACTGTTTCCACTGCGTCTCTCCGGACAAGCAATACAATGCAACTGTCCGTCGACAACTCGCCACACAAACCGACATTTTCTTCTATCCACTTGGTGTCAAGTCACATTATTGCAGGTCTGAGTACTGTACGTTTTCTCAATTTTGTGTGTTTTTCAGTGAATCCATAGACCCAGAATACCCTCATATCATAGAAGGTGAAATTTGCTCAAAGTATTCCATGTGTATCACGTTATTCCCGAATCTTCAAGGTTAGTCACCTCCATTAAAAGGGCACCCCGTAAAAAAACATTTACAGATTCCACATTTATGGTTCGTGGCTGCTTCGAAAGCATCCTCCGTCATAGCCGTCGAACCGAAGAACAACTGCATCAAGACGGTTGCTATCTCCTTCGATCTCTTCCAATGTACTCTAACACGGTCACAATGGACTACGTGGTTTGTACGTGTCATGGTGACTACTGTAACACCATGGGTATGCCTGACGTCGTGCCGAAACCGTATTCGTTTGGCAAATCTAATATTCTGAAATTGACGATGACCGAGGAAAGGAATTCACTTCAACTCGCCACATCGGCAGCTTTTAATGTTTCGCTAGTTTTGAGTTTTATAATGATTTTAATAATGCAATTCTGCTGATTCTTGTTTTTATTGCTGTAAAAATCCTCGCTTAATTTAAATTCAATAAAGTACAACGTTTGTTCTTGAAGATTGACCATCATTTTCAGTCCCTCGACAAATTCGTTCTCTTTCATTCCCCCCTGCAGGTGAAATAAGTCTCACCAACGAATGCGGAAGGTGTTGACTAATTGATAAGTGAAACAGGGAAGTTATTCTGAAAACTTTCTTACACTACTTCCCTTCAGTCAGAATAACAAAAGTTTTTAGTTCGAAACAAAAGATGATGTGGTTCCAGTTGTCAGACAGACCTATGTATGAGCTCTGCAAGATATTTATCATATATTTTGATGTCAGATATATTTTTTAGTAAGAAAAGTTCAGGAAGTTGATGATATTATTTGACCTTCACAAGTAATCGCTGAAACTTTACAAAACTCACGAAAGCACTTTAATAGGGTGACTTATAGGTAACAAAATAAGGAACTGATTTCAGGAAAATAGAAGATTTCAGTTTCCAACAAACACTTTTTTAATTTGATGCGATTTTGGTTTCACTATAATTTACATTCTCGCTAATTCGATTAGTAAAAAGAAGACCTGAACTTTTGTCACTAGAAATAGTAACAAATAGATTAGTGTGTTTTTTGGGATGTCTGCTCCGGAGCCCAATGCTGTTTTATAAGGCTAAATGTATATTGGACGTGTACATTCATCCTGGATCTATGCTTCGATTGTGGGTTTTTACAGTTGTCAATTTTGGAGCTTCCCAGAATCCCTCATAGTGGTCAGATTCCAAAAATTCAAACACACTTGTAATGAAAAAGTCCAGGGCTACAGTTTTGTAATTGACAACTTTTTGATAGCTCTCCGAGATTTTGAGATATAATCCTATACAGATAGGCTACAGAGAGTGCGATGTGAAAAGGAAGACGCAGAGAAGTCAGACACTCTAGCTTCTCTGCGCTCTCCTTCTTACTCATTTTAAAGGGATATATCTCGAAAGCTTCAATAGCTATCAAAAAATTGTCTACTACAAAAATAAAGATCTTGGTTTGTTCTATAACTTATTTAAATTTTGTGAAAACGAAGCAGCCCCTGGCATTGTTAGACAGCATGAAATTTTCCGGAATCCAATATGCCCCATATCTCTCTAACCTGCTGACGTATGAGCTATCGAAAGTTAGTAAAAACAAAATTCCAGATTTGCTAAACACCTATTTACAAAACCTTGGAGTCATAGGACCATCCGTGACGTTTCTGCAAATCTGATCTGTTTTGAGTCCCTGAATTGTTTCTTCAGTCAATTCTGCCCTATTTTCTTTGTCTTGTGTTCAAATGTATGACCTGATGAACTGAAGTTTGATCAGCAATTCCAACTTTTCCAAGTTTGTTTTAATTGCAAGAAGACACACCCAACCAGGTAGTCCTAATTTTTTGGAATCGTCTATTGTCTACAAAGGAGAGGCATAAGGCATAAAAAGAGAACGAGAGCTGGTTGCATTGTTGCAGTAGGAACCTATGATCCGGTTCTCCTTCTGCAACCTCTTCGCCAAACTACTGAAACTCGTCACTGAACATTCTTTCAGATAGATTTGTCATTATTCGATCACCCCTTACCCTGCAAAATTGGTTATCCAGAAAACATTTTCGCGAAAATCCTATCTCTTTCGTCACTGTGATAGTGTTTCCATATTAAACTATTCAAATGGAAATCCCTCGCATCTTTTAACGGATTAATTGCATTGAATTGCATACACACCAAATCCCTTTGACATTATTATCAATAGATGGTTAATGGTTGAAGTTATTTTGAGAATCGTGAAAAAAGAAAGATTAGTGCAGAGAGAGTGTGAAACCTCGGAGGCTATTTTCAGAATGTTAACTTGGTCGTGGGAGAATCGGAAACATATTGATCGGAAATTGATCGCTTATGAAGTTATGAGTTATAAATAGCAAAAGGAATGTTTCGTCTTGAAAAAGAAATATCTGATCTGTGGCTTAGATGCTTCCCACTTTCCGTATATCCGTTTTTGTTTTTCGATCGCGAAGGCTTCAGATCTTATTTGGTTTCGGGTTCTTAGTCTATACAGGCTTCTGGGTCTTGGGGTTTCGGGCTTCGGCCTATTATGTCATAGGCAATTTCGATATCCGGGCTTTCAATCATTCGGCTTCCATTTTTGTAAAATTTCGTTTTCAAGTCTTTTCAATATTCAGTCTGCCAACTATTTGACATTTTTAGGGTGTGATCAACTTTTGCTGTGAAACTCAATTTTGACAAACTCAATTTTGTATGGTCTGAACTGCCCAAGAATAACACATCATTTTTGCTTTCTGGGAGAAATTACTTTGACAACCTGTAACGTTCATGGTAGCGTCCGTACAAAAAAATGAACAACTACAAAAATGATGTGATATTTTTGCTCTGTCTAACCAATTTAAAATTGAGTATATTGGACAATCAGGTGACACCAAAATACACTGTCAAAGTTGGACATTTTTAGACCTAGCCAAAGTTGATAACTTTTTTGGGCGGTACTGCAGGTGTCGTCCGTCTTTGGAGTTGAGACTTTGGTTCACTTGTCCTTCCATTATACTCGCTAATCGTAACTCTTTTCAAAGTAAAATTTTATCTTAATAAGTTTTAGGTTTTTCTTCCGGGTGAAAGGAACGTCCCATTGACCGAGCCAGAACCAATTTTTTGACAGAATCACTGTCTCAAGATCAACACACAGCTTGCCTGTTGTAATTGTCAATCATAAAATTCTTACTGATTTTCAATCTGTTAGAAGCCGCTTTTGATTTTTCAGGTTTACAAGTCTGGGCCGTTAGGCTGTCCCGCAATCATGTCAGATCTCTGATACCTCCGCTAATCCAAATTGCATCAAATTTTATTTCCAGATCAGAAAAAATAATACAATAGACAAAATTTGAAAACAATGCACTGAAAATCTCAAAAATTGTGGGTGGAAGACTTTTGTTTTTATTCTCGAATTTTCTCCTCAGTCCACATTTTCCTGGAATCGTCTCCCGATAGCCGAACACACATCAGAATACGATACTTGGAATTTATGGGCATGGAATTGTGAACAAAGTGTAGTTAAAGTTTTTTTTAAATTCTAAATGAATAAAAAGTCCCATTCTAAAGTTGTCGCTTAGAACCATAAGTGGGTAAACCTTCACAAGGTGAATTGCCACTTTACCCAAATCAATTTGACCTCCCTCGAGAGAGAAGAAGTGTGAGTGTCTAGTCTTTCGGGTTCCGGGGTGTTCCAAAAAAGTGTGTCCTCTTGAAATTTGAAAGGGGAGTTTTCTGAAACTGATGTCATTTCGAATTGTGGTGAGAACTGGTATTTAGGGAGAGAGATGGATTTTTAAATGGTTTGAAGTGTTCCAGACTTAATAGCACTGCAGGGCCAAATCTAGAAACCAAAATTTTCTCATTCAGAGCTTGCATAATACTCGCCCCATTTTTTGTAACAGATGTTTCTCTTGAAACTTAAACAAAGCTTGCATAAGGTCTATTGTCCAAAGATCCAAACTTTGACTTAGTTTTTCTCGAATACCAGGCCTCAAGGGCCAGAACTGAATATATATTTAGAATCAGCGTGATTTCAGCTTTCCAATGATATAGGTGACGTCCCATAACTCACTTGGAAGCATTCTCTAGTGAGACTCGCCCAACTCTTGTCGAAAGTGGACTTAATTTGCCCAAGAAGTCCCAAATCGCTATTAAATTTTGCAAAGAACTTCCCAGCCTGTCTCTTATGACCAAAGCTTGTCAAAACTTGAGTTGCTCAAGGTTACTGAATTCTTCTAGTAGAGGTTCTCTAGGTTTACCTAACTCTTACCCATTACTTTCCCTATTCTTCTTTCAGCCTTCCTCAAATTTCCTCCAAGTCTTGCTCAATTTTTCCCCCAAATGGCTACCATATCCCTTTCCATTCCAAAAGTTCTCCCACTGCTTCCTTTTCCCTCAACTTCCCTATCAAAATAGCGCAAATTCTGGAAGGTTCCCACACAAAACATTTCGCTCTAATTTTCTTTTCTTTTTGTGAGAACTTTTTAGTTTTTCAAATGTTTCTGTGCTATTCTAGGAATCCTCTCCGGGGTTTCCGGAATCAAAAACCATTTGGTCCCTATTTCGTTCCAATAAATAAATAAATAATAATATTCCAAATTCCAAATCACAATGTGTCATCCCTGGTACCTGATCTACCTTCACGTCATCCCTATGATCTATTAGCTGAACGTTTTCTCGTCGCCCAATAGGTCGAAGCCTGTACAATCACAAAGCCACGTGACCTTTCTTCCCTCAAACAAAAAGAAATTCTCAACATTCTTTGGTCACCTCTCATTTCATTTCATTCTACTATCTCTTTCCGGTCACTCACAATCATTTGTTGTCTTAAGGCAACCCACTCAAATAACTTTTTTCTAAACCGCCTTTTGTCGCTTCTTCTTTAAAGAAAAATGAGTCAGCTCATCATATTTCGAAATAAGAATCTTTCTAGACTCCTTTTTTATAACATTTTGTATTTCTTGTCATTGTGGATAAACAAGGAGAGAGTGGTAGTAAACAAACAACACAAAGTTCTGAGTTTTCCCCTTACCAACGATCAAAATTTGAAATTTTTGGAGTCAAAGGACACGGAAGTCAGCTTCATAAGAACTTCCGGTGAGCACAAAATTTTTATTGAAATTTCGAAATTTTCAACTAGACCAGAGCACAAAAGTTTTGCAGGTCCCTCTCCACTTCATTCCGCTTCAAAAGGTTTTTTCTTCCAATTCGTTTTCTTTTTTTCTAATCCACTTGTTATTATCAGTATTAAAAAAGTGACAAGATGTGCGTAGACACCCACGTCGACCTCCTGAATGAATATAAAAGATCTGTTGGCTAAAATTAGAAGAATTGAAAAAAGAAAAGGTTCGAGACAGGCCCAGGAAGAAAAAATAGAGACCATGAATGATGGGTGGTGGACAAGAATGGAATACAAGGTTAAAAAGATAAAAATGGATGACTAAATCTTAAAAAAGAAAAGATTAAAGAAGCCACCAAAACAAAAGAACAAGATCTTTAAAATTGTGGGCTCTTACAGTTGTCAACTTTGGAGCTTCGTAGAATTATTCATGGTGGTCAGATTTCAAAAATCTTGACACACCTGTATATAAAAAATGCAGGGCTACATTTTTGTAATTGACAACTTTTTGATAGCTCTCCTAGATTTTGAGATATAAGTCTTTAAAGTTAGGTTTCAGAGATTGCGAGGAGAGATGCAGAGAAGTCAAACACTCTAGCTTCTCTGCGCTCTCTCCATCGCTAAATGAATTTTACGTATCTTTGAAGATGTGTATCTCGAAAGGTTGAAGAGCTATCTAAAAAGTATCAACTAGAAAAATAAAGGTCTAGGTTTGATTTACATACTGACATATAATTTGAAAAAATTTCAAACACATTTTACCAAGTTGTGGAGGATTCAGGTTTTCGGACGCATATCTTCAGAGACTTTTATCTCAAAAGCTGGAAAAGCTATACAAAAGGTGTCAACTACTAAAATAACGTACTAGATTAAAACTACATGAAAATCAAAAATTTAAAGAAAAAAAAAACGATATTTTGAGCATGGGCGATTGTCAAACCGGATTTTAGGTTAGAAATTGCACAACATCTGATTATGACAAAAAATACCTGGTTGTCCTTTAGGACGTTTCTAAACCGGTTTCCCACTCCATAACCAAAAGATTTCAAAACTTCTGTGAAGAAAAAATCCAATTTTGAAACGTCCCGGCTTTTGGAATACCTGTTTGAGTTTTTTTCCAGCCAAAAATAAATAATCTAAAGAATTTTAGTGTTGCAATTCAACGGCTTCCTGATTAGTACTCTTCTTTCTATTTTAGATAAGATATCCCCTTCATTTTCTATTTTTGACTTCACAAAAATCTTTTTTGAAAAAAAAACGTTCCCCCCCCACATGTAACATCAGGTCAACTTCAGTGTCATCATAGTGTCATAACATTTTTTGTCATTTTGTCTTCTTTCCAAGTCAATAGCAACTCAAGCTCATCTAATCCGATTCACCTCTGATCCCATAATTTTTGTGCGATCTAATACATATCACACTTTCAAATTTACAAAAAAAACACGCGTGTGGGGGAAGAACGATGAGTTCAAATTCTAATCCCTGAATTGGAATTAATAAGAAACAATGGAAGTGGGTGTAAAGAATACTTGTCAACACATTTCTTCTCTACTTTGCTCTTCATTCCCTGTACCCCTGCAAACAGGAACACGTTTGTATCATTTCGTATCCCTTATCACCGCAGAAACAGTTCAAAGATAAAAAAGACGAACATAGTACAATGTATTGCAGGGTAGTTGTTACCTATATTTGGAGAGGCCTCACTAAATCAAGTCTTGTCCCTATAGCACAATTTTCATAGAGTGGCTAGAGAAGGTTCATGCCTACATTTTTCAGTTGACCGTTTCTTGATAAGTACTTAAGGTTTCGAGGTACACATCATGGTAAAAAATTCGTCAACTTTAAGGGGCTGTAACTCCTACACTTTTTGTTCCATTGTTTTCAAATATATTTAGTTTTGTAGATCAATTCCAGGGCTACATTTTTCTAGTTGCTCATTCTTTCATAGCTCCTCAAACTTTTGAGATACGCGCCTTTAAACTTGTGGAGGGAAAGGAAAAGAGGAGAGACGCAGAGAAACGAGAGCATCTGCCTTCTCTGCGTACTCTCCCTCCTCGTAGGTACAATAACCTATCTTTGAAGCTCCGTATCTCAAATACGTGAAAAGCTATTAAAAAGTTATCAACTGCAAAAATGTAGAACATGGTTTGATCTACAAGCTCCATTAAAAAAACTCATAGTGATGCAATGTTTTATAACACCGTGGAAGAGTCGACAGTGAAACTCCCCGAAATTCTCCGAAATTTCCCTCTAAATTGTTTCATTTCCATTTTTCCACTTCCAAATATTTACTTCCCGAAACTAAATGTTTCATTTTTTGCTGACCTCGCTAAGCGTGCACCCCATACTACTCAATAACAGATTGCTGGTGGAGAGAGAAAGTCGGAAGACTTTCCCTCTTCCTTATCGGAGAAAGGAATGATGATAAGTGCTCCCCTGATTGATGGTCAAACGGGGGGAATTCTCCATTCGTTGTAGTGTGAAATGACCAATTTCCATAATTAGATTCCATATGTCGAGCGAGTGGGAAGCGTTTTTTGAAAATTGTATATTAATTGCGTGCAGGTGCAAACGTATAACGTAATTTAATAAGTTTAAATGATGTCAATAGAAAAGAACTACAAAGTGTGTTCTTTCACTCCCATAGACATCTGGTCTAATATCAGGTAACAACAGAGCACGAACTTCGTTTCTGTTTGTTGATATTTTGGATACCTGATACGTGGACACTGTAAAGCGGATTGAAATTCTGAAATACTGCTTTAAAAAATGTTATCTGGAAAAAACAGTAAACATTGGGTTTTTATGATTATGACACGGAAAATCTCATGTTGTGAGCTGGAAAATTCTAAAGGTTGCTTTCTCCAGAAGTTCCTAGACGATCACGAACACAAGGTGCTACAGCTTTTGATGACTGCGTAGCATATGCGGATCGGAGACGACGATAAATAAGTCGTTTCGTAGTTTTGTTGTCTGGATAGTCTTGAAGTACGCGGAAGTTCCGGAAGTGAACGAGATCTGGACCAAAGTGACAACACACTGCGAGCACTTCTACGGTGTGTTCCTTGTTTATGACAACCTTGGGGTGTACTTTCAATTGTCGGCTATTTTCCGCAACCGTTTGCGTTTTAGGCCGGTGGAAAAAACTACCATAGTTTGATTCCTCCCCAGAGTCAACCATTTTTTGTATCTTGTTATTAACCAACCAAGCTCCAGATAAGTCAAATCCGGGTCGTTTTCCACAGATTATAGTTTCTTTGTCTCGACGCTTTGTGTGTCGTAGTAAGACTAATCTCACAAGCTCAAAATCCCAAGATCCAGTCGCAAAAACATTGATAGGGTAATTTTGAAGAAAAAAAGTGAACCTGGATAAATGTCTCTTCCTAATTATAAATGTATTTTCCCCTCGAAATGTTGCCATTTCTAATGCATCACCCTACACCCGATAAGAGAACACAATTTTGAGTTCTCGGCTACCCTTTGCCCTCCTCCTTCCGTTTTCCAGGACAACCTATATTTCAATTTGAACATGTGAATCGCACGGAGTACTAAACACGTACTATATATAATTTGCAAGACACGCATTAAAAGATGCCCTCTGTCCCCCGAGCATAGTGATGTATGTGTTTTAGAGGAGACTTCTCTTATCAATACACATTCCTTACCTTCTAATTTCCGTTGAGTTACATACTTTCTAATGAGAAGCTAGACAGGAAATTTTCGTTGTAGACTGTGTCTGCAAAGAAAAAAGAAGAAGAAGTCATTAAAAAGGTGTATACCGGTTGGCACCCCCCACACAGACGCTAATGACTAAGTGTCGATGTTTCACACTTTCTGCCATCGGCAATACACACTAATCGGTATGTTCCCTGATTGTTACAATAAAAAGAAAAGAAGCAAAATTTTTTGGGCAGGGCACTGCTTTCTTCTCATTTTCGTTCCGATTCGGGAACCAATTGTTGTCGCTTTCTGACCGCCAACCGGATTGTTGTCTTCTCCCCCCACTAACCAATTATACTTTCATCTAATGTAGTTGGTACGAACAATGTACCTTGAATGAATGAAGAATTTGTAGACAGTTTTTTGGTTACTAAACAGGGCAGAAGCTGATATTGGGGGGAAGAGGCAGGTGACCGAAGTCATGATGGATGGTCATGATGGTCTTAGGACTTTTGAACTCGAGTTGAGCTGGACTTTTATCTCATTCTATCCTTTCTTCAAACATATGAAAACTAAAACTTTGAAAGAATTTCGAAAGATGCGCAGACAATCGGATCTTGAGATTTTGAGCTTGTGAGATTAGTCTTACTACGACACGACGAGACAAAGAAACTATAAGCAGTGTGTAAAACTACGCAAACACCCGGATTTGACCTAGTTTAAAACTTGGTTGGTTGATAAAAAGATACGAAAAAAAATTCGAATTCGGGGAGGAATCGAACTCCTGGTAGGTTCCGCGCTGGCCCAAAACACAACCGGTTGCGCCAGACTACCGACAATTCAGAGTACACCCCAAGGTTGTGATAAACAAGGAACGCAGAAGTGCTCGCAGCGTGTTGTCACTTTGTTCCAGATCTCGTTCTCTTCCGGAACTTCCGCGTACTTCAATACTATCCAGACAACGAGCACAAAACTACGAAACGACTTATTTATCGTTGTCTCCGATACAATCCTTTCTGATCCTACAAAATTCCAGCTCACTTGCGTGAATAATCCATCAGAAGCAACAAAAAAAATATTTGTATCTTTTCTAAGAATCCAATTCAAGTCCATCATCGAATCTTTTTGAGTGGGTTGTGTACGTGTGTAAATGATCTGAAATTGGGAAAGAACGACTCAAAGATGATGTGATTTGATCTGATAAAGGGGAGCGTAAAGGGTGCGACGAGCCGGAAGGATGCTATAGCAGCGTGAATTGATGTCACTAATAGTAAGGAGCAGCTCTGAGCAGCGACTGAGCCGGAAACTGATTCGAGTACTATGCTCTGCACGTTCTTTTCCCCATGAGGAGCGTGAGATTTGCAAATTTGAAAAATTGAAAAACATCGTGAGAATTCGAGTTGGAACTCGGGGAGGCACCGACTAGTACGAATTGAAATTGTTCTGAAAATTGTGAAAAACATTTGTTGAGAAATTAAATTCCAGAGAGGAACACATGCCGGAAGGAACCTGTGATGCACCAAAGAACTGATAACGAATTATTGCAGAGTTGTTTTCTTATTTTTTGCTTTTCCATTTGCACAAAAATCGAAAAACAGGTATATCAACAATACATCATTTATTATTCGACATACACGTAAGAAAATTTTGGTTATAGCTTTTCAAAGGGTTGGGTGAAGATCTTATGGGGGAATGGGGACCAGTTGAGAATGAAAAAGAGATCGGAAGGGGTCAAAAATTATGGGAAGAATGGAGAAGAGATTCAAATAGAGGGCAAGACCCGGTCGGAAGAAGAAATAAATTAAAAGAAACATTTCAGGCCAGCTGATGCAAAGAGACCGCAGTGGACAGTAGTCGAGACGGCAATTTGAACAGATCGCTCCTCAGTAGATCACTAACAGAATTGTTGCGACTCGTCTGTGATGATGGGTTTGAAGCCTTGCGTGCCAAGTTCAAATTGAGATGCTGGACTGGGAGAGCCGGGCTTGTCAAGGCACGTTTGAGTGGTGGGATCGAGGCGCGAACCTTTGGGAGAGCGGACTTCTGTACCTCAGCGGAGAAGTTGAATTGAGATCGGCGGACTGAAAAATGGATAGGGTAAGGACATGATTTGAAATATTAAAGTTTAGTTTTCTTACCTGATGGGCTCAACGGAGCAACTGCTGCATTGACTTCTTTGGAGTGAAGTGATACTGTAGAAAGTCGGAGTGGCTTATGCTCACGGGTCTTCGAGACTTGTTGGGAGGAAGCCGGGAAGTGGTCAATAGGAACTTCGAATATCATTTTGAATTAGAGTTAGAAGGAAGATTCGAAAAAGTTTCGAATAGTCGAGGAAAGGAAGAAGAAGGAAAAGTTATATGTTCTTTCGAGGCTAGCTGCTTCTCTTCCACCGCCTTATATACGTTTGCCATTTGGTCGGCGGCGGGGGGCGGCCCCGCCCACTTTTCTCTCCTCCTTCCGCGAAAAAATTGGAGGAGGGAGGGGAGAGAGAGTGAGAGAGTGTTAGATTGTTATTGTTTGCGGGTCGAAAGGGGCGGAGCCTAGGAATGCAGGTGAGTTGTACTTTGTAGTGGGGATGAGAGATGAGTGGGAGTCAACCTGTGCAATCAAGCAGATATAAATTTTTGGGAAAAGTGATGAAGAATATTCTAGAAAAAAAATTTTCTTCGAAAAGATAGCCACGTGTTTGGGAATTGGAAGTAGAAGTACACATCGGATTTTCTTAAAACGGTCAAACATCTGGTTGGCTGAGACGGAACCTACAGGGGATAAGATTTTTGAGCTCTTCAACTTTTTTAAGCTCAAAACAAAATTTTCAGGAAAACTGATCGAAAATTTTTCATATTTTGTATCTTGTTGACCCTGCTGATCCGCGCCAAACACCTATTTGGTCGATGAGTAAATCAGGAGTAATCTGCTTTACCGGGACGTTACCAGGGTGGGGTTTAGGTGAATAATCTTGATTCCGTGAGACCCATCAAATGTGTCATTGCTTGTTCTTCCACAGAGATCAGATCTTCAAGAGGAGGAACTTTTCCAGGTCAATTAGGTAACAGACAGGTGAAAATTATCACCAAACGATTTTTGAAGTCCTCAGTGTCCTTGAAATTGGAAAAAAGAGCTGAAACTAAAAGACCCG
Source organism: Caenorhabditis latens (assembly GCA_002259235.3). NCBI lineage: Eukaryota > Metazoa > Nematoda > Chromadorea > Rhabditida > Rhabditidae > Caenorhabditis > Caenorhabditis latens. The sequence goes on from CM056096.1 coordinate 675,119, forward strand.
GATCAGAATTGGAAATCAAGTGTGGTTTGTGTTGTTAAGACACAAGTAACGGCCATGGAATACACATTGTGATTTGTTAAAGGTTGGGTTAGGCAAGGTCGGAAAGTTTTGGGTCAGAAATTTGCGGTTATCAGGCTTGGGCTTTAAGGCTTTCAGAACAAATGCTTTAGGCTTAGGCTAAGATTCTTTAGACATTAGGGTTAAACTACTGGGTTTTATTCAAAATCAAGCTCAAATCCATAGGCTCTGGTTTTCAGGCTGGAGACTTAGGCTTAAAGTTTTCAGATAAAAAACCTCAGGCTTAAGTTAAAAGTCTCAAGTTGAGATTTTTAAGACATTAGGCTTAAGACAATTGACTTAGGCTCCAATCCGTAGGCTTTGCTTCTCAGGCTTGAAACTTAGGCTTAAGTATTTTCGATTCCAGAACTTTGGGCTTACATCCTCAGACTTAAATTTTTGCTTTTTCGTTCATTTTTCACCAATTCCGATCTTTTGGATTTTCAAAGATCCTCCTTAAACCAGTCTGTCTGCTGTTGCTCAATCAAAGTTTTGAACTCAACTCTTCAAATCACACTTTTCCAGTAGATCACCACCTATTCATCTTCCAGAACACCTTTTGAAAAATGGAACCACTGACGAATCTTTCAGACCGATTGAATCAGAAAATCAACTTGAACGTCAAAGAACGAGAACTTTGTAGTCGTTCCTCATCAAATTATAGCCAGATATTGAACTTGTAACTTTGATCTCATTTGACACATATAATTCATAAATTTTAATAGTCAGCAGACGTACTACTCCTTAACCGAATTTCCCACCCTCTCGCTGTTTTGTCGACGTCAATTGGAGCAAGGCCTGAGTTCGAATCATGATTTCATTACGCTTTTTCTCTTCCAGATGTGTCCTAAGATTTCGAAATTTTTGAAGTAAGTACAGATGACATTTTTTGCATTGAATTATAGTGGAGCCAGGTACCAAGTACTATTTTAATAGTATTCTCAGTGGGCAAAACTTTTTTGGGTAATGTCACATACACGTTACGAAAGAAGGTAGGAGGTTAGAGTACATCCTGGTAGGTGTATTCAATTACTCAGCCACCCCCAACTTTCTTTTTCCAATTTGAACCCTATTCTTCCTCCAAAATTTTTATTGCCTTTCACTTGCAATCTTGGTCTTTCAGTCTAGGCTTTGAAGGTTTGATCTTCTTTTTTTATTTTTTCGAAAAAAAAATTGTCAAGCCAGAAATCAGGGATGACAAACAGATCTCGAACACACACACAGAAAAATATATTTTAGAATAATAATCTGACAATTCTCAGTAACAGTGCAACGACGCATGAGCTGGATTATTATCAAAAAAAACCGGGCGGCCCACACTTTTGTTCCAAAGAGTAGCTCAATCGGATTTCGATTGAAAATATATTAAGCAACTGACTCAAATACAAAAACACAGTTCTGAGAAGTGCCAGACGACGTGCGTCAAAAGAAAATTTGAAAGATACAAAAATCGGGCGGGTGACTACTAAAAATAATCACTTCTTGTTAAATATATCATCACCATTTTGTTACAGTTATTGAAGGGAACGATGGGAGATAATAATATGTTGTGTGGGTCTTTGGTCTGTCAAGGTCGTGCGCGGTGTGAAAATTCTCGAAGATCTATTAATAAATAGTCTGAAAAGTCACGGTATTTTTTATATTTACAGTTCCGTAGAAAATTAACCAACTTTGAGAGCGTGTCTTGATATCAGAGAAGAATAATTGTGGACAAATTTTATATGCAATGTGTTGATCAAACCTAGGTATTCATTTTTGTAGTTGAAAACTTTTTGATAGCGGTTCACGTTCTTGAGATACACGTCCACAAGGAATGGAGGGGAAGGGAGAGACGCAGAGAAGGCAGACGCTCTCGTTTCTCTGCGTCTCCCCTTTCTTCCTTTCCCTCCACTCAAGTTTAAAGGCGCATATCTCTAAAGCCCGAGGAGCTATGAAAAATGAATAACTACAAAAATGTAGCCCTGAAATCGATCTACACAGCTGAATAGGTTTGAAAACGATGGGACATTAGGTGTAAGAGTTACAGACCCTCAAAGTTGACCAATTTTTCCACCATAATTCAGGTGTTTACATGTTTTTCCGTCTATAGACTTGAATTGTTTTCAGATTTTCAGATTCTCAGATATATTCCAGGTCAGTTTACTATGTTTTGATTAACCCTGTTTTGGTATTATATACCAGAATCCAAAACACTCTCTGTTTTGTTCACAACACTTTCACCTGCTAGCTAACACAATGAAAACAGGGAGAGATAGAAAAAAAACTTTTTTGAAGAAGGGATAGAAGACACAAGGGTACCAAGGTCACTTCCTTTTTTAGACCAGAGTGATAAGTCTGCTTGGAGAATTTTGGTGAGTGCGATTTACTGAAATGTTTAGCTTTTTTCAATGATCAACGAAAAAGGTTGCACTTGTGAATTCTAAGCTGATTATGTTCCAAATCACAAGGATGTGTTGTTTTTTATTAACTTTTTCCCCTTTTTTCCAAGTTTCAAAAATCAAATGTACCCTCTGTCCTCCCCGGAGTCCCCTTCCTTGCTCACTGATTTCTTTCAGACAGATTAAGGCCAAAACAAGACGGTGTGTGTTTTTCAGAAGTTTTTAGTTATTTAATAATGTACTCGATATATTGGACACATCAGCTAGATTGTTTTTGGTAGTAATTATTAATTGTTGTCGTTTTAATGGAAGAAAACAACAAGTTCATTCCTCTTCTTGGTTTTCCTGGAAAAAAACATTTCCAAACTTCCGGTTTTTAATATAAATCAAAAATTTTCAATTTTTGCTTCTAAGAGCAAAAAGTGCTAGGAATGTTGTGGAGGCGAGGAGGCACCGGAAATGATATAATTGAAGGAAGAAGCAAAGAATGTTGTTTGCTTCTTGGCACGATCTTGGATTGGATTTCCTTGACAAAAGAGAGAAAAGTGTTGGAAAGTTTGAAAAGTACAAAAGTCACATGACGGATTGAGTCACTCAGGAATTTGAGAAATTGCAACGTCATGGTCAAGGCATGGAACCATATGGGGCGATGGGTCACGTGGCATCATCATGGGGATGTATGGATATGGCCTACGTATTGCGAAATTACTGGTAACAAGGATTTCCAGAAAGTTCCAGAAAATATTTTTGTGGGTGCCTGACTATGGTCTGGGAGCCAGGCTAAAATTACAAATCGAGTTTTTTTTCAATTCTTTCATTACGGTATGAACGAGACCGCAACACCAGAAAACAAAATGTTTTGGAATTATCAGAAAACCGGAGACTTCTGTTAGGTTTTATTCCAAAATTGGAATAAGGACGTTCCGAAATCAGGACATTTCGGAGCCCGAAGTTTTCAGAGCTGTCGAACGTGAATACCTTAAAACATGTAGAGGTGCACCAATGGGTGCCTATTCGCAGCGGTATATCTTGGTTCCCAAGGGAAATATCAACAAACTGTTAACTGACAAAATATAGTTTAATATTCATAGAATATTTCTTTAGTTGGAAAATTTTTTATATCTTTAAAGACAGCTGAGATAGGACGCTCCAAACTCTGGCTAGCGGGTCCGCCTCAATTACAGGCTCTACGGTAAGTTGAAGGGTTATCAAAAATTGCAAAAAAAACGTTTTAAAACGGTCCGGAGCTCCACAAACCGGAAGTTGTTTTCTACTAAACTTTGGTGACCTAGAAACTTCAAAAATCGGATATCTCTAAAGAAAACTAGAATACCTTACTTAAGCCTTTAAGCCTTTCCCTTTGCGTGAAAATCTAGAAGCTTTTACTGTTTAATCAATGAGTTTTCCAGAGTTTTCACACGATCTATATCCCGAGATGACTCACAAAATCTCGTGGATTACTGTATGACATCAGAATGAAAATGTTATGACAAGATCAGAAACACCATATTGTATCTCCAATTTGTTCGCCATATACAATTCCTTCAACTCATTTCTTTTGTATTCATTTGAGTTGTTTTCTGACGTACGAGTCATCTGAAGTGTTGATTGTTTATCAGACACACGCGAATTTCAGAGAGAAAACAAATTTTTTTGTAGATAGATACAAAATCATGACATCATCACTCATCTCAGTATTAAGTTCACAAATTCCACATTTCCTGGTGTAGATCATCACGAGACGCGCGGACTGGAACCGTTCTCTCCGTCCGCAATACGTTATCATCTTCAGCGTTTTGATTGATAAGAGAACCTTTCCTTCCCCCTTATCACCCCACCCTTCAAGAGGATGTGTCTGGTATTCAATTGGAAAAAAGTAAAGAAAGAAAAAAAGTTGAATAGTGTCTTGACTAGACGCTGAATATTTCAATAGGGTATGAATGTAAAAGTACGCGAAACGTGCGAAAGTTCAAATTTGATTGGGTTTCAAAAGGAAGAAGAAGTAAACATTTTGAAGATTCTAAAATTTAGAAAATTCTAGGCGCGCCAACGACACGCCAGACATCGAAGTAACACGCAACACACTTATTTACTTGTAGTTTGTTGTTGTTGCGACAGTACATACACGACAGAGAGACGATGACGTGATGACAATATGGGAGAGACCAAAATGTCATCGCGATTTGCGGAGATTAAAGAATCAAAGTGGATGAAGAGGGCTACAGTTTGGCTGTTCTCTAAAGACACAATGACACAAAATACGTTTTAAACAACACGGTTTTCGGGGAATAAATCAGAAAATGATGAAAACGTTCGGGAGGGGAGATCTCAGATGTGTCATGTGTGGTGAGTAAGTAGTTTGGGAGATGGTTAGGAATTTGAAGGGATCTTAGAAGCTGTACAATAGAACGATATGGCAAACGATACCTATTCAAACACGCTCTAAAATTTTAGCTAAAAACACGAGGTCCGCATTACTGAATTTTTAGGATACGTGAAAATATTAAACTTCCACGTTTTTTTTATTAGAGCTCGTTCGCATTGGAGCTTATGCCACATCGTGCGATAGGAAAAGTTGTATTTTTTATGAGAAATGGTTTTGACACAGGGATGCGAGATGTAAGGTCCGTAACGAAAAGATTTTGGGCGTCGCGGTTTTTATTGAAAGACAGGACAAATAAACGTTAACACGTAGAGACCATCAGAACCAATGCAGACGCGCTCTATTGACAGGCAGGGTACACATTGTCGTAACGGTGAACTTTCGAAACATCTGTGCATACCGTGGTGAATATTAGAATTTTTCACGTTGAATAAATTCTAATGTTCACCACGGTATGCACAGAAGCTTCGAAAGTTCACCGTGACGCAAAAGTATACCACGCCTGTCAATAGAGCGCGACTGCATAGGTAGTCTGGGACTCTACGTGCGTTAAATAAAAATTTGGCTTTCGGCAAAGTCATTTTTGGCACCGTGCCAACCGCTGTGAGCGCGTTTACCCGACCTTACGCTTCGCGCCTCTGGGTTTTCATGATACTGTGAAAAATATAGTCAAAACTTGAGTTTTTCTGAAAAACCAAACATATAATAGTTTAAAATACCATCAAAAAGCTGGAATCATGAGGATTCTGAATCTGTTTCCAAAATCTTTCTATCTCAAAAATTATTCGAGATCCAAGTTAAGAGTTTTGCAGTTTGCACTATATCGAACATACATTTTCAAAGCACTGTATCTCGCTTCATTTCACTCTTACACAAAAATTTGAATTAAATTCAGAATCTTCATTACCTCAGCTTTCTAGAGATACCACATTTTTAAAAATTCTTCGAGAAAGATCAGTAACAAAAACCAAAAAAATCATACTTCAAACCATACAACTGAAATTTGACCCTGTCTGGAAACCCTCGTCACTAATACCGTAACATGTCACCTTGATGGCTCAAACACCCGGAACTTATATAATTAAGGAGATGAAAAAGATTGGTTTCATTGGCAGGTGAAACCAAAAAATGTTTCCTTTTCCACTTTGAACACAGCTTTTTGTTTCTGATATGGACATTTTGTGTGTCTAATTATCTTAAGAAGTGGAAATGACCTTTGCTTTCTGAGGGAATTCCATGATTTGTGGTAAAATATCAGAGAACTTGAGAGGGTGTCGGTCAAAAGTTATGTCTATCCCTTCGAGGTGGACTCGAATATTCAGACATAAATTAATACCTGAATACAAAATGTTTCATATTTGCTTCCTCAATAATTTATATGGAAGCAACTTTTGTTGTTTTGAATTTAGGGGATCTGAGATCGTTTTCCGCGGAGAGCTCCTATAAATTGTTGGTCTCTTAAAAGTAACTGCAACACCACGAAAAATGCAATCGGAAGTTCCGTCACATTCACCATCTGTTTTTATCCTTTCTGATTTCCGGTAATGCACACAAATGACGCAGAAGATGAGACCAAAAGTCTCCAAAAAAGGGTTTGTCGGGGTAGTGGTCTCGAACTCTGGTTGCAAGGGGTCCGATGCAAAAGCGCAACCGCATAGGCTACGCGGTCAGGTAATCTTGCTGTTGGTCGAGGTGGTGATCTCTTAGAGCTTGCCAACAGCTTTCATTGTTTATTCCCAACCATTTCAATAAAGACCAAAATCTAGTTTTTTAAAATTTCGATTTTCGAAAAAAGAAAAAAGAAGCTCTAGAACTGTCACATTGAATGAATAGTAGATCAAACTACTTGTTTTTGTTTTGTTTTCTCTTGTTTCGTCTTTTTTTCTTTTCGAAAAGGACAAAATATAGGCTTCAGTGAGGAAATGAAGCCAAATAAGAGGTACGAATGATGTGAATTGAAATAGGGGAGATCTTTAGAGAAGTAAGTGAATAAAGGGGTTGTGAAACTTGAGAAATCTATAGAAACTTTGGGGAAAAACTTTTTTGCATGGTGACTCATCTATTTACCAACAAATGACTTGTTTCACAACTTTTTCTTTTTTTCACTAAATTGAATTTTTGGATTTCAAAATGAAGTATATCATCATTTTTTGATCAAGGGATTCAATTTAGGTTCTAGATGTTTCTAAATACCGGAAATTAAATTGGATTTAGGTCTAACTTTTTTTCCAAATTTCCAAAATGCATAGAACTTTGAGGCCAGAATGACAATGACTCATTTTAGTACTTGGTTATAATGAGGATTTACTCTTGGTGGTGGTCATCCTGTTGTAATTGTTACAAAATATTTATATAATCTGGATTATACTTCAAAAGTTAGACTATTGCAGAAGAAAGTGCGAGTAATAAGGATCGCCTGGATTTTTTTTTGGGAATCAGGGTCTGAAAATTGTTTAAATTTGGAAAAATCCAATAGAGACAGGAATTGAAGAGAGCTCAGAAAAATGTTGAAGGTTTTTGGAAAAACAGAGGTTCTCTCGATACTGAAATGGTTTGCAAAGTTTTGGTTAGTGTGAATAGGAGAGTTTATTGATCAAGGTTCGAAAACTGTTTATTTTTCAATTTCATGTGAAAGACAATATTAAACAACGAACCGTAAAATATTTATTCATTAAAATATATAAAATGTCAAGAATTCCAAAAAACTCTAAACATGAAAAAGGCTGCACAAAACCATTGAAAATCGTTGAAATTTAAGATTTTTCAGCTCCTTACCAATTTTTTTTGAAAAGTTCGATGTGCAGGCTATTGAGGTTACGGCACGGATAATTTCCAGCACTTCCAATTATGTTCAGCAAATTCAGTGTACGGCAAATAACGTAGAATTTAAATTAACTCTTTAATTTATTTTCTTGGAATCTGGCAACAAAAAGTGACCAACTAGTAAAATGTAGTAATTTTTTATTGAATTTTTTTGTAGTGAACAACGTTTTCAATTTTTTTGAGATATGTACATCTGAAGCTATGCAAAAGTTACTTAATCTAGAAGAGGTCCGGTGCTCTCAGAACGTTGTAAATTCTAGTTTTCAAATTTCTGAATAAATTATTTCTATTTTTTAGATATACTTTGTGAAAACTTTATGGAGTTACCGTAAAAACTGTAATAGAAGCGCATGCGCCTCTATTTTTCAACCCTCGTTCGCAGAGGCGCCTCTATTACAGGGGTGCTTCTAATAGAGGGTGCGCCTCTATTTTTCAACCTGTTCGTTCGATTTTTTTTTCAACTTTTAAGTGAACAATCTTCAACCAAACTAGCATTTTCTTGGACAAAATTACACGGAAATCTTCAAATTTGCAGTACTCTGCACGAAAAAATTGAGTTTTAGTTGTGTGTTTTCACGAACTTTGAACAAGACTGACTGAAAACCAGAAAAATTATTCGAAACGTATTAAGGGGGCGCTTCTATTAGAGGGTGCGCCACTATTATTCAAACCGCCTTTTAGGATGCGCCTCTATTAGAGGGGTGCCTCAAATAAAGGGGTGCTTCTATTACAGTTTTTACGGTATGCGAGTTAAGAACTTTAAGGTTTAAAATTTGTCTATTGCAAAAAAATAGAGTGTTCAAACTACAAAAAATATTGTACCTTTCAAAGCTTTTTTTTCAAGCAACCTCTGACACCATGACTCACTTCCCCTAAAAATTTTATGTGTGTGACTCACCTAGAATTCCAGGAATCTTTACTATGATTCCCAATCAGTTGACAAACAAAAATAAAAGTTTCTTATTCAACTTTTTGATCCGCTTGGAAACTTGTCTAGAAGATTATCCACATATAGTCATCACTAATAAACGATGATCCATATTATTATTTATTTGTTTTGGCAAGGAAGTCAAGTTCAGGGGGACCAACTGCTGGAAAGATTTCAGGTTTATTTAAATTCGGCGTAGATCGACGGCCGGAAAGTTTGATCTGTGAAATAGCCGAAGAAATTCGATTTCGGCCACGTTGATTTTTATAAATTTTTATTGTATTTTCTGTCATTTTTGTTTTTTTTTTGTTTCAGATTCAGATTCACCAAAAAAAATGATTTTTCTGCACAAATAACCCCTATATTTTGTAGATTTTTTTCAGATTAATTATTTCTATATATGGCATCAACTATTTCCAGATCTCACTATGATGTGATTTTCCGCAAAAAAAATCTGAAACTCGGAAGAAAAATAGAACGAACTTTGAGTTGTGACACCCCCGTGCTTATTGAAAAAGGCATCCGGAGTGCTTTCCGAATTGATGATTTTCTCAAGTTGCTCTTCACCTTTTTCATATTTTTTCACATCATTTTATTCGAAGAAGGTTTTTTTTCACTATTAAAATGCGGCGAATATTTTTCTTGACTATTTTTATTTACAGCTTGGAAGCGTATTGTCCGTTTAAAAAGTAAGAATTCATTGGAATTAGCCAACAGCGTGAAGAGACGCAGAGAGGCTAGAGTGTCTGACTTCTCTGCGTCTCTCGTTTTGCTGCCCAAAGTTCATAACGTTATATCTCCAAGCCTAGCAGAGTTATCAAAAGGTTTTCAACTAGTAAAATGTGTAACATTCTGTGCTCTACATGTTTGTAGTTGACAACTTTTTGATAACTCATTTAGTTTTCAAAGATATGCTCAAAAAACTGAATGGAGAGACGAAGAGACTCTCTATGGCGCCTCTCTCGTTGCGTTTTTGAACAGTTATATCTCAAAAACGTGAAAAGCTGTCAAAAAGTTATCAACTACAAAAATAAAGCCCTTGAAATTTGCTATATATGTAATTTCAGAGCATTCGTCGATGACCTCCTCGTCATCCCAACCGATGACTATCTATCCGTCGAAAAAGAGGAGGCTTCAGAAGTTTGTGAGATTGAAATTCACAGCTCTACTGGCGATTTGCTATTGGTATCTATCACTAATTTCCTGATGTTTTCCCATAGAAGACCCAGAAATCCAAACGATATTATTGTGAGGAACAGTGACATGCAATTCATAGTAGATAGTAAACCGAAGGTATTGCATCTGCGCTCTACTGAAATATTTTTCTATTTTCAGGGGTACCAACTAATGAAGACACCCATCTGGTTGATCATCCCAATGAATTTGAATTTCCGCTCAATTCTATTATTTTCAAATCCCAAAGATTGCTTTTCCTACGACACCTTGAGATGTCCAGATTATAGTCTTTGTTACAGTAACCCATAAAACCAACAGGTCCTCAAAATTCATCAATGTTTCAGACTGCTCCAAATACTGTTTCTCTACAGAATTAGAGTGTGACGGGTACGACACTTGTGGGGAGGATGAGTCGAGTTGCACTTTTATAAATGTGGGTCAAAATTTCAGGAATTGAAGAAAATGTGAATTTCAGCCCCGCACCCCTCACACCTCGTACCGTTACGGGAGAGATGCGCTGTCGTCAAGTCAGATAATGTTAATCGGATTTTTTGCGTTGAATGGATCTTTTATAGGTAGATTGTTGAGATACAGAGTCTTAAAGATAGGCACCCGGAGAGGCGAAACGCAGAGAAGCGAGAGCGGCTGCTTTCTCTGAGTCTCCTTCTCTTCTCAGTTTCAGGAAAGTAACTTCAACGCCATGTATCTTGAAAATGTGAAGAGCTAGACTGTTATGGACTCTCAAAAACCAACAATTTTTTTGACAGAAAATGAAAAAAAGTCGAACTTTTCAAAAACTAATAGTGTAACCTTTTTGTCACTCTTTTTTTTGCCGCATCACCTATAATCGCCCACTTTGATGGTTGGCCAGATGTAACCTACAAAATGAGAGTCGCAGAGAAGGCAGTCGCTCTCGCTTCTCTGCGTCTCACTTTTCCGGGTACCTATCTTCGAGGTTTTGTATCTCAAGCACGTGAAGAGGTATCAAAAAGTGGTCAACTACAAAAATGTAGCTCTGGGTTTGTTCTACAATATGACAATAAAATCTAGAACAATCTATATGTTTTTGGGCCCACTAAAATTCCGGAAACTTATTATCATTTCGCCTATTCCAGTATTCTTCCTAATCCTCTCCCTCTGCTCGGCTGGCCTCTTCTATCGCTGTCCTTTCTACGCCAAAAATAGCAAAGCCTCCCGCCACACCTTCATTCGTTATCTCCGGTGAGTCACATTTGTCAAGAAGAAGGAACTATTATTATCCAACTACAAAACACTAAAAAAAACAACAAAAAAAGCTTAGAAACTACTACCTTGTCTAGGTAGGAGATTATCCCCGAGTCAAGATTTTCTTTTTTTTTCAGGGAAGCAATCCCACCAGCTCTTGCTCCACCATCACAACCAGATCAAGGGGATCAGGGAAAAACTGAAAACGAGATCACGCTGACTGTGCCATCGACACCTCCAGGACATACACGTCATCGTCACTCGATTCTGAGTAGAATCAATTTTCAGCCAGCGCCCGCGTTGAGTGAGATTGAGCCGGGTAGGTCGTCACAGCTCCAAGACGGAACGGTTCTTACAACCGCGCTCTACCGAAACCGAAAAAAAATTTGTGCGATATTGAGAGAGGACATTTCGTTAGAGCGCAGTTGTAAAAACTGTGCCTTGATTCAGAAGTCGAGGACCGTGAGCAGTCTCCACAAGAATCGATTTGTGAGCCGCCTGCTCATCAGCCTGAAGTTTTCCTCCGACGACAGAGCCTGCCGTTTGGATTGAATGCAGTTTCCCTCTCCACGGATTCAATGACAAAGACAGATGACAAGAAGACTAGATTCGCGTCTAGAGCCATGTCATTTCAACATTAGTTTTTTCTTCTTCATAATTTTAATAAAACTGTTTCCGGTTGACAAATAAGGAATGCCCTGCCTCAGAATTCTCTCACCAAAAAAATACGCTGACTGTGAAAGATACATTTCGTGATTCTTTCTGATCCACAAAACATGATATTTTGTTTTGGAAGCATCCTCTGCAGCCAATTACCGCGCCCATAACAGGATATTATCTCTTACGTAATCATTGACTAATTCAGCAGGGAAAAGTGTAGTTTGACAAAACTGTCCTCAGAAATGTATATTTAATTTTTTTCAAATCCAGTGGAAAAATGTTTGGAAATTCGAAAAAGTCTGAAAATCCGAAAACTGTTGTTCTCTGAAACCACAAATGAAGTCATCAAAATGCATAACTGAAAAAAAAACAGGATTCTCCCCCATCCACCTCCAAAGATCCACATATAAAACAACCTAGATAGGTGATTAATTGCTTCTAATCTCTATTTTTTCTGTTCAAATGATTTCCTATTTTTTACTTTTTCTGGTACTTATGTCATTTCAATTTAGCAAAGCATGCATTCCAACTCAGAATGTGGACCCTTATCGTAAGTATGATAATTTACTAGGGAAGGTCATGCAGTCAGTTTTGAGATATGGAGCGTGACCTATTTTATTGAAAAGCTGAGAAAACGCTGATTCCAATTATATATCCAGTTTTTTTCATCGAGTCCTGGTATTCGAGAAAAACAAGGTTAAAGTTAGAAAAAATGAGAATTATTACCTTTTGTGATATTTGCCATTTTTCAGAACTTTGACCTTATTTTTCTCAAATACCAGGTCTCGAGGGCAAAAACTGGATATGTATTTGGAATCAGCGTTTTCTCAGCTTTATGATGGTATAGTTTACGTCCCATAACTCCAAATTGACTCCATGATCTTCCCTTAATAATTTCTCATACTTTTAAGCTTGCAAAACATGTGCAAAAGTGTATGACACCACGTGCCAAGGTACTGGTATTCCAAGTCCTTCAAATTGGTGTGCTACTGCCGCCGACGTAGGCGTTAGCTATACATTAGGCCCGGTCGACCCCGAGTACGAGGTTAACGCTGAGGATGACACTTGCTGGTAATAACAAAAACCATTTGGTCATTAAAACAGGTATTTTTAATTCCAGGACAATTCTCTCATGTCCGTCTGGAACATCAGCAAGATATGCGATAACTGGTGGTACCACGTCTGAAGGAAATTTTGATGGTTCGGAGACGGTTTCGTTCTGTAAAGAATCTGGAGATGGAGCAGGAGAGTGGGCTGTGTGGTTAGGAGAGCATATACCTTTGGATAGTATGAGATGTCAGAATGCTTAATAAATTTGTCTATGTTTGAAATAAGCTTTTTGATAACAATAGAAAAGTGAATCTGCTGAGTGATATGGCATTAATGGCATTAAAAATAGCACAATTTTTTTTTTGAAAAATAGAAATACAGGCCGAATTTGATGAGCTATAACTTTGTCAAAAGTTTTAAAAATTGTTTGATATTTAGTGATTTGTAACAAGCACATCTAGATCTTTGTTTTTGTAGTTGTTAACTTTTTGATAGCTCTTCACATTTTTGAGATATATGACTGCGCTATCCAAATTTTACATAAATCGATGCAGATTTAAGGCCTGATTATAAAACTCTCTTCAAGGTAAGTCCGGAATTTTGATTCAAGAAAGTTATCAAAGCTGTTAAATCAAGTAAAAAATGTTTATTTGCAAAGTGATAGATATACAATGAAAGGTAGTAAGTACCCGTTTACACAAAAGAATTTATTTAAAAAAAATTAGTACTGATTATTGCTATAATTCATCCAGCACAATCCACAAGTGTATGCACAATAATAATGTCTCGCTTGCAATGAGTAGAACTGGTTAACACAAAAACCATTCCATGCGTACGCGGCACAACTGGAATTAATTGTTTAATTAGTGGCTTAACTAGCGTAATTAGAAGAACCAAGAGAATGGTTGAGGATTGTGATATCGTGGCATGTACCAGTTATTATAATTATTATTGAAGTTATTGTTGTTATAAAAATTATTCGATGAGAAATGGTTATTATTTTTATTTTTACAATCTCGACAAGTGAATTGACAATTATTCCTAATCCTTTTATTTCGACACAACCCGAAAAATTTATAAAAATCGCAGCTGAAAAATGAAACTATAAAATTGTATAAACTTGTGAACTCACTTTGGATGCAAATCCTGACAACTATTTACAATCGGTGCGAAAGTTGTCGCTGACGTCGCGGTGGCGTCAGCAGATGGAGTGACGGCACGGTATTCTAGAATCGCTTTGGTACTTGCGTACCGATTGAAAAGGATGATTGGCACCAAAGACCCCGTGGAGCGGTGGACGGTGTTCTGGTCGGCGGAAGAGCAGTATCTGGAAAGAGGAACTGTTTGTACAAAGTATACATTTGCTTGTAAATTAAGAGCAGCTCTTTATTTTTGCAGTTGCCGTCATTTTGATATCTGTTTCAGTTTTCGAGATATGCGCGTTCAAAGACAAGTTTTTGGGGACGAGAGATATATCGGGAGGGAGAAAGAGAGTACAGAGAAATTAGAGTGTCTTGTTTCTCCTCCTTTTTCTGGATAATCATTAGTTCTTTCCTGAGAATAAACATGTATTTAGTTAATACGAAAGATTCCGTTCTCCCTGTTAACGCTGGAAGCCAGGTAATTATAAAGCCAAGGATTATTTATGAGGGCTCAGGTCTAGAAATTCATTTTAATACAGGACAACTTTTTGATGGCTTGTCTTCTAGTTTTCGAGATATGCGCATTTGAAGACTTGGGGGTGAGGCCTAGAGAGGTGCTCATTTTACTGTTTCAATACCTATCAATTCAAATAAAACGTGAATCAGTCTTTCTTTTTTTTTAACTCTTGAAACGCGGCGAAAGATTGTTTCAAAACATTCAAAATTATTTGATTTTAATAGAACAGTTCTCAGTCTACATTTCTGCATTTTTCTTTAAAGACTGGCGATCATGTTTGAGAGAGCAGACAGCCTGACACTCTAGCATTTCTGCGTCTCACTTCTCCGGGTACCTATCTTTAAGGGTCTGTATTTCAAAACCAAAATCGCTATCAAAAAGTGTTTATCTACAAAAATTGGGCCCTAGCTTTGTTCTATAACATGTCTGAAAATCAAAGCAATCGAATTATTTTTGATTATTTTTAGGCTCAGAATCAAAACTAGAAAACATTCACTTACCTGTAACCCGTCAACTTCTGATCCTTATTCGTCTTAATCTCAATCCCTCCAAAAATGCATCCATCAATCGTCACCGTTGTCAACCCGCTTATCCTTATCTCCACCGCCTGATTATCCGGCGCCCGCACCCAATAATTACACATTGTATGGTTATCACGGAGCGTGGGTAACCCATCTCCAATCGTATTAGTTATTGTCTGCCAAGCAGTGGTAGCATTCAAAGAGTCTCCGCATCCCGGGGGTCTTTGATCACACAAAACTCCTCCATACCCGGATGGACAAATACAAATGGCGCAGTTCCTTGGACTCGGGAACCCTCCATTCACACATTGAGCGGAGGTGCCTGCCGGGCACAGCTCCTTGCATTTATAGTGCTCATTCATCATAGAAATATCATAGAATCCTACGAAATCCGATCCCATTGTATCCTGATATTCCGCGTCGCGAGCCATCATTGTCGCCTTGTCATTCGAAGAAGCGCTGGTTGCTCCGTACTGCATAATTGATCCATAGTCATAAGGCATACCATAGTTGAAGTTGGTTGATGAGGTCTCCTTGTCGAACTGTTCCACATAGGATGGCTATAAATTTGTGTAGCTCGGTGGAGCGTACTTGCTTAGAACTTACATCTATATTTGCATAGTTGATAGATATATAGTTATCCCTGTCGTATCTTGACTGAGTATGGAAGAAGCCGAGCGCATGACCAAGTTCGTGAGCAGCAGTCCCGAACTGTAGGATATATTTTTGTAGGTTTGATAACCGCTCGTTTTAAAACTGACCTCCTCACACCCGGTGCCCAATGACAAGTCTTGCACTCCACTGATCCTCCCAACATACGAATAACATCCTTGTCCTTTGAACACTCGAATTCTATTTAAAGCTGAAATGACTTCCTTTTTCAAACAAAAAAATTCCAGCTCCCTTACCTGAACTACTCTGAATAATATTGATGCATGTGACATTTTGCCAGAACGCCACCGCCTGCTCGAATGCCTTCACAATTTTTGGTGCTGAACATGTATAGTCTTTCGTCTACCAAAGTATGTACTTATTCTGGTCATCATAAATAAAACTAGACACTAAAACCACTCACTTGCCGTTCTATCATAATAGTAGTAGACGGATGTTCCCCATGTTGTCGACGGGTAGTAACGGTCACTGAAAGAACGGCAGATTTTTCATAAAACGAAAAATATCAGAATAATTAAAAAGCTGAAAATGTGCAAATTCCGAATTCGTTTTCAATGTTCGTATAGGACGTACATAGTCACAAAAGATTGTACACTGTGGACATTTTGAAAATAGCAGCCCGGTACTAAAAGCCTTTTAACTCGGTCAATTTTTGTGCCATACTTAAGTTGAAAACACATTCTGAATTTTGACATGTTTAGCTTTAAAATCATTTTAGTTAAAAAAAGTTAGTTTACAAAGTTCATCTCCTAATGCAGTCAATGCAAACAACAGGGGAAAGTGAAGGGTTGGTGAAATAAAAAGTTTTAAAAATGCTACAATTAAAATCTGCCGATACAGTTTTAGTTTTTCTAAAAAACACACAAGACTAAAAGTCTTGTAGCTCGGTCTGTTTCAACGGTACAGAAAACTTAGAAACAGATTCAAAAATCTCAAGTTTTCCGTTTTTCAACCATATAAAAAACTTTCAGAAACTTCAAAGCGGACGAGCCGTTTTCGTGAAAATTTTCAAATCGTTCGTTGCCGAAAATCTACACAGACATAACCTGGTTTTCCCTTCGAGACCCTTACCGATAAGCCTGTCTCCTCGCTCTCGACGGTGTCGTCTCGGTGCTGTCTTGCTGAGCTTCCAGAATTGTTGCGATTTGATCACTAAACTTTTTTTGGTCTATTATACGGTAATTAAGAAAAAACATACTCCGTCAAAACCATATCGCCCTGATACAAAATATCATTCAACCCGGCTGCTTTATTGACTTGATGAAGTGTGTCTCCCTCAACTTTTATCCGATCTCGCGGCTTTTCTCGCAGCGGTTTTTGCTGAAACTTTGCAACAAATTTAAGATTTTGAAGTTATAGAGAGTATCTTACCTGCTCAGCAGCTCCTGTCTCTTGGTTAACCCCTCCATAATTTCTGGCTGGCATCGCTTGAAGTTTAGCCGACCAGTTTTGGCGGAGAGACTTCAGCGCGTTCCGCATTCTTGCTAGGTTCGTTCGAGGGAATGTCTTAACTTTTACATTATAGTGATTCTAGAACGTTCTTTTCCTACCTGCTCTAACTCAGCATCACTAATTCCCGAAGGAGATATCACTCCGATATCCAACTTATTCTGATTCAACGCCTGATTCACATCGATCTGAGAAACGGCTAGACTAATGAATAGGAGACTGGAGAATAATAATTGACATAGCATATTTCTGTGCGACCGTCCAAAAAATGGAAAGAGTGATTCCAATATTAGAATCGATTGTGTGTCGATGATGTGAAACAGAAACACCGAACGAAAAAAACGAGTGATGGAGAAACAAAGCGGATTACAATCAAACCAGAAGTTATGGAGGGAGGCAGTTTTTATTGAGAGAGGTGATGAACTTTCGAAATGCGGGGTTGGAAACGGGAGGGGGAAGAGAGTTGAGTCATTTGGAATATGTTAATTTAATGTTGTATTTTTTCGCTTTTTTCAGATTGAAAGGGCATAGAATGGCTATTTGCGGAGGAGGAGGTATTGACTGTTGTTATATACGGAGATGTTCTGAAACTGGAGCTGGAAGAAACTGGAGCAAACGCATTGCACAGAATCCTCGGTCAAAAGTTGGAGCCTACAGTATCTACAGTTTTCGATGGAGCGCACTTGCACTGACACCATGTGATACCGTGATCCTAGAGTTTTCCACAAGAACTACACAGAATTCTCAGCTGAGCCTGAGGGCTATGCCAGAGCAAGCTTTAAGGTCTCTTTATTTGTAGGCATTCACTACTTTCATGTTTCAAAGAAAGCTTTTGGGTTTTCCAGTGTTCAAGGAACGTCTAAACATTTGAAAGGGAATTTTTAAAAAATTTGAGTTTGAAAGGACGTTTAAGAGTTTTAAGGGGCGTCTTAGTGTTGTTTGGGATGGTCGAGTTTTTAAAAGACATCTAAACTGGAATATAGACATGTGTACTTCTCGTGGACAATTCCGTGTATTCCTCGTGAACAACTCCTTACAGGTTTTATGATTTTTCAAAAATTACGTGGATTTAGCGTCAAAACTTTCACATTTATTCCAAACCCCTTTGTGTACTCCTCATGGACAACATTTTCACAAATTTTCAAATCTAACCTAACCCAACAAACAAAATGCAGACAAATCCCCCAGCCATCTGAAAAAATTCTTTGCTCTGTCTCTCAAATCATAATTGTTTGTTTTTATTTTGTTTCCAAATTCCCTTTTTCCAATTTTTTTTCATCATCATCCCCTTCCCTCTCAGCAAACTTTGACATTCATCACTAATCCGTTGTCATAAAACGGAAAACTGTGGGGTTTCAATCATGACGTGCTCATAATAAGTTCATGGGAAAAACAAGAACACAAAACATAAAAACATCGTTTTATTGTGTGGAGACGGGACCCGAGTTACTGGACGAGTTGGTTGGAGACTGGGCGGATGGCTCGGTTTTGGGCGCGTAGACTGTGGTGATCGGATTCGAGAAAACGGATTCACTGGAGATTCCACGGAGACTCGAGGATTCCGGGTCGTCTGGCGGCTGGAAATAAATAAAGTTATTATGAGCGCTTGTATCTCAAAAGCTATGAGAGCTATCAAAAAGTTCACAACATATAAAATGATATACTGGAAATTTGCTATATTTTGTTAATTGACAACTTTCCAGTAGCTGTTTTAGCTTTAGAGATATGCGCTTTCAAACCAGAGCTAGTGAGATAGTGGAGACGCAGAGAAGCTAGATTGTCTGGCTTCTCTGGGCCATCTGGGCCATCTACCATCTATATCTCAAAAGCTAAAATCGCTACCAAAAAGTTGTCAACTAACAAAACAGTTTATTGGAAATTGTCTATACTTTACCTGTTGACAACTTTTTGATAGCTATTCACGCTTCAGAGATATGTGTCTTTAAACCTTAGATATTGAGAGACCGAGGGAGATGGAGGCGCTGAGAAGTTAGAGTGTCTGACTTCTCTACACCTTCTCGCACTTTCTTACTCCCTCTAATAAGGGAATCGTCTTTGTCTCTCGATTATATTATCTCAGATTTCAATGGATCCCTCTTTGAACCTACCAAAAAATTATCACTTATCATCAAGAGTGTATTCTTCTTTTCCTCCTCCTTCTCCTGTTTCTCCCTCTCATTCTTTCGACTATTCATTGAGCAAAACGAGACAATCATAACACAGGAAATGAGATTGATGACAATCACGAATATCATTTCTCTTTTTGAGGAAATGAAAATCTTCTCTTTTTCGTTTTCCTTTTTGAGTCCATCCACAGAACTACACTCTCCCACGTGACCTATGGGTTTAAAACAACGGAAATAATATTTTCCGAAGGGAGATTCGAGTTTGAAGTTTGTACTGGCTCAAAGGAGTGAGAACACCTGCTTACGAAATTATGAGCGCGTGGTGAGGGGAATTGTGAGTAATCGGAAGGGGAAAATGATATATATTTTCATTTTTCGAATAACAATGAATCACTCCCCCAGGGCATAAGGCTGCTCTTAGTTTCAAATATTTTTAATTTTTGAGAATTCATTTGAGCGTGAAAAGAATTTTTATCTTTGACTGGGTTGATGTCACGAATTTTTCTCAAGTTGTCTTTTTCAATTAACCTGGAATTTCAGTGAAAAAGTTTGAATTGTCCATTTTGTTGACTGGTTGACTGGACATGTGGTTGATGTCTTGTAATTGTTTTGTTTTGGTGAAAAGATCGGTGGCGATTGGGGGAAATGGCATTTACATATACTACTCGGTCATTCAGCATTTTGTGATATTTGCGTTTTTAGTCGCAGCCTGGAGATCGGATTTTTATTGGCTCGTGCAAGTCAACCCCACAGTTCCCTTTCCGTAGTTGACAAGTTTCGATAGTCATGTTAAGCTAGATACCGCACGTAGAGAGAAATGGAGAGGGTGCTGAGAAAGTAGACACTCTAGCTTCTCTGCGCTCTCTTGTTTTCGAATTCAGGCGGCTGTAGAAGCACAGAATCTAGGAAGAATATCGAAAAGATGTGAACTGGAAAAATGAAGGTGACAATTTGGTTTCTGAAGAAAAATTGATAATTGAAAGAGCGGGACTTGGGAAGTTTCCAAATGGTCAATCTGCCGAATTTGACTTTCTGTATACTACCCATATGTGTGTGAATGGAGCTTGTACAGCAGCGGCTCAAAAAATTTTTCCGTTATTTTTAAGTGAGTATGGTACGTTTTTAACTTCTGGGATGTTTTTAAAACAGCGTAGTCGATAATAGTGTTCCGACAAGCGATCAGCAATGCTCGCCGAGCGCGAGAAATCTCGCATTTCTCGCGGTCATTTGTATCGCATAATTATTTTATTCTCGCGTGAATGCGAGAATATTCTCGTTCTCGCAAATGCTCGCATTTTATCGTTCTCGCATTTCTCGTTCTCGCACGTGATCGCATTTTTTAAGTTCTCGCGTGATGATCGCAAAAAATTGCGAGACTCGCGAGACTCGCAATCGAAAATAGCATTTATTCTCACTAAGGTAGGATCCCGATTGGAGATGGATTAATGGGTCGAGACATACATCACTAGAACGGAAATTTTGCACTGATTTCGAATATGCATTCCAATTTTGTAAAATGATTTCATGAAATAAGTTATTCAAGGTTTTGTGAGTACTTAGGTGGAAACTTTGAAATCCCGTAATTGTTCAGAAAACAAAATTAATCGGGTTGAGTCAAATCACAGTATGTTTCAAACATCAGAGAACATTTTTAGCCGTTTATGGGGCCAAAACATTCTTGGACATATTTTGGAGTTTTATTTAGGTAAATTAGGCCCAAGTTTTTCTGATTTCTAAGAGTTTACAACAGTTCATTGGTAAGATTTTTGCTTAAGTGACCTGAAAACGTAATTAGAAATTAGATAGATTGAACATCTTATTGTATTCCTCATGATTAGAGACCGCAACATTTTTTCAAGTTCAAGGTTTCATTACAATTTTTATCCTGACCTGATTTTCAGGTATATAGATAGCGTGTTCATAGAATTCTACGTACTCGCTTACATAAAAAGTTGTCATTCTGTTTCAGCGTTTTGGGTTCTCCTGACAGCCCGCCAAACATTTCAATAACCTTCCCATGACGGCCCAAGAAAAGAAAATGAATAACTCCGACCACGTTCCCTTTATTTTTATGATTCTCATTATCAAAAACAGAGAAAAACAGTGAAATATACTGTAGTTCACGTATGATTGCGAGCCTCGCGAGTCTCGCAATATTTCTTGCGATCATCACGCGAGCATTAGAAAATGCGATCACGTGCGAGAACGAGAAATGAAAGAACGAGAAAATGCGAGCATTTGCGAGAACGAGAGTATTCTCGCATTCACGCAGGACTAAAATATAAAATGCGAGTAATGCGAGTGCGAGAAAGAGCGAGAGTTGCGAGAATCGTCTCGCAAATCGGAACACTAGTCGATAAGGTTATAGGAAGATGTAGAAATTTTCACTTTTTTTACTTTCCAATTTTTGCCTTCCGATTTACGTCATCTTTTTCAAAATATCCCCTTCCTCTAAGTTAGAAATCGTTCCGCTTTTCGGTTCTCGGCTCTTCTCAAAGATTTTGCCCTTATTCCTTGTCAAGTCCCTACGATAAGAAGTCCATACCAACCTCCTCTTTGAGATCAAACAATCATAACCAATATTTCTTTGGCCGACTTGAACCTCTCCATCTGATCTTTAAAAACCACGATGCAGACGATGATAGTGGAAGTGAACTGTGATCCTCATGCACTTTCTCTCCCCTCTTCAAGCTCAGAAGTACAACTTTCCATCTCTTCTTTCCATTTTTCCATTTCTCACTCAACACTCAGAGCCCTAATAATCAGTAGTACACCTCCAACTCTCCTGTCTGCTCCAAACTTTTTGAAAGGTTTCCTTCAAATCCACTTTTCCCCTCTCCCCGCCTTGTGTAATTATGTATGTGTATATATATGTATATTTCACTTCACAAACTTGTTTCCCCCTTTCGAAAAAGAAGGCTGAGCGTTGTTGCCGCAGGTGGTGTGGAGCGAATCAGGCGGTAAAGAGCGAGCCAGAAGAAGAGAGAGTGATAGAGCGTGAGCATGGCAACGCGAGCCTTCTCGAGCCCACGGCTCTCTCAGAAGCACCGGCTGATTAGTGTTGTCGACGTTGAGCCTCTCACGTTTTTTCTTTTTCTTTTGTCTCACGACTTCAACGGCTTCTCTCTCCATCTTCCTTCTTTATTTCTTTTTTGTTTTCCATGTCTTGATTCATTTATTGACCTCCTTCCAGAATGTCCTCCCAAACCACGATCCTGATCGTTCTCGCCATCGTCGGAGCCACATACGGTCTCAGGTGTCATCTCATATCGTACGGAAATCTCAA
This sequence comes from Caenorhabditis latens, assembly GCA_002259235.3. Taxonomy (NCBI): domain Eukaryota; kingdom Metazoa; phylum Nematoda; class Chromadorea; order Rhabditida; family Rhabditidae; genus Caenorhabditis; species Caenorhabditis latens. The sequence continues at coordinate 697,511 of CM056096.1, forward strand.
CGATCCGAACGCTATCACCACCGCCACATCGCTCCAGGTATGACTATCACTTTCAAAATCTTGTCATTAAATATCGATTGATTTTCTCCCCTATAGGACTGCCCAATCGGTGCCAACTCGTGTGTCAAGACCATCGACTACTCTCGCAACGTCTTCTCCAAACAATGTCAAATCGGAAACTGCACCGTAAGCCTTCCTGACTCCTCTCTGCCCCCACATCCATACCATTTCCAGACCGCCGCCGGAGCCGTCCAAGCGCCAGCCAACTGCTTCAACACCACTTCGGGAACCACAGTCATGGCCACTTGCTGCTGTTATGGAGACGGGTACTGCGGGGGCTTCGATTCTGACTGGTTGATCATGTGGTTGAGGGAATAATGAGTGGTTTAGAATCACGAAATATTTCGAAATTCTTGTCTTCTGGGAAATAAGGGAAAATAAGGGAAATTAGTAATAATAGTGTGTAGGCAGCTGAATGTTAATGTTTTGATGGGAGTTTGATTTGTTGGTCATTTGATGGGGGTACTGTAGTTCTAAGTGAACGTCAGATTTGATGACAAAGTCTAGACTCGTCACATAAATTCCATGTACTACTCTCCCATGGGTCATAACTCGCGCTCGCGGTCGCGTAGCGGTTTTCCTCATCTGTCATTAAAAGCTTTTGACATGAGCAAGATAACAGCGTGAGAAGTCACTAGAGCGATGCGGACGCGTTGCGGCTTCTGATTTTCAGGTTTTGCGGTTGGCACAGTGCCAAAAGATATGTGGAGCGATAGGGGACAGGTGAAGCTATTGTTGGAAAGGAGGTTAGGGGAGACTAACGGTCTTATCGGGTTACAACGAAAGGTTTGATGAAAGTTGTCACAGTACCAGAAGCATGTTTATGAACTTTTGCCGGCAATAGGTAGATGATATGGCTAACCAGGTTTTGAGTAAAATAATTTTCGGCTTGACCTAAAACGTGACAAGCCGCACAAGAGATTCTAAAAAAGTTGACTCACTATGCCGATGGGTCTTGCGTGGAACAGCTGAGAGACTTGTCATTATAGATAGTGATGTGATTAACCCGGTACAGCTAAACGTTGTGTACCAGCAAGATGAATTTGAAAAATTTTGAATTCCCGCGCTTCAATAGTTGAGCAGAGGCTCGGAACACTTAACAGTCTTTGCTGGTCAAAGCAGATACTGATAGTTTGAACGTTTCAAAGTTTTTGAAACTTGTTTATATGGATTAGCGGGATCATCTACAAATTACTCATACCCGCTGGTTACTGACCAGTCAGACCGGTCTATTTCGTAACTGTCCTGATTCCAGCCTATCCTAAAACTTCCCTGTGCACAAAACAAAACAGTAATAGAAAATACACACTTGTAGACCTCAAAAATCTAGTGACCTGATCTCCTAGGGGGATTTTCAAAAACAGACAGTCTACCTATGACGCCACTCTCTGTTCAGTGAAAACATTTCAAAATCCAAAACTCGAAACTTTCAGATGCAACGCCAGTCCATCAATGCTTCCACTCGCCTCTTCCCTGTTCGCCGTCATGATTTCAATGTTCATTCTCTCCTAAATACTTCCGGCTCTCCCCCCCTCTCATTATGTCACCGTTTTTTCTCTTTCTCTTAGAATTCTCAGAATGTAAATATAATAATATCAAAAATCATGTCGAAATCTAGACACGCGAAAGGTTCCTGATAATTAATGAGTCATAAAAACAACATTACTCATTAGACTTTTTCGTGTCTCGTCTATGTTTTCGTCGACTTAAAAAAATTTACCTGTGATATCTGACTCATCTCGATTTCTTTTGTTTTTTCTATCCCATGACTAATTATTTGGAATCTCAAACGATTTTTATCTCAACGACTTTTTTCTCAAACTAAATCTAATTTTGTGCCCCCTTTTTAACATCAATAAATCTACAAGTTTGAGTTATTACTATATTAAAAGCTTTAAAATTAACTCACTGGGAAACTTGGTCGAAGGCTAGGGAGCCGAAAGGTAGAAATCAATCTGGAAAAGTCTAGAATGTTACATTGCATGTCCCTCCACCCCAACATTTGATGCTGATCAGTGTCAAGCAGACCGGATGAAAAAGTGATCAGCATCTGCTTCAGGAGAAGAACCTGAAATTTCCGGTAAGTTTCTTTCATGTGGTGCTGAACTATGTATAGGGTTGGTCCAAAAGCGGGCTTTTTGTAACGCGACGCTATTAGTTATGAAGAATTTTTGAAGCTAGAAACTTTTGTTTTTTTTTGTTACACTCAATGTGTCTAGATCAGCACGCAAAGCCATAGTTTGAAGTTTCATAACTTTCAAGTGTTTGATTTTTTCAGTTTTTCTGGAATACACACATGTATCACTAGCTCGTCTCAGGTTCTTCATTTTTGAAATGCTTTTTACCGGGTATTATCTCAACCTCGCTTAGAATCGACTCGGAGTTTTTTCCGAAGTGTTGGTGCCGATACTGACAACGGGTCTTTAATTAAGATTCGAATTGCTAAACAAGTTTTGAATCTTAATTTTTAGACCCAGGACAAAATTCAAGTTATTATTATCAAATTTTACTCATTCTGCCAACCCTCTACCCAACGTCATTGCCCTTATTATCATAAATAATTTTCAAAAAAACAGAGATAGTTCGGAGTCCTTTCTCCTTATTCTTAGAACACCTGTTACCCGCATTTTTTCTTGGAAAGCTGAGAGCTGTGGCCCAAACAATTATCTCCGAGTTCACCGCCCCATGCTCATTGAAACCGTAGCAATTCAGCCAATGCCCAATTAACTCATCATTTTCTGAACTTTTTTTTTGTTCTCTTTTACCTCATTATCCAAACTGCAACTCTATTATAAATACTGAATGTGTTTTGATGGTTTTCATTTTTCTCCATTTTGTTTACTCTCATTAGTCAACCTTTTGATCTGTTTATGCCTCTCTCAAAAATCCAATTTTCTCGCTATCCTTTCTGATTTCAAACTTTTGGTAAACTCTTGTTTTTTCTTTTTTCTTCTCACGCGCTACATTCTATTCGAAATGGAAGGTTCTAGAGGGAGTGAAGGTATTTAGAACTTTAAGACAATCAAAGCCGTTTTGAATAATGTTTCTTTGAAACTCCTGATTCACATTTGCACTTTCAATTCCCTCCGGTCCCTACCATAACCAGACTTCTGGCTAGACAGTCTAGACAATGATAATACGTCGTCAAAGAACACGACTCTTCTATCGAATCAAATGAAGTTATTTGAGGGGACCAACCTTGATTTCGTTACCGACATATTCTGTGATAAAGGAAAAGTACCTGGGTGGGTTCTTTGACTGGGGGATTGCTAGGGATCAGTATCGATTAGTAAACCAGCTTTTTTCTCATGATTCGGAAAGGACAGTTCAAGACCAGACGTTCTGAAACCTAGCCGCGGGCCGAGGCTTTTTCTGCCATTTTCGCGTTATTTGACACTTTTGCTCGGTCTGCGGCATGTCAACAACTGACCATTTAACCCGTAGTAGGTCAGTGACCAAAAGCTCGCCAAGATCAACTTTGTGGTATATTTTTCAGCTTATAATATTGAGTTTTTGGCTAGTTATGGCCCGGTTTGCAAGTATAGCTGAAACTGAATAGATGGTCTTCGCGCTTCACCGAAATCCTCTTGTTCCATTATCTTTGTTGCGTCTCTCAATTTCCCCCGCCTTTTTTCTCAATCTCGGTAGAGCGAGCTTGCAAGAACTGAATCGTGCTAATACTCTTTCAGAAAAGACACACAATACTATGTTATCATCTGTCTCTATGGCTTCCTTTCCTTCCAATATTGCTCTTTTTCCTCCCAACTTCTCAGAAAACAGCTTATCCACCATTTGTCAGCTGACCACGACCACCACTACAGCCATTTTTAATCAAGCAGATTTTTTCCCGTTTTCCAGAACATTCAAACTATTTCTATAGACTACCATTCTTAGCCATTATTTCGAAACTTTTTCCATTTCTTTTTTTCTGATCAACCCATATCACAAGATCCTCTCGAGTCGCTGGCTTTAACTCCACCCCCTAAACTCCGCCCACTTTTAAGCAAGAGAAGAAGTACAACTTTTTTCGATTCCACCTGTCTCCTCTCGGGAGCTCCGCCGCTTGCTGTTTCGCATCGGTTGCCATTGTTACGGACAGACGCGTGTGAGCCTCGGCTCTCAGTCCCCTTCTTTCTCTTTTAATCATATAATTGTGAAGGCAGGAGCCTCTCTCGACTCTCGCGCGCGCACCGGAAATTTGCGGTGTCACACGGACGGCCACAAATTGGAAACAAAAGTGTCCGCCCATTTCCTATCTCCCGCCGATCTCTCATTCTCATTTCTGGCTACTTTTCAAAGGCTTCACTTCTTTCTCCTCACCGCTACTTGAATAAAAAATTGCTTTCTTTCCAGAATGATCCGTCCAATCTTCTTGACTCTTGCACTCACCGCGTACACCGCGTTTGCTCTCCAATGCCACGTGGTTCCAACCGGTAACCTCTCTATCCCAGACACCTCTCCAAACCAGGTAACCCTTATAACCTCAAGGGCTTCTTAATACATATCTGAGTTCAGGAGTGCGCAATCGGATCGTTGTCGTGCCTCAAAGTGATCGACTACACCCGCGGAACCTACACCAAGCAATGCCAAACCATGAACTGCACGGTAAGAAATTCCCATCGTTGCTATAGCTTTCACACTCTTTCTCACCTGCTCTCTGACAACAAAAGTCACCTGATAAGTTCGGGGAGCTCGAGTGAGCCGCTACGCGCGCGCGACGCTCATTAGGCAAGCCGTGGGAAACTGAAACTGACCAAGCATAACTTACATAACGAGAAAAACTTTTTGTAAAAAAGTGTTTTTACAGATGAACGGACTTCAAAACGCTGTGGCCAACTGCCAAAACACATCGGCTTTCGGTGTCAGTGGAGCGACTTGCTGCTGCTACGGAGATGGATGTAACTCTGCTCCAAAAACCGGACTCGTCACCGCTTTCGGACTCACCGCCGCCCTGGTTTCCTTCATGAAGATCGTCGCCTAAGGATTCTAAATTAGGGAAATCTCTCTCGTTAACCTGTTCTCTTTTTCGTCTCTCATATCTTTCTATCCATCCCTCCTTTTGTTTAATCATCATCCCAAAAAAAATACATTTCCTTCCCGTGATAGATCCTTCTCTTCTTTTAACATTCCAAAAATTTATTGTATTATCTTTTTGAAACCCAATTTAATCCCAGAATAAAACACGAAAAAGAAAACAAAAACTAGAGAATTTGAGTCTTCTCTCCGTCGCACTTCAGAACTGCATACGAGAGTTCTTTCGAATGTTTTTTGGCGCCTTTAATGAATCGACGGACTTCATCACATCGCGCGTCATCCTCGATTTCGAAAAGAACGGCGAATTTTCCTCCGTGGTCAACGATGGATTGTTTAATGTTGTCGGATGGGTACTTGATTCCCTCGGTTTTAGAGTAGTCGTCGACCTGGAATAGGGGAATTTTCAGAGAACTAGTAGGGGTAAACTTGTTAAACAATGTGACGTTCTCTGTCAGTAGCCTAGATTGACGGAATTCTAGTTGACCGGCTGGCACCGTACCAGAAAATGTACGGTATCAGAATATTGAACGCCGCTAGGCTCAGGATCACTCGTATGAGAACATAGTCTACATTAGAACCGCCAGTGTGTCAAGGCCGTCTATAACAGGGCCGCCCGTCCAAACCACCCGTGGATTGGTATGGATTCACTATTCTTACGGAAGCCTAAACCGAACGATTCCCATGGGTTTCAAAATGTGATTATAATCTTATCACTACAGATTCGGAATCTTAAAACCTGGTATCTCAACGTCACCAGTAAATACAAGAGTGCCCAATTTGAAACCAGCTATACTCCCTTACAGTATCTTTCACAATCTTCAAATTCGACGCATTCTTCTCCGGATCAAACACCCGATTTGACACCAACTCGACACTGATATTCACAAACGATGGTGGCTCAAAACCGCTGCCTTCCTCGGTGAGCAACTGATCATCCGAAGTACACGAACCCTATAATTAGGCGGGTGAAAGGAAAAAGAGAAAAACAAGTGGAATATGAATAGTGAATCACAAACCAGAAGAGCGAGTAGTGAAAATATGATATAGTTGGAGAAGGGAGGAAGCATGTTGGATGGTTTATTGGGGAATCTAAATTTTCTTTTATACGGTGTTAACTTTGTTTACAGTAGCCCACTCTGAATGGAAATGTTTTATGGGAAGTGATTATTTCCCTTTACATTGTCATTTGGTTGTTTGGTATACACATCTCTGAGAACAGCAGTGGACATCTAGACAAACAGATTTCATCCTCATACTCCTTTGATCTCTGTGCCCCGGCTCAAACATCAATTCCGCCACAAAAAGAAGTTGGTGGTCAGGGTGTGTGTGTGTGTGGCTTCAGAAAACAACACAAAATCAGCTGTTCATGGGAAAAAAACTGAAGCATGATTACAAATTATGTATGTTTTTTCGGTTATTTGAAAGATCAACGTTACGAAATTAGAGGTAACAACAGGTTTTAGGGGAAGGATTATAACGAGGACGTATACACAGAAATCTGCTCAAGCACACAGACTAAAAAGGAAGATAAAACATATATCCTCTGTTTTCAAAACCTTGACGTTTTGTAAATAATGCTGTGACACAACAATTTCCAAATTTAGGATGTTTCAAAATGTATCAACTTACAGAGCCATGAAAAAGAGAAAATTCTTTGCAGCAAGTTATAAGGCCCCACAGTGTCAAAAATCGCTGATCTTTGTACAGTTTTTCGGTTCCTCTCTTTACTAGGGATGGCGTCCAGGTGACCGTGAAGTTATGGGCAACCTATACCATTGAAAAGTTGGGAAAACGAAGATTTGAAATGTGTATTCAGTTTTTGCCCAGTTTGCCAATTTCAGTATAGTCCAAAATTCGACGTTTTCGGAAAACATTTGAAAACTTCGTTCAAAATTTAGTTCAAAATCATTTTTGAATTTTAAACCCGGGCCGACCGGGCCACCTGGTCAGGGCCATCCGCGCCTTCTGACCGAACTGAATCGTGAAAATTTTCGTCTTGGCGCGGCCCGGTCTGGTCTGGAGCAAGTATGAAGATTCTGGCAATAATGCGGAATATGAAAAATCTTATCTTTTTAGCGATTCTCAATAAATATCTCAGCCTGCCTTTCCTATCGCCCCCTTCTAATCCCTCCTTTCATCTAAACCAATCCAACCAATTATAATTAATTAGCCCATAATTAACCATCTGCTTGCTCACCTGCCGACCTCATTCTCTTCCTTCCTTCACTATCCTCCAACATATTCCAAAAATGCCCTCAGAATTCCGTCTTCTATTTCTCCCCCTTGTTGCACTCCATCATGTTCTGAAATTGATGAGTCCATTTGAATTGTAAGTGATTTTCATTCGGAAACTTTCCCATATTTATTTTTTCGGCTTTTTCAGAATCTCGCTATCATTTTGTAGTCAGAATTTGCATGGAGTATGCAAATCAATCCGATCAAAAATCCAATGTGAAAATAGCTGTGAAACGTTTCAAGTGTGTTTCGAATCATCGTCGAAAATTTTGCTGGAAGTCAACTATTTTCCAAATGTCACGTGATATCAAACAGAAATGAGTTCAAAAGTACCCAAGAAGTTTTCATCTTTGATTTCCACATGGGTTGCAAAGTGAGTTTCATCTAAATTTTTATTCCGCAAAATTTATCAATTTCAGAGAAAAATATTCAAGCCAAACGCTTTAAAATTGATTGATTTTTTTTGCAATCAGTCTGGAAATCTGTACAAAAACTTTGATTTGGTTGACATGGAATCTAATTCTTTACAAGAATCGAACAACGAATTCTATCAAAACATTTTGAGTAGTTTCCAGAACACGAACATGCTAATTGTTCGATTCAAACCAAGTCAAACTTTCACTTTTGATTTCAAAACCCTGAAAACTCGTTTCGAATTGTTAGACTTAAGATATTCTCACTGGGTTGGTCTCGACCAACTCTTGGAAGCGGACATGTCTTGTATATGTTTGAGTAGATCAAATTTCACAACTTCTGACTTCAAAACTTTGGTGGATAAATGGAGGGCTGGTTGGACACCGAGATGGACATCTTTAATGATTGAGTTCAAGGAGAATCTGGATATTGACACGTGTGTTGGAGGAGAGCCATTTCACACGGTACCAGGAAATATTAAGCCTTTAATGAAGCTTATTAAGAAGTGAGTTGTGAGGAAATTGTCTGTATATTCTTTTAAATTCTTTCAAAAAATCTTCAGAGAATCAATTCAACTTTACAAGTTTGACTTGTTCAGAAGATCACCTGAAGGATTTGTACATAAATGTGGCTATAGTATTTATCGATCAGATGACGTTGTGGCAACGATTACAGTGGAGAAGAACAGAATAGGATGGATTGAAATTCAGCCTTTTGACTGCAATGTTGAATTTCGATTTTATTTGCACCAGAGAACATTTGAGCTGGACTAACTTTTGGAACAATTTCAATTCACAATCGATTTTCATATTTATTTACAGCATTCACGAAATTCAAAAACTGAATTATTCGCGTGATAAAGAATTTTTGAATATTTCAAACCTTTGCCCTTACTTCACGAGAATAGTTAACTTTTCAGCCAGATTCACAGAAAAAAACAAAGGTGTCTTCTAATGTCTTGAAAAACTGGGCAAATCGGGAATTTTTTTGGTAAATCTTCAAATCTTTTAAACCTTACATTTTCTGAAAAGATTGCTCAGAATTTCAAGACTTCATTTCGTCAAAAGTTGACATGTTCAAATTTGTCCTGTCTTACATATATACCAGATTCAAATATCAGAAATTAATAGACTAGGTTTCAGACTCTAAACAACAAGTTCCAGAGTCCCAATTTCAGTTTTTACTATTGAATTCCGAGGACTAGATTCTACAGACATTTTTTTAAGTTGAAGGCACTGGTTTTTTATTTCCTAGTTCTATCCAATAGGCTCCCGACTTTAAATAATCAATTATCAAAACAAAAAATCCAATAATAAACTTCATTCCTTCTCTTTTCAATACAATACAAAATACAATAAATAAAATAATCCTCCTATTTTGGTGCCTTATTAGACTTTTTCGACTCAACGACATCCGGCTCCTTCATCACCGACTTCATCGCCGACGCATTCTTATCCACAGCTGTCACCTCTTCTTTCAACGACTTGTGAACCGACGTCGGCGTCTTCTTGTTATCAATGACACTGGTCTCTTTCTTCAAAGACTTCTGAGTGGACTGCGCCTTCTTGTCATCCTCCGTATCAGCCGCCGAATCTTCACGACTCATTTGTCCACGAGTGAAGTCAGACTTCTGATTCTTGCCCAGTTTTTGTTTCTGAGCATTCGGTGGCTTCTTGGAAACACATGGAGACAGAATTGGCACTTTCAGTTTTCCCCAACGGTTTTGCTGTAAGAAAATATGAAAAGTATGAATAAAAACTTGATATTCAACAAATCTCACCCCAAAAAAGTCACGCGGATTCTCCCACTCGAAATTCTTCTTCTTCAGGTTCTTACTCTTCGTAGTGGCATCAATTGGCGACTGTGGTCCGATTTCCCAATCGAATGGAGTATCCCAAACGACCTTCGCCTTATCCATCGAATCCTTCAGAAACTTGTAGACGAGCTCATAATTCGGAAACGAGTAGTAGTTCATCTCCTTCAGATTCTTGTCAATTTCTTCCAGTTGGTGACGCATTGCAGACGTCAGACGGTCCGGATTCTTGTCGTCATGGAAGAGGCGAAGAATTGTAGACTGGTCCTTCATCTCCTCGGTTGGAATCTCTTCGTTGTTGGACCATGGCAACTCGTTGAAAAACTCAGCGATCATGTACATCAGAGACCAAATGTCGTCGTGGCGACCCTGAATTACTGAAGTTGGAAAGGAGAGAGAGGGGGAGGGAGGCGCAGAGAAGTCAGACACTATAGCTTCTCTGCGTTTCTCACAATCTTACTTCCTATTTTTAAAGGCGCATATCTCGAAAGCTAAAAGAGCTATCAAAAATTGTCAACTACACAAATGAAGTTCTAGATTTGTTCTACAAAATGAACCTAAATTTCAAAACGGAAATTGCTTTTTTACAGAATTACAAGCCCTCTAAGTTCACCAACTCACCAACTCCTTCAACAGATGAGCATTCGGCGATGCGTATTGAGGAGTTCCACGAAAATCAGTATGTGGACGTGGGAGACGAAACGCGTACTCCTCCTCCTCAGGCAACTCCTCTCTAGAAATTGAAGCACACTCTCTAGATTCCCTGGCCACTCTTGCCTTCGGAGCCTAAACAAAATAAAAATTGCCTCAAAACCACAACACTATGTATAGAAAGATACTTACCACAAGTCTTTTTGGTCCCGTAGCCACGGCTGGCGCTTGAACCTGGGGAGCCGATTTGGTATTGGTATTGACCTGAACCATTTTGCTCGGCGCCTTCTTGACTTTCGAACGCGACGGAGACGCTTTCAGCTTTGCAGGTCCGCTGCTTTTCTTTGGAGCGGATTTGCTATTCTTCTTCGAACCGCCCGGGATTTTGTGGATGAATCTCCTAGCCAATCCAAAATCGAACAAGAAGATGCGACGGCTACGAAGTTCAGACGACGTATTGATGCCAATGGCAAAGTTGTTCGGCTTGATGTCTCTATGGACGAATCCGGCTTCATGCATCTTTTTGATTCTGAAATATAGACTATTGGATACATTAGTGAATAATTGAAACTTACGCATAGAAGCATTGAATACCGACACGCGACCATGTTCCATCAGTCCAGACATCAGGATTTGGGCTCTTGGATTTCAAAGTCTTCAGGTTGTCCCCGAGTAACTCGAGAACTAGATAATGATAGCGTGGCTTTCTTCCAGCCGCAACGAATCCGGGAAACACCGAGTCTCTTGGCAACCCGTTCAACACGTTGATCTCCAGTTTGATGGCTGATCCACCCTCTTGAAAACTCGACTCCAGCTTCATTGCATAAAATGTTTCGTTGTCTTTCGTTACTTTGAACACTTGACCAAATCCACCTTCGTCTATTTTTTTGACAAGCTTGAAACCGTTCACTCTGCAAATTTGTGGAATTAGGTAGTTTTTGCTATGGGTCGCTTTGAAACTGGACGTTTTGAAACTGCGTAATCTCGAAACATGGGAGCGCAGCTCATGAGAGCGCAGAGAAACCAGGCACACTAGCTTCTCTGCGCTCTCTTTCTCTCCCTTCATCAGCTCCTGTTTCATTCTCGGCGCTAGTCTCCAAAGACGCTTATCTCAAAACCAAAGGCATCTATCAAAAAGTTGTCCAGTACAAAAATTTGCCTCTAGATTAGCTCTACCCTATTCTTGAACACCCTGTACCCCTGTACCCACGCGCCCCGCGCCCCGCCCTCAAACTCACGAATCTCCAATGTTGAATTTCAGATCGTCGGCGTTTTCTTTGGAAGCTGTCATTTTTCGGAAGACAGAAGGAGACTCGTGCTGTCTATTTTCGAAAACTGATTTTGAATTTGTCGATTTGAAGGAGTGGCGGTGGGAAAGTGGGGCATATAAAAAGGGAAACAAAAAAAATGTGGTGTCACGTAGTTTTATGAGAAAGAAGTAGTTGATTTTATCATTAGATGATAATGAAGTGGTCACGTAGAAAACCTGAACTGTATTTGAACTTTCAAGATGTTTTTGGAAAACTGAATTTCAGATTCAAAATGAGTCGTCCATAGAGACATCAAGGCGAACAACTTTGCCATTATGATCAATACGTCGTCTGAACTTTGTAGCCGTCGGATCTTCATGTTCGATTTTGGATTAGCTAGGAGATTCTTCCACAAAATCCCGGGCGGCTTGAAGAAGGGTAGAAAATCCGCTCCGAAATTAATAACAGATTTATTAGATAGTGAAAAGGGGAGATTAGGTAAAAATAAGAATAATGTATTACCGGTTCTTCAAAGCTGAAATCTTCTCCATCCGCATCTGCTCCGTCCAAATAGAGCACCACGATAATTGGCTCAGCAGAGTGTCAGACCTTACACGCAACCTTGAAAAAGCATATTTAGCAAGTGATTTTTTGAGGTCCTAGAACAGGCCAAACGCAAAAACTTTAACTAAAAAATGATCGACACAAGCCGTTTTGTCTTCTGAAAGTCACAAATCATGAACTAACTAGAAAGTATGAATGTGAATCTCTCAGAAGACACAAAAAACTCTGAACTATCGATAAAAGTTTTGTGCATTGTGCCAAGTCCCAAACCACGATTTATATGTCCTGTTTAACTGTTATCACGTCAAAAGTGCGGCATTTTCAGATAAGCGCCCTCACGATCAACCTATCGTTGAAAAATGTAATGATAAGGAGGAGCAGCACGTGGAGTATAAAATAGACATGGGAGAGTGTAGTTCATTCAAAAACTTTTCTAGTTTTTTTCTGTTCTTGAAAAATGTCGCTGTACACCCCTGCTGATGGTCTACTCGGAACCCATGTAACATGGGGAGAGGTCGAGGAGGAAATGCAGAAAGCGTTGGGTACAACTGCCAAGTTTGGGGATGACAAGACGGTTACTAATATCAGTGACATGAAGGTAATTGTTACTTATTTTAAATTCCAATGCATCAAATTCCAGGGTTTCATGTCTAGAATCGCACTTGTCGAGCCAAAATGGGTCGGAGCCTCCGACGAGGAGAAGCTTCCGGAAAAGTTTATTGTGAAGATCTCCTCCCAGTTACCTTTTATCGAGATGACTAAGTTGATGGATTTCAGTGCAGAGGACTTCTGGGATGACGCGAAATTGAAGGGAATGGGAGAGGTTACTCGACTTTTGCATAACAGAGAAGTGGCGACTTATAAGATTTTGATGAGGGAGAAGCATCCATTGATTCCGTTTACCAAGGTGAGTTTGAGCACCCTCAGCTGAAGTTATATGTCAGTTTACGCCGTAAATCGATTCTTGATAAACTTTCCGAGGTTAGTGACCGAGTTTCTGAAGATTTTCGGCCATCAAAGATAAACCGTGGGAAGTTGATTAACAGCTTTTGCCCGAAACTCAAATGTGACTGTTCATTTTTTTTGAACTTGCTGCTTGCAGATCTGACACAGAACCAAGCAGACATGTCTTCAAATTAGTTGAGCACGAAAAGTATTTAGACTCTTTTAAACTACTTATCAGCTCTAGGCAGAATGTTTTTGTCTCTTCAAAACCTTCGACAAACAGTGCGAACCTAGTTTTCCATACTTGCAAACCGGGCCAGCGCATAGCTCGCTTAAAAGTGAGTTTTATGAGAAAAATATACAAAAATGTAGACCTCAGCGAGCTCTATGTCCGTGACTTACTACGGGCCGGATTGCAAATCGTTATTGCGCGGACTGGGAAAATTGCCAAAAAACGCGAGAATGATCAAGCGGCACATTAACAATTCGCCATATGGTCGGTAGTCGGTCACGGACATAGAGGCCCGGTTTTTATTTAATTTTTAGTTCACTCCTACAACGATTACTATTCCAGATCTACGCCTTGAAACCCTTTGATGATGAGAACACCCTAAAAGCATACATCATCTCCGAGTACTTCCCCAACACCTATCACATTGGAATGCACGAAAGTATCCCTGCCGAAGACCTTCTTCCTATTGTCCATGGCGCCGCCGCATTCTCTGCAATCGGAATGAAACTGAGCGAGGAGGAGACACAATATGCACGTGGAATGCACTTCCTTGATATGGTTTTTGAACAATTCATGGATGAGAAGTCGAATGTTAAAATGGAAGAAATGATGAGAAAGGCGTTCCCAGAGGAGTACTCCGAGAAGGTTGAGAAGATGTTGAAGATCAATAAGGACTACTATTTGAATAAAAACATGTTGCCCAACTTCAAAAATACTTGTGAATTCTTTGGCTATCAACCAGTTCTCACTCATTCCGACTTATGGAGTTCTAACTTCTTATGCGGCAAAGAAGGAGAAAAAGTTACATTGAAAGCTATCATTGACTATCAGGTGACGACCGTTTGATAACAGAAATTTTGTTCATTCAAACATTTTTCAGACAGTTTCGATTACAACACCTGCTCAAGATGTCGGTAGACTTTTTGCATCATGCCTGTCCACAAAGGATAGAAGAGAGAAAGCAGATTATCTGATGGAGGAATACTACAAGACATTCGTAAAAGAGCTGGATGGAATGAATGTTCCGTATACTCTACAGAATCTGAAAGACAGCTACCAAGTGTTTTTCCCATTGATGAGTTGTATGGTTTTGCCAGGAATTGCGCCAATGTTGGAGCATGCTCCTCATTTATCCGAGGAGTATAAGGAAAGGGTAAGTTCGCACTATTGAGAAGAGGCTTACGGTCACAGTAAGAATAACATTTCATTTCCAGATGAAAGAAGTAGCCATGGCGAAAATGGTTGGACTCCTTGAAGATGTGATCTCCACTCATGAGAGCAGCATTCAGAAATTCCCAAAGTATTTTGAGTTTTAAATTTGCAAATGTATAATAAAGTTATTTTAATAATTGTATTTTTTGATCAAAATATCAATAAGTGAGACACAATATAGCAGTGATAACTTCCTTTTTTGGAATTTTCACTGTTCATCATTGGAAAGCCTGCATTAATGCATATAAACTCTCCAGGAGTAAAATAGAAAACGCTGTTGACATTATCAAGCTAAAACAATTCAGACGGCTACATCCGCCCACAAAACACTTACAAGATATAAATTTGACCTGTACCTGTGGAATACTAGAATCTCGGAAGTAAAGTCTTTTTGGGCAAGTTGTCCGTAGAGTCACCGTTTCAAGATTTGAACGAAAAATAGGCCCGATTCACAATCAGAACTGCCCTCAGCTGAACTGCCTGTCCCAGAACTTCAATCAAATCAGATCTTATCAAAAATGTTGAAAATCAGAACCAACTTACCAATGATTTTGAAAATTGTTACATTGAAACAATTTATGTGGTCCTTTTCTTTATACCGTAAAACCTGTAATAGAGGTGCACCCGCAAGCAAAAGTTTGGAGCATCCTATCTCCGCTGTCTTCAAATATATGAACTTTTTTCAATTGAAGAAAAATTGTATGAATATTAAGTTATATTTTGTCAGTTGCCATCATTTTGATATTTCCTTTCGGAACCGAGATATACCGCCGCGAACAGGCACCATTGTTACAGGTTTTACGTTAAGTAGGCTCCCAGTGACTATCACGATAAACAATCTCCTCCCAAACCATCGCTTTCCTTGTGTCTTTCCCTCCCTCAACCACAGAAACAAAATTCGAAACACACAGATTGCAGGGAGTAAGACGGTATCTTGTAGTTGATGTGACTAAGACTCCTATAAAAGTCGCCCATGCAATAGATTCTTCAGAAATTCTCCAAGAAATGAGTATTCTGATTGTTGCTTCTCTTATATTTGTTACCGTTTACATTGCACACTTTTACTGGAAAGTCAGAAAATACCCCAAAGGACCATTTCCATTACCACTGATCGGAAATCTTCTGCAGGTACAGTTTCAGACTATAATTTCATAGTATTCTATTTTTTTGCAGTTTCCCGGTGAGAACATACATATCTACTTCGATGACTTGGCCAAGGAGTACGGACCATGCTTCACTTTGTGGACTCCTCTACCATCGGTGGTGATTACAGATTATGAGTATTTGAAAGAAGCTTTTGTAGCACAAAGTGGGATACTGTATAATTAAGATATTGAACAGTTTATCATTTCAGGCGACGCATTCATTTATAGATCTGACATTCCATCTGAAACACTATTGCAACCTCATAAAAATACCGGAGTGTTGATGTCAAGCGGGGAGAATTGGCAGCTTCAAAGAAGAACATCGTTGAAAATTCTTCGGAATTTCGGGATGGGAAAGAACTTGATGGAGGACCAAGTGATGAGATCGGTTCATGAGCTTCTGGCCCAGCTGGAATCAATAAAAGACAAGAAAAACGTGGATATGTTTTGGCCGATTCAACTTTGCGTCGGGAACGTCATTAACGAAAGTCTTTTTGGATACCATTACAAGTATGAAGACTACGAAAGGTTCAAGACGTTTGTGACAATTGTGGATACTCATTTGAGAAGTTTGCAAAGTCGCGCTTCACTTCTGATCGCCGCGTTCCCATGGTTTCGACACGTTCCTATAATTGGAGAGAGCGGGTATTATGGTATTAAGAGAAATGTGGAGAGGGTAAGCCTACCTGTATAATTCTTATTTGTAAAACAAGGATTTCAGTATCAAAAATTCATCGACGAGGAAGTTGCGAGTCGAGTCAAAGATTATGATAGAGGGAGTGACCCGGATAACTTTGTTCACGCTTACTTACAACAAATGGAGCAAACTGGAAATCCGGGATTAGAGTGAGCAATCAGAATGTTTCCATAATGTTTACTAATGACAAATACATATTCCAGCATGAAAAACTTATGCGCATCAGTTCTCGACTTCTGGGTAGCTGGAATGGAGACCACTTCGACCACGCTTCGCTGGAGTCTGGCCTACATGATGAAGTATCCGGAGATACAAGACAAAGTCCGCAAGGAGATTTTCAATGTAGTCGGAACTTCTAGACTTCCCTCAATGTCTGACAAACCGAATATGCCGTACACACAAGCGGTTATTCATGAGATTCAGAGACATTCCAGTATGATTCCGCTGCTAGCGTCTCATACAAGTATGCTAACAATTTATACATTTTTCAATCAAATTATCAACTTTTATTAATTTCAGATATTGAAGACATTGTTCTGAAGGGACAGACGATACCGTCTGGAACCAGGGTTTTTGCCCAACTCTGGTCAATTCTGAAGCGTGACTCCATCTTCGAGGAAAGAGATGAATTCAATCCGGATCGATATCTACTAAAAGACGGTAAAACTATGAATAAGGTATGCAAATATTTAGTTCCTAACTGAAATTGTATTATTGATTCAGGCTGTCCTCGAAAGAACAATTCCATTCAGTATCGGAAAGAGAAGCTGCGTTGGGGAAGGGTTGGCGCGTTTGGAATTGTTCCTGATCTTCAGTGCAATGATGCAACAATACGAGTTTGTAGCGAATGGACAAATCGATTTGACGCCAGTCTATGGAGGAGCACTCTCTGCGAAACCGTACACATGCCATCTTATCCCGCAGACAGCATAGACACTTCTTCACAGTTTATCGGTCTTAATATTTCTAATGTTTGATAATACAGTTTTGATATAATAAATTTGTTTATTGCCTGCAACACAATTTCTACATCGAAATGTTTGAAAACTACTATGAAAAACTACAAAGGTCAAAAAACAAAGCGCTGTATCCGCTGTCTCTTGGACAGATACCATTAAACCTGTAATAGAGACGCACCAACAGTTTGGATCATCTAATCTTGGCTGTCTTTAAAGATATGAAAAGTTTTTTAACTGAAGAAATATTTTACAAATATTAAGCTATATTTTGTCAGTTGACAGCTTTTTAATATTGTTCTTTGGGAATCGAGATATGCCGCTGCGAACAGTCATCGTTTTGTGCGCCTCTATTGCAAGGTTGACGGTATGTCTATAGACACACAAACTGAAATTCCAGACATTCGGAAAGCACGTGAGCTTCTGTGCAGTAGATTTTCCTTTTTTATTATTTTAGGTCTACCGACGTAACAAGATCTGAAAAATCAGTCAGGTTTAACCAATCAACTAATTAAAGCTACTTCAAGGGACTTTGCAGTATTTACCATAGTTTCTTGAAATGAATTTAAAAAATCGTTCAAAAATAAACTCTTTTTTTTCGAATTTCAAAAGTTCTTCAATACGGTATAAACTTGTTCATTTCCAATTAACCAGACTACCTTCTATTTGAAAATATGTTCGTTGTCATCTCTCACCAGCCGTCCAAGTCCAACCAAGACACAACGCAGCAGACAATCGACCACAACTTATTGTGCCGATCTTTTGATGAATATCACTGCGCTATCAGTGGAAGAAAAGTAGTTTTCGTAGATGTAAACTGTAGTTTTCATGATTTTGCTGTGTAACGTTATTAAACAGATAACAGAAAGTTATTACCTCTTTGTTGAATCGAAGTTGGGGCTTCAAACAATTGCTATGAAAAAAAAACTGAAATTTATGAATTGCGATTCAGTTTATCAACCTGTAAGTAGAATTCTATTATATCTGCTTTGATAACATTGGTTTCTTGAGAACATAGTCATTCTTCATAATTGACCAGAGTTGGGAAGGCACCCAAAGTTTTGAAAAGCGAGGACGATGTGGTTAACAACCCATTTTTTTACTAGATTGAAAGACCTCTACAATTTCAGCAGAAAATACAATTGATCCCAAATAAATATAAATAAAAACTTTATACATATCATAACCTGAATTAAGTCAACAATCTACACTCTATCCTCCTCTTCCTCATCGTTCACAATTGTCTTCTTTCGTATAAAATCTTCAAGTGGCTTGTTTTTCGTTTCAGGGATTAGGAACTGTAAATTTTAGATTTTGAGTTTGATAACGATCATGGATAGGCTTACTCTGAAAAAGAAGAAATCAGCTAGCCCAATGGCAAGAAGGATAGCGTAAGGTAGCTCTGGGAAGTCGATTCCGGTGTAGAGGTTCTGAAAACATAGTTCTTGCTATAACTTAAATAAGTTCTGAAAATTTTGAAACCAGGCACTTACCAAATGGAAAACATGTGGAGCGAACACGATTCCAAATCTGGAGCACAGCTGTGCAGTTGAATAAGAGATAGATCGAATCGCAGTTGGCATCAACTCATTCGACGCAATACTTGCAACAATAATAGCTTGAGATGTCATAGCACAGGATAACAATACTCCAATTCTGATTAATGTTGAGAATTTGGAAGCAGAGTCCGTCAGACAGAAAACTATTATAGCAACAATAATAGATATAGTTACAACACTGCAGATTCCATGACACATTTTTCGATTGAATCTCTCGAATTTATAGTCCAAAAGTCCACTGAACAGACTGAATGAGTAGCGGAGTAGTCCGATGAGAATAGAATTCATGTAGATGGAACCAGCGACTGCTCCCAAGTTGAACATGATGGAGTAGTTGATTAATGTAGTCGCGAAACTGAATTTGTCCAGTTTTAATTTTAAGATTTACTTTTCCTTACAAAAACTCACAATGTAAAAGCAATGACAAAAGTGCCCGTCATAATCTCTCTTGTCTTGAACAAATGCCAAAATGAATGTTGTTTTCCAACTTTAGTGTTGGATTCCGAGATCTGTGTATCGTGTTCGTTGTCGAGAAAACTCTCGAGTTCTACTTCGTTTAATGATTTTGATTCAGGGATTCCGTCGAATTTTTCAATTGCGAGAAATATTTTTTTGGCGTGGAGCACTTTTCCTTTCTGCATGAGCCATCGAGGGCTTTCATGGAGGAATCTGAAAAAAAAACATGCCGTGAAACCTGTAATAGAGGCGCACCGCTAGCTATATTTTGTCAGTTTGTCAACTGAAGAAATGTTCTATTAGTATTGAACTATATTTTGTCAGTTCACAGTTTTCTGATATTTCCTTTGGGAACCGAGATATGCGTCTGCGAACAGTGAATTGGTCAAAATAGGAAGCCCGTTTTCTGAGCCGACCTGTTTCAGAACGTTATACAACTGGTATGCATTAAACACGCTTGCATTGAAAGCGGTGCTGTCCCGAATCAGAACTAGTACGAATTAGAACCATTAGATCTACGTCTAATGATTTGAATATGTACTTTAACCATATTGTAATCGGTTCTGATTTTTACCAGTTCATATCCGGCAGGTTCTCATTCGGGCAATTCTGATTCGTATCAGTTCTATTAGCAAGTCTCTGTGCAGTTGCAATTGCTGATATATTTCAACCAAACAACCAAAACAGAAAAAAAAAACTCAACCAAACAGTTTAGACTATAGCCAAATTAATAGTGCTCCGGTTTTTACAAAAACTTTTTTCATTAAGTAAAACTGACTTTGATACAAATCCAACTGTACGTTTTAAAATCGCCCGATTCGAAACTTCTACATATCAAAAAAATCCCAACTTTCATACTTTTGAATAAAAAAAAACTCACGCCAACATAACAATAGCCGGTACGGTCAAAAACGAGATTACCAATACCAGCCGATCCCATTCTTGGAAGAAGAACGCAAGGATTCCAAGTAGGATCACATTTGGAGAGTAGCTGATGAGAGTTGAGATGTACCCTCTAGATCGTTTTGGGATGTTTTCAATCATGTAGACAACGGAGATACTGGAAACTGATATTATAGCAGGCATAAATTCCCGAAAGGACTCACGTGCTTTGCCCACCATTGAAGAAACAAAGAATGGTGCGGAAAATTGTAAATTTCTTGAAATCCGAGGAAAGCGCAGACCAAATACCAAATATGAAACACATGCAAAGACAGAACATCATTGGCTTCTTCCTCCCGAATTGATCTCCAATTTGTCCAAATACCAGGCATCCGAGCATCACACCAATCATCTGGATAGATGTGCCGAGTTTTTCAAGTTTCGCATCTTCACAAAGCAATTTGAACTGGAAAAGTATGCAATTAATAAATTATATAACTAATTAAGAAAGTTTACCTGCTCAGTAATGCCATAAAACTGCCGCTCAAACGTCATATCATCTTGCTCCTTACAGTAATTATAGTTAGCACAGGCTTCTTCATTGGAGGCGAATGTAAGATTCCCACAAGATTTGATGGTAGGAGCGGCGCCTGAAAAAAGGAAAAAAATTATCAGCAGAGCGCACTTTGAAAAATACAAACTACCTGCATACACCATAAGCATAGTGTTCGACAGCTGTGACAGCATAGCTACCTCCACAAAAATACAGAGAAATATCGAATACCTTCCCATACGGAGGAGGTCATCACTATGGAGAGCATTGGGTTTTAGACCACCCGGCGGTCCTGGAAATATATTTTTATTATTCAGTTTTTTTTTGGCGAAACGCGCTCTATCGCACTGTGCGAAATCAATAATTTAACTCACTTTCAAGAATCTGCAAACTTTCTTCGTCGTCGCTGTCGCATGTTGTCCTTTTTGATGTCATAACAGCGAGGTCTAGAACAGAATTCTATGGAGAATAGTACGGAAATGGCAGAAGGAGAAAAAGAGAATGGGATTATAATAATATGTAAAATAGAGATAGCGACAACACATACTTTGTATGCGCCCTGTTTTTATGAGTGCTCGATAATTCTTCAAAGAAACGGAAAATTATGCCGATGGCCGGTGTGTGTTTAGGTGTGTGTCTGTATAAAAGAGAGAGTTGGTTATCAATAATTTTTTAATGGTTTGAATCGAAACAAAAAATTATGCGTTTGGTTTTTAGTTTCTTCTTTTTCAAAAACTTTGCCAGAAAAATTGAGTAGCAGAAAACTATTTACGGCTTGATTTCGTGGAAAAGATTGGCATCCAACTTACTGTTTTGTGTAAATATCAAAGTTCACGTTAAAAAATCCTAATTTTCATATTAATTTTATGAAAAAAACTTTTGTTGAGGCTACAAAAAAGTTGTTACATTGAACTAACCCTGTTATATTATATCATCATTTTTTTGTAAATTTCGAATCGAATGACCATACATCAGGTAGAGTACTTTTTTGTTTATTTTCATTCTTGTTGGAAAATATAAGCTGTTGAGAAAAAACGGAAGACAGTCTGGTTCACATTTCTTGCATTATGAAGTTGCTACGTTTACCAAAGGTACATTTTAATGTTTTCGTGACGAGGCCTGGGCTACTTTTGCAACCCCGCTCTATGGATAATAATGGTACATTATTGAGTCACGGTGAGTGAATATTCGAACTTATGCGCATACTAAATATACCGGCTAATTAAATTCAATGTTCGTGACGCAAAAAATGTGTCGTTGTTTTCAATAGAGCGCGGCTGCAAAGAAAAAGTTTCGAGCTATGTTTTTGTAGTCGACTACTTTTTTCTATTTCCTCTAGATTTTGAAATATACGCTTTTGAAGACAAGCGACAGAAAGGAAGAGATGAGGAGGTCGCAGAGAAGCTAGAGTGTCTGAAATTTAGGCAAGTCCAATGAAGCACATATGCATACCCTTACCCTTAGACTCTTAGATTTTTCCGATTTTATTGTTTTCTATCATGTTTTCAGACTATTTTCATTGGATGAGATATCCAACTCAAACCTTGTTCCTAGGTTAAATCCAACCAAAACCATAAAGTCCTCAAACCACTTTAAAAATAAAAAATAAAACCAAGTGAAAAAGTAGTAACGGATGCCAAACCAAACTGTTTTCTCCGTTTATCTCAATTGCTTCTTTCTATTGTTATTTGCTTACGTTCAAGTGTTTTTTTCAAACTTCACAGGTAAGTTAGCCATATCGACTTATAACAATTGTTGTATGACGGAAGAGCTGATGTGGTAAGGGTTCTGACACAGGATTTCAAATGTTGTCTTGAAGAAAAAATAAGTTTTACTTTCATACCCTTCTTTTCTAAATTCTGTTCATCTTGTCCTTTTCATGACAGTCTCAAATAAAATTGTCTATTTGCAATTTTTATCACCCCAAAGAACGACCAACCAAGAGAAAGCGCATGACCTTTCTCTAGTCCATTAAAAATGTTTCAATTTTTTGATTTTATCACGGAACACTCGTAAGATTACATAAGGATCACCTGATGAACAAAGTTCAAATCCATTTATTGAGATCAAAAATTAAAACAAAAACCAGCTATAGACCAGTAACCTAACACGTATTCTTCCGTTTTCTCCGCTTCACAATCACAAATTTATCCACCAAATGCTCCTCCAAATTGTAGAATTCCGACTTCTTCTTCTGCTCAAAGCCCTCATCCGATGTTCCCTCCTCGTCATTCTCATCCACATCGTTCCCATCAAGATCCTCAAGTTCTCCATATCTCAGCTCCAGATGGTCGTCTTTGAGGCGATCGATACGACGCCAGTAACCAACGTGGGGCCCTGCAAAGAATCGGAAAATTGAAATTAAAAAATTGCAGGCTTTTAAATGAATGGATCAATGGCCGGTCTAAAATTCGTTATACTGGCGAACCGGGCCGGCTCGTATTCCGCTTTAAACTCAGTATTATAGCTTGAAAACTATACCAAACATGTAGATCTCGGCGAGTTCTATGTCTAGGGACAGGATGGCTAATCGTTGATGTGCCGCGGGCCAAGCTCTAATGACTTTTTAGGACATTTTAGCGTTTTTGACACTTTTTCCCGTCCCGCGGTACATTAACGAATGGCCGTCCGACTCGTGGTATGTCACGGACAAAGAACACGTCGAGATCTACATTTTGTTATATTTTTCAGCTCATGAAATTCCGATTTAAGCGAGTTACGCGTCGGCCCCGTTTACAAGTGAATTATACTACGGTAGATCTACAGTAACCTGATCTCCTTGAAATTAGAAACGCCGGCCCCGTTTTCCAGTTTATTCGGAGGCCCTACGCCACTCCTGTGCTAACTCACATTCCCATCCATAATTATCGCTCGTGAACTGCTTTTGAAGAAGTGTCACATAGTTCTTTGGGGGTCTCAAGAAGTTGTATGCAGCAAGTGGCTCCTCATCACCACCTTCCTCTTCTCCATCATTCTCCTTCTTCGGTTTCCGATTCTTTTCCAAAAAATGAGAGTACCGTTGTCCATACACTGAATCCAATGTCTTATGATCATACTCGTTGTCATTTTTGAGCTTGTGAACATCCTTGATCATAAAATAATCCAAAAATCGCTCTGGACTATACCCATAACTCCAATTCGGCCACACATAACTTCTCAAATTGACTCGCTCAATTAGAAGGACCTTCCATCCGTCATTCAACTTCTGAGTTCTCTCCAAAAGTTCGATTCCGATGGCGTCTTCGGCTTCCCATCGACGTTTCTTGTTCAACGAATACATGATGTACGGAGCCATATCGACATCCTCTTCCGCTTTGAACTTCAGATCTTTGTCCGATTTGAAATGAGTGGTCTTCATAACGGTTCCCTCCTTCTTGAGATGGAAGAGGCAGAGCTCGGCGACGGAGTTTCGGACATGGTCTTTTTCAGCAGCAGGACGGCCGTGTTTGCTCCTGGAAAAAAAACGAAGAGAGTTTTAGAGGATTTTGAATATGTTTTCAGATTCTGAATAGCCCCATTACGTTATGAAGCCCATGACGTGAATATTCCCATTACATAGTACATAAGGTACAGTGCAAAATTAATACACCAAAAAATTACAGCGAAAATTTTCAGAAATTAACGTTTTTTCGAATATTGTCTAGAAATATATATTATGCCACCAAAATTCTAAAAATCATACAAAAAACTCACCAAAAATAAGTGTCGTCCATGTCCGCCTCTGCTAGCTAACTGCCTGCTATTGCTTCCCGTACCGCCGTCTTTTTATTCAGTTGTTGTGTGGAATTTCGCAATTCGTCACTTCTTTTTCCCTGAAAGATTTGTTTGTTTTGTTCGATCGTTATCACAATGAGTTTCGACGATAAAAAAGATGAATCATTGACTCTTTTGGAAGATCGACAGGTCAAATCGACACGTTGTCAGAATTTTGATCAGAGATTGCTTGCTCTCTGTTTGTTTGGGTTGAGTTGGAGGGAGGAGTGAACTTTTGAGCTTTTTTCCTCTAGTAATACAATTTTGAGCTGATTCTTAATTGAAACATCCGGACTATTAGGTCTTAAGTGCATTTTGAGAAAAAAGGTAAAAACTATTTTAAATTTTTTTAAAGTCTTAAAAACAACTGGGAAAACGTAAATAAAAGCCACATCAGAAGAAAAACCCACATATTGAAACGTGGCGTGCGATAGAGCGTATTTGCACCAGCAGTAGTAAAAACAAGTTTTCTCGAGCTGAGTAACGTAACTCCGAAGTCAAAAGCTGAAATTTCAATTTTTTCAAATTATCTAAACACATTTTTAGAAAATTTTAAATTGAGAAGAATTATATATTTTTGTTATTCTAACATCCTAGACAATGATGACCATAGTTTTGTTCTATCACTTTAGTCGACCACCGGTTACTGTAGTCATTATTAAATTACGAACTAAAAAAAAAGGACTCAATCATAATATGCTACTGTAATCAAAGTTTCATCTTGCTGGTTACCGCCACGAAACCTATGAACATCTTTTTCCACACAAAAATTTCCTGAATGTAGTTTCTGTAGTTCCGTTCTAACTTCTTTTATTTCGAGGCTGTCCGGCAAGTCGTGACGATCAGAAAATTATTACCAATGCTTCCAGCCAAGCTGTAAAAGAGCAAATGCGGAGTTCACAGTTTTGTCACGCTCTAAAGTACAGCCCTAGCTTCACAGTTTTGCCTAGATGCACGTAAGAAACCAAACCAGCCATTTTTGTAGTTTAGAACTTCTCATAGCTATGCTATGTTTTGAAATATCAGCATTCGAAAAAAATGTAGGGAGGAGGAGACGAAGAGAAGTCAGGTACTCTAGTTTCTCTGCGCTCTCTCTCTCTGTTTCAGTAGCTCAACTTTGAAGAGCCGTATCTCAAAAGCCAGAGCAAGAATCTTCTAAAAGTGGTCAACTACAAAAATAGAGATCTAGATTCGATTTACAACATATCAAAAGTTTAAGCAAATTGAACTGTCCTGGAAACAATTACAGTACCGGCTAAAAATAAAGCATATTTTGCCTTTTTCATTTGAAAATTCTCAACTTTGAGAGTGTGTCATAGTAAAACTAACTGTCCCACAAAATAACTTTTTATGGTTCGAACAATCCAATACAAAATAATTTCTCCCTTAAATTGACGCATTTCAGTGCAAAATAGTGCGGCATCTGAGCTTTCGTCTTAAAATGACCATAACTCTCTCGGGAGAGTCCGTACAAAAAAGTTGACAACTAAAAAAATGGAGCTCAATTTTTTATCTGTACGATCCTTAAAACATTTACTTGTTCTCAAACCCAATTCCACCTTGCTCAACCATCTCACATTTTACAACATTTTGTACTTTGAAACGCCATTAAACTCGTGTGTCCGTTTGCCGCAATAAATATATCTAGCAGCTCGAGTGTCCATCGGTCTTCTCTCCCCGTGTTATTCACATGACCGTCCTGTTGATCAATATCAAAAATGTCGTTTTCAAAAAAAGAATTCTACTGTTCTCTGCAACTGATCTTTATCTCTCTATCACTATCTCCCAATCAGGTCATAAAACTGTCAGTACAGTTGGCGCACCTTCATAAATCACTCAGCGATGTTCTCTTCTCTTCTGCTTAGTTTCTGCTTCGTACACTGATTAAAACATAATAAAACAAGTTTTTCTCTTCTAAGAATACGCATTTTTTCCACGAAACAATTATCATCATAAAAAATGGCTTATCTATTACCCTTCTTAACCTTATCTCAACCCATCAGCTCCCTTCGGTCATCATTTCTCTCCGAATCAACCTCTCCGAATCTTAAACGTCATGGTGCAGTCTCGCTCAACCCTTCCATCCCCCCTTCTACAAACTATTGCATCACATTTGATTCTGCGTCTCCTCCCTCCCTACACTCTCTCATCTCAGGGAGAGAGACCGAGACGATAGGAGACAAAAGTATTCATTCTCTTCTTGTCGAAACAGCGACGGTTGTTGCTGCTATTTCTCTTTTCTACTCAATTTTTGATATCATCTTGTTCTCATATTATCAGCAGTTTCCTTCTCCCTTCTCCATTTGAAAATAAGGACGAATAATTCAGTTTATATACCATTAGCCTTGTGTATTGCGAAATATTGCGCATAAATCTTCTCGGAAGGGGAGGGTCACATGTTGGACCGCCGGTACATTGTTGGCACGTTGCCAAGTGCCCCCCCCTATCTACGTTTTTTCTTGGACACCCCGTGCGCTAAATAGGGTCAAAGACTGTCTGGCTGACTGTTTTGACCGGATTGTTTTCATCAGCCATTGCTATTCATGTCTGTAGTGCACTAAATTAAAGATTTTTAGCAAATTAGTAATTATAGATAAACATCATGTGATCCAATTTACTAATCGATAATGATAGGTGATCTTTGAGATTAGAATTTTTTGATTGTTTAGTTTTTCAAGTTTTAAGATATATATAAGTTTTTAAGAATACAGCAGTTGCTGTATGTCTTTTAGGTTTTGCTATTTAAAAACTCATAAACTTGGAAACGGTGTAGATCTAACAGAATCTGTCCGATTTTTAAATTTTTACATTGATTCAAAAGCTAAAATTTTAGACTTCATTTTTGTAGTTAGCAACTTTTTTATAGCTCTTCTAGTTTTTGAGATATAGGTCATTAAAGTTAAGCAACTGGACCCAAGAGAAAGAGCGAGAGCGCAGAGAAGCTAGAGCGTCTGGCTTCTCTGCGCCCTTTTCCGCTCTCTCCCAACCTACTTCATCTTTGAAACTTTATATCTCAAAACCCCGCAGTGTTATCAAAAAGTGCTCAACTACAAAAGTGTAGAACTAGAGTTTCTCTATACAATCATTATAATTTCAAAACAATTTGACTCATAAGTGACATCAGAACACCTCTTCAATTTCGACCGATTTTGCACGTGCGCATTAGCCTGTCTTTTACATCTGTCTCTCTCCTTTTTTCAATCAATACTTTTCACTTCCGCTTCCTTTTTCAGATAACAAAAAAAACCATTTCTTCAATTTACAGGTTTATCTCAACGTCCAACGCTCTTCGCTCTCTCGCGCCCTTCGCTCCTTGCTCTCAAGCCATCCACTTCCTTCAAACACTTTTCAACCGGTATGTTATTCACATGATCTACGTGTGAAAACATATTATGTTGTCCCTTTTTTACAGAAAATGTCTTTGTTCACCGCTCAACCAACCGTCGACATGCCGTCTGCTGAAACTGCACCACCCCCGCCGCCGTTCATACCTCCGTTCGAAGGTTATCTTTGGTCAAGGAGAAGAGAAAAATTATAGCTGGGTTTCAGAATGCAATGCTACCGTAAACGAGTGGGGAGTTTGGCCGGCCGAATTCTTCGTCGCTGACCCAGCTCACGAACAAGAAACCACTTGCGCCGCCTCGGCCACCGTAAGTTTGGGTGAAGCAGGCTTGGAGGGTGTAGAAACAAAAAAGTTGAAAAAAAAAGTTATAAATTGTG
Organism: Caenorhabditis latens; assembly: GCA_002259235.3. Classification (NCBI taxonomy): domain Eukaryota; kingdom Metazoa; phylum Nematoda; class Chromadorea; order Rhabditida; family Rhabditidae; genus Caenorhabditis; species Caenorhabditis latens. Next base: position 725,642 of record CM056096.1, read on the forward strand.
CTATTAATTATTGAAAACCTCCAACTTCAATGGGAGTTACAGTACTCTTAACAACTTTTAGTTTGAACTTTATTGGGCAACTTTGACAGTGTGCTACGGTCCACATATTGTGAGCTAATATAACAAAACTAGTTTTTTATTTTTGTAGTTGACAGTTTTTTGATAGCGACGCAGAGAAGGCAGACTCTCTAGCTCATCTGCGTCTCTCTCAGGTATCTGACTTCCAAGTCGCATATCTCGAAAGCTAAAAGAGCTATCAAAAAACTGTCAACTACGAAAATGAAGATCTTGACGAGCACTAGCCATTCATATAAAAATATCGGCCAGAAAATCTGTTTGTGGCGCGGTGACACAATTTCAACACCGGAAAGCAACTGAAAATTTTTCCAGGAAATCGAGTCGAGAGTTCGCTGTGGCAACACGCCGGTTAATCGTAACTGCACCGCGCTTGTCCCCGACAGCAAGTGTGTTTTTAAGTGGGCCCAAGCCACCACCGCCACCGCTACTCTTTGCTCATGCCAATGCTGTCTTCTCGGAGCCGACCAATGTGAAATGGTGAGTCCCTAGCATATAAGGGTGCATAGTTCATGTTATGAACTATCTGGGTGTTATCATATTTTGATCTTCGCATTTCTATCAGGGGGGGGGGGTATAAAAGGCGCTAAAAAGTGTTCGCCTAGTCCTTCACGGGAATCATAGAATAGGCTGAAAGAGAAAAAAGATGTCCAGAACATTTGGAATTTACTGGTCGAGAATCTTTAGGTAATAGAATCTAGAAAAAGGACAAGGAAAGGCTAAAACAAATCAAAATGATTTTCAGCGTTCCTCTTCCTCCATGTCAAACGGAATGTCAATTTCAATCGGGTCTAGTTCCATCGACGGCTCCGGGTCCTATTTACTCGGAGACCAACTCCACCAACAGCATGATCATGGACACTGCGAGACCTCGGATGTTGCCGCCGTGCAGTATTTTGTCGAACTCTCCGACGTCGTTGTCTAAAGAGGATTGTCTCTTCAACCCACATCATCATCATCAATACTCCACCTCACCAATCAATCAGCCATATTTTGATAACGCATCGCCATCCCTCTTCCATTCCGAACATTCCGAATACTCTCCAGCTGGTGTCGTCTACTCACCCAACTCTGCAGCATCCACCTCACCATTCCCCACATTCGAAGATTCTGAGATCCCCTTCCTCGACTCGCTCATCGCCGAAGTCCGACAAGAAATGTCCGTTGATGAAATGTCCGAAGTCGTCGTTCCATCGCCATCCACATCATCTGATATCTCATCTGTTAGTCGGAAATCATCATCATCCACATCGTCATCTCTCCGTGACGTCTTCGTGACACCCGGACAGACACTTGTCATCCGTGGTGATGATGGCCAAGAATATAAAGTTATCGTCGAGAGAGTCGAGGAATCTGCTCCAGTCTCAATCAAGAGAAAGTCATCAGATGATAGTTTGATAGCCCCGAAACGAGCTCGTGCCGCGCCGGTTTCACTTGTCAATTTGTCGGATGAAGAGGTAGGAGTGTTGCGGGGGTTAGTAGTCTATGAATATGTGAGAAGTTCATAGTGGGAAAAGTGATGTAAGGCTCCGTTTTTAATACTTGAGAATCCAGAAAACGCACTCTATTGCTTGAGCCTCTGTATCCCACTAATCAATCGCTACGTAGCCTAGACCTAAAGACTTTCAGCGCTCTATCGCACTTTCCTTAATGTTCTCGATATCAGAACTATTGAGTCGCTATGCAGCCAACACACACACAGCCTCAAAGCGTTTTTGAGCTACCAAATTCAAGCTCGTAGTGCCTGTATTTGTGCTCAATCGCACCTGAGATCTGACTGGGGGGAGGCTATGGAATCAATTTGGAGTTATGGGACGGGACCTATTTCATTGAAAACCTGAAATAACGCTGATTTCAAATATATATTCAGTTTTCGCTCTCGAAGTTTAGTGTTCGAAAAAAACGCTGCCAATGTTTTTCCCCCCACATCAAGAGGGTAATGACTTGTTTTTCTCGAATACCAGGATTCGAAGGCAAATCATCGTGATTTCAGCTTTCCAGTGATATAGGCCACGTCCCATAACTCCAAACTGACTCCATGACCTGAGCCGTCCATCCACAGCTCCCTATCTTCTATCTCATCCCAAAATCCCCAATTCCAGATCGCCGAACGAAAAAAGCAACAAAACCGTGCGGCCGCTCTCCGATACCGTCAAAAGCTCCGTGAAAGCCGTGTGCTCTCAGTCAGCGCCAAAGAGACCCTCAGCCAACGAAACGCCTATCTCCGTGACGAGGCGGAACGTCTTACCAAGGAATGCGACGTTCTTCGACGACTTATCTTCGATAAGCTCGGCAAGAACGTTTAACTCTCTGTTTTCGACTACTATCATCCCTCGTTTATCTTTTGAAAATCTCTTCTGGAAAAAACAGAAAAACAGACACTTACTCACAATTGAATTCAAGGAACCGACCGAGATTTGATTGAGCGAGATTCCCCTCTCTAGGGAGGTCACTTCTGTGTGTTCATGTTTTTATGTTTTTTTCTCTCCTCTTCTTTTTTTTGGTGACGAATGTGCTTTTATTACTTCATTTTATTTTCAACATAACGTCCCCTCATGTATCTCTTCCCATTTTCCCTCCCTTCCTGACATCCAAAAAGTATCAAACCTCAATTTCCTCCCACCCTCTTGTCTGTATTATTGGCTGATTGATTGCGTCTTTATATGTATCCAAAGTTCAACTTTTTTTCCCAGAAAATTTTCAAAAATATCCAAAAATAAATAAACATAAATTAAAAATAACTGTGAGATCAGACATGACGGGTCTTCTTCGAAAGGGCGTTCCAGAAATATCCAGATCCAAAAAACTCATAACAAGCACTTACGGAATTTCTGAAATCTCTGAAATCGTCATGAGATTTTAGTACTTTTTATCTATAGAATCATACCAAATACGGGATGCTTTTTTGGGAGTGCATTCAGAGTAGAATTGTTGGATTTTATTAATAAAATTATAATGGTTGTATAGAAAAAGTCAAGCTCTACATTTTTGTAGTTGACAACTTTTTGAAAACTCTGCGGGGTTTTCAGATATGAGCCTTCATAGATTGAGAGGTGAGAGACCGTAAAGGAGAGAGACGCAGAGAAGCTAGAGCGTCTGACTTCTCTGCGTCTCTTCACCTCTCCAAAAAGTTCATCAAAACTCAAAAGTTATTCAAAAGTCACGAACGTTCAGTCATATCAATTTGGAAAATTACCACATGGCTTACAGACCATTACAGAAAACAGTTTATCCTTCAATCTGATATCATTTTACGTTTTGCTCTCGGTTTGTCCTGAAGCAGAAAACAACAGTACATAAGACCTGAACGGCCTATATAAACAAAAGGAAGATAAAAAATTCAACGTTTTTCAAAAGTTTAAAATAACGGCTCGCATTTATTTTTTGTTCAACAACTTTAACTGTTTCAAAGGTACATAGATCAAGTCTGGAACTCGTTGACGTGTTTTGCGGTGATCTCCTGGTAGCACAATCAACGGCTCAGTATCGAATTTGTAATATTCGTGTAGATCAAATCTTACTCTCCACTTTTGTAGTTGACAACTTTTTGATAGCTCTTCAAGCTTTCGAGATATGAACCTTGATATATGAGCGGCTTGAGCAGAGTGAGAGACGCAGAGAAGGCAGACACTCTCGCTTCTCTGCGCTCTCTCCCAGTCTCATCGATGTTTCAAGGCGCATATCTCGAAACCTAGAATAGCTATCAGAAAGTTGTCAACTACAAAAATGAAGATCTTGATTTGATCTACGCGAATATCACAAATTCGATATAATTCCTATCCTTGGATCTTTCCGACTAAATGAAAAAAAAGTTCTTATTCTCATTCACTTCCTAACCTTATCAACTCAACTCAAAGTGAATAACCCTCAGGGCATCTCAACGTTTCTCACAACTTCTCTCAGCGACGTCTTCTGATTCTCCGTGTTTCCCTAGAATCACATTTCCGACCGTACTCTCCCTCCCCGAATTGTCATTTCCTTTTTCACGTCATCTATTTTCGTACTCTCTCTTTTTCTCGAAACTTCATGGTAATGAGCGTGAATATCCTTGATTTGATTCCTTCATAGAGAAGGGAAAACATGAAAGTACGAAGAAGACGTAATGAAACTTTGGTCCACTCTTACTTTTGTTTATTCGGGCACACACATTATTCGCATGATTAACAATCGGGAGACTTTTTTGTTTGCTTGGCTTTGCAATCGAATGAATCACAATGAGATTTTCTTGCAATACCTGCAATTTTACCAGTTTTATATAACTTATACTTGAAAACAATGTGTCACTAAGTTTGTTACAAAAAATACAAAGTTTATTCGAGGTAGGTCGGAGTCGAACCGTGGTCGTTAGTTTTATGACATGACTTATACCATTGAAAAGCTGAGATCACGCTGATTCCAAATATATATTCAGTTCTTGCCCTGAAGCCCTGGTGTCCGAGAAAAACAGGGTCAAAGTTCTGAATTATTACCTTTTCAGACCGGAGGCTTGAGCCCCAGGGCTCCAAGTACCTGAAAACGTCGTTTAAATAAAACCCAAGTCAAGATCTTGTTGAGTTTTCAGAGTGTTAGAAGGATTTTTTTTCAAAAAACAACAAATCTTTTTAGTCTAAAAATTTTTATTGAAACTAACACGTTTGAGCCAGGATGCACCAAAAACCTACATTTTGAGTTTATATGTCTGTCTGTGTGCCCGAATGGTTGGACGCCCAAAAAAAAGTTAAAAATTTGGTTGTGTTTTCAGAAAGTTATATAGGTTTGAAAATTGCATTTTAAATAGCAAAATTTTTGCGTGCTCAAACTTTATCCTCATTTTTCTCGAATACCAGACCTCCTTGGCTAAAACGGAATATATATTTGAAATCAGCGTTTTCTGAGCTTTTCAATTATACAGGTAACGTCTCATAACTCCTGGTGTCTCCCTTATCCCACGGCTGCGTACTCGATGCTACTTCCAGCAAAATTCCAGAAAGATTTGTGATGTTCAACCCAAAGATATTCAGAATTCCATTTGCATCTCATTTTCCATTTTCCTTCCAGCAACTTCCACAACCATGTAGGCGTTGCTGAAATAGTCGACGTTTACAGCTGAATTTTTTTCGAATCTCATTTATATATTTAGATTGAATCTGTCAACGCCAGACGTTTTGGAGAAACCAGAAAATGGGGGCGTGGCTTGGAGTGGAGGGGCGGGAGATTGATGTCACTTCTCCTTCTCGCTCAGCTTCAATCTCAATCTGATGAAGTCCTCTCATTTTGGGGTGGAGGGCTCCCAAAACACGTCATACGCCCTACAATAAATTTCCAAAAAAGTAAAGTAAAGGGGGGCCACCGTTGAAGTTTTCTCTTATTTTTCAGAGAGACTCATCATTATAAATGTGTATGTTTTCGTGGGCCAGTACCTTCCCGCAATACTCTTTTCTTTCTTACTCAAAACGGGCTGAATGAATACAAAGCTTCTTCATAATCGAATTCTCTTCTGCTTCTGAGACAAAATGTTTCTTTTGTTTTCTGTTTTTATTTGGGATCTCTCCCCCTCCCCCACTTTGCAAAAAGATGTTAGGGCATTGAGAAGATGATGTGGGTGTACATATAGTCATGTTTTCGTATACATGTTTTTCAAATAGAAAATTTAATGAGAAGATACTAAAACTATGACTATATGCTTTTCGGGTTCAAAGTTTCAGTAGGAACACTTGAGATCCCGTCCGGTCGCGGTGTCCAAACAAGTCACACAGATTTAAATTTATAATATTTTCATAAATCCAGTGTAGAGCTTCATTTTTGTAATTGACAACTTTTTGAAAGCTCCGCCCACTTTTGAGATAAAAGCTTTTAGGCACAGGTTGTTTTCAAGTTTTCAAGTTCTCCAGACATCCTGACATCCGGCTACCTTTGAGATAGTATCATAGCTTCTAGATTTGTCGCATACTTTCGATTTTTTGATATGTGATAAAACAAGCTCAGTGTTTTATTTTCGTAGTTGACAACTTTTTCATAGGTCAGCTCAGTTTAGAGAATGAGTCTTTGAATATTAGTGGTATTGAATTGCAGTCGATTCGAATGGTAGTGGTGAGAGTAGTTGGCATTGTCAGCTGCATTTTTTAGTTAATAACTTTTTGCCAAAAAAAGTTTTTGATAGCTTATGACGGTCTCAACGACAAAACTAATAGTGAGAGGGGTGTAGACGCAGAGAAGCCAGACGTCCTCGCTTCTCTGCGTCTCCACCTTTCTTCCTCTCTCGTTCTCAGATTCTACCGCTCATGTTTGAACGCTTATATCTCAAAACCTAGAAAAGTTATAAAAAAGTTGTCAACTACAAAAATGAAGCTCTTGACTTTATCTACACTTCTACTAAAAATTCAAAACAACTATTTCAGTTTTAATGCCATGACATGGTTCACTTTCAAATTTTATGCATATTTTTCACTGAATAATTTTTTTCACAGATTATGGTTTTAAATCTATGTTTTTTTTTGCGAAATTTCATCCGATGATTTCAATGAGTCTAAGCCACACTATCCTAAGCTCCACCCCTAATTCTCCGAGTTCCTCATCCTCCAAAAGAAACGACTCCTGTCATTCACAGCGCTTCATTACGAATTCTTCCTTCCGATCAGTTGCAGGAATTGCTAAAAATACATATTCAACCATTTTATTCTAATCCCCTCATCTTTATTCCAAAAGTCCAAACGTTCACCATCCTCCCAGTTAACTAGTTAATAGTTTTATTTTTCCGAGAATCCATTAACATCTTTTCTGTAACCAATTATCTTTTTCATTTCAATTATTTCCTTAATCCTAAAAAAAATATTCAAAAAAAAAGAAATAATTTTTGTTGGAAAGCGTGCCAAGATCAGATTTGTCTGACGGACAGGACACATCTGAATCACTCTTGTTATTCCTTTCCCCTCGTCACCCTTAGTTTTCTGTTGAAAAAAAGAAACAGACATTGTGTGCACTCATTAGTTCCATTTCACGCTAATTACACGAGTTTCGTTTCGTCAGTTCTTAGTTCTCAGAATTTTCTTCCGTTTTTTGTTTAAAAGTAAGGGAGAGGCAGGTGAAAATATTCATTCATTTTGTTATTGTGAATAAGGTATCAGCTGTTTGTCGCACAAAGGTATAAAAATCAGTAGACGGCCCATTGTTGGTCAAAGTTTGGACCATTGGCAAGTCATTACTTTGCCGACGTACCATGCTGCCGATATTGTTCACGCAAGGTAACCAATCCAAACTTTGACCTCGTTTTCCTCGAATACCATGGTTTGAGTGCAAAAACTGAATATATATTTGGAATCAGCATTTTCTCAGCTTCTTGTTCACTCAGGATATATATCACAGCTTAGAAAATTTTTCTAAAGGTTTCAAGTTTGGACCACCTCTGGTTGGGGAGCCGATCAACGAATTTTCGTCGTAGGAAACTTTTGAAAACGTATTCTAAATCTTTACAACTTCAGCTTTATATGTATACAATTATCTTTTCAGTCGATTCAGTTACCCTTCCCAAGTAGTTTGAACATGACCGACTGGAGCAATCTCGGAATTTGGAGTCAAACTTGAAAGCTTTTTTTTATTCCGATAATATCTCATCACATTTCGATGCTGGAAAAATTTCGAAAACATATTCAGAATCCTCATAACTTAAGCTCTTCATAGATATAGAACTTGTTTCAAAATTCATATCACCACAAGCCTAAAAACTTTTCTTATTTTCAACTTTCATATACTCTAGTTGGTTCCCCTATCGGAATTGTACGAACCCTTCTCTCTCGTGACCTAGAATACATATTCACGTCATCTTCATCTACTTTTGCAGAAGCACACAGATTCTTGCTCATTCTCCTCCCCTCAATAGTACCTCCCAAACAGATCTAATTGGCATAGTTATATTCAAAAATGTCGTCCCACTCTCTCCGGACTCCGCCCCCTATCATCCTATTTTCATCTCAAGTTTGATTGAGTCTTCACTCCGCTTATTCCCGTTAAGCTCTTCAAATTCTATTTTTTCTTCTTCTTCTAAAATCTATTTTCTCGCCACTTCAGGTACCCCACGAGCGCTCGGCACGTCCGCTTTGTCACACAGTCAAAACATGCAAAAAACCATGATCGCCGCTCTTCTTCTCGTCATCGTTGCCGTCTCAGATATTGGTAAAACCTATATAACTTTTTGAGAAAAACCTAGAAAAACGGGAGTATTTTTCAGTAAACGCCGCCCCACAACCGCCCACTTCATGCGCCCTCGACGAGCGCGCTCAGATTCCATGCGTTTGCTGCAAGAAGGACTGTTGGTATTCCATCGCAGCGGTATGTTAAAGATTGCAAATTTTATGCAGATTCTGAATATATAGATATAATTTCCGTGCAATTCTAATAAAGCGAAGGATTTGAAGTTTGCTGGTTCTTTTTGTGTTTTTGAAATTTCAAAGTCGTGCTCTGCAGCTTGCATATCTCACTAGACATCATTAGCAAATATGAAATACATAATTTGAATCAGCATGAAATTCGCTATAACATGATGTTTATCTGCAGTTTGGAATTTCCGAGACCTGCAAAATTCGTCATAGTAAACCAGAAGCAATGGAAATATAGTGTCAAAACTTTGAGCTTACATATCTAAGCGTCTAGACATCATGATCAAAATCGAGTTACATATTTGGAATCAGCATGGCATTTTCTATAAGATAATGTTAGTCGCAGTTTCTAAATGTCCAAAATAATCCATAATTATTGTATACTTTTCGTCTCAAAGATCACCTGACTACCAAAGGTACCCAAGAAGCTGTGGTTTAAGGGCCCCGTTAATTTTTGGTAAAACGTACCAAACCTACACTGTTGTGATATCTAGGACCGCTTCGCATCTTCTAACCAGAGTCGCCACTCTTCCAATTTCCAGGCTGCCACCCACGAGCTCGGACACATGCCAGGAGAAGCCGGAGAGCGTGAAGCGATGGCCACCTTGAGACTGATCCGTGCCTGCATGATCGCCGAGTGCGCCGGAGTCTGCTCAGCATCGCCATTCTAACTTCTTGTTCCCCCCATCCCATCATAGTAATTTATTTGACTATCTGATTCTTGACACTGATTCTCCGCTTCCAACTTATTCCTCTCTCCTTCTTTCTCTCACACACACCACAATTAGATCTTATAGCTCCCTGCGAAAAAAAGTGTTGGAGTTGTCTTCATTTTTGTAAAATCAGTCTTGTTTCACATCACTTTTTGAGTTCGGTATATGGCGACACGTCTGGAATAAAAATGTTATACACTTGTCAAACAAAAAAACAATAAAGTCGTGATGTTGTTTGTGGATTTTTTTGTTGAATGACAAACTTCTGTAACTATCTCATACAGAATCACACAATGTTATATTTAACATAAATTTGTAGAGAAAGTCGGGTTCTTCATTTTTGAAGTTGGCAATTCTTTTGTAGCTCTTCTAGATTTTGAGATACAAGTCTTTAAAGATATGAGTTCATTGAGACGAAGAGAAGACAGACGATCTCGTTTCTCTGCGTCTCCCCTCCGAGAAGAACTACAAACTACAACCTTGAAGTTCGGGTTACTGACTTTCAGAAAACATGAAATTTTGAATAAAAATGAACCGTCTGTGTCCCTGTGGCACACTCTCTCAAAGTTGTCATTTTGCAGTAAAAATGACAAACTTTCTGATTCTGCCACACTGTTGATTCTTGTGCCAATTTTTTCAAATTTTATATGTTTTTGTGAATCAAACCTAGATCTTCATTTTTGTAGTTGACAACTTCTTTGTAGCTCTTCTAGATTTCGAGAAACGTGTCTTTAAAGATAGGCACCTGGAGTCAAGGGGAGACGCAGAGAAGACAGACGCTCTTGTTTCTCTGCGTCTCGCCTCTCCTTCGGCTCGTTTTGAGCGCTTATATCTCGAAACCTAGAATAGTTATCAAAAAATTGTCAACTACAAAAATAAAGGTCTAAATTAGAGCTATTAGAAAGTATAAAATTCGACTAAGGAATTTTTCAAAGTTTGACACTTTCAACTCAAACTCACTATCTTTCTCGCCAGCACTATCTCAAGGTGTGATCAAATCAAACCACCTGATCCAAATAATCCGGATATCGTGTTCTTCTTCACGGTCAATAAAATGTAAGTACACCCGACCGTTAGTCCCGAAATGTTTATCTTTTTCCTCTCCTTTTACGACAGTCCGATTTTTTCTTTCGTTATCTCCTTTGTTTTATCCATAAAACAAGTGCGATGACAAACCGAATTGAGACATTTTATGAAGAGAGGGTATCCGCCTTTCGCTTTTAGATTTCTCTTCCATATAAAACCACCTCCTGCATTAGCAAATTTGGGTCTTCACTCGTTCTCGCGAAACGGATTTACTCTACTCTCCACATTACCACTTTCTACTATTCTTGTCATTCACCTACATTTTTTTCTAGATGTCGGGCATGTCTTCTGGACAAATTCTGATCGGCTCGCTGACGGCGTCGTGCATCACATTCCTGATTTCCGTCTCCGCGATTGCTTTCATACTTCAAGATGTCACTTCACTTTTTGGAGAGCTTGAAGTGGAAATGACGAGGTTAAAGGTACAGAAATCAGGATACGTGGGGATTCTGAATCCTTTTTTAGATTCTGTAGAGGGATTTAAATCTCTCCCGGTGACTGTAACTTTGTCCATTTTGACGCTAGATCAAATTTAAAGACTGATTCAAAATCCTTATGCCTTCAGCTATCGAGAAATACCCAATTTTCAAAAAATTGGTTTATCCATTCCTGGAAAACTCAACCTAAGCATATGTATAGTCTCGCCCTGATTGAGCTTTTGACAGATTTTGAAAGTTAATGACTTCATATTGAGTAACCACTAAAATGCTGGATTCCCAAGGATTCTGAATCTGTTTTCAGAATTTTTCTAGCGCAAAATTTGGGCGGCTTACAAGCGTTTTAGTCCGAGCCTCCCCCTCATCGATTTCTGAAAATGAGTTGAATCTGAAAAGTTGTGTATCTCTGTCCATTTTGACGCTAGATCAATTTTAAAAACTGATTCAGTCCTCACGTCTTCAGCTATCCAGACATACCTCACTAAATCATTTTCAGTACGACACGAGTCTCGCCTGGTCAGACATGCAAATTTTCACAAAGGAAATTGGGCATATCGACAGGATAAGGAGGGATATAATGCAACAGACATCTGATTATAGTGGATATCGTTAGTTAGGCGACTTAGGTCTACAGTACCCCTTAATATTCCAGAAGCCCAAGTAACAGTATCCGACTTTGCCAACGACGGCTCCGGCGAGTTCCCCGATGAAATAATTCCTGAACCAATGATGCCTAGCTTCCACCCGAAATGTGCGTGCTTCACCTCCCAAACGTGTCCTCCTGGACCCCCAGGCCCCCTAGGTGACCAGGGAATTGATGGGGACGATGGAATTGATGGAGTTGATGGGTATGATGGATTCGATGCCTACCCGAGTCCACCGGCGGTAAGTCAAAGTCTAAGGATCCTAATACCAAATGTTATTTCAGAAACCCTCCAAAGCGCCATTCACTTGTCCACGTGGGCCACCTGGTGACTCTGGTCCGGAGGGTCCACGTGGTAAACGTGGGCTTCGTGGACCGCGTGGACGCCCAGGGAGACCTGGAATCAACGGGAATCCAGGATTCCCCGGGGACATTGGATCACCCGGACAACCTGGACCAGATGGAACAGTTGGGGAGAGAGGAGTGAATGGAGTGGATGGAGTGACTTATATTCCGAGACAAGGAGTCAAAGGAGCCATGGGACAACCTGGAAATGAGGGGCAGCCGGGGAAGAAGGGAAAGCCCGGGTTGCCAGGGAAGGAAGGAATTCGAGGATACGAGGGAATGAGTGGGTTGAGAGGGATCGAGGGAGTCGGAGGACCGATCGGACCACCTGGACCACAAGGACAACATGGAGAGGATGCGGCGGTGAGTTTGCTCAAAGTCTTGTGTCCCAAATTTCTTAACCCCTATCGCTAGGAGACGCAGAGAAGCGAGAATGTCTATCTTCTCTGCGTTTCCACTTGACTCCAGGTCTCTATCTTTGAAAACGTGTATCTCTAAAACGTGAAGAGCTATCAAAAAGTTGAAAACTACAAAAGTAGAGATTAAACCTAGACCTTTATTTTTCTTGTTGACAACTTTCTGATAACTTTGCTAGCTTACCAGATATGCTCCTTTGGAGAGAAGTACATAAAACGAAGTAGGGGAGAGACGCAGAGAAGCGAGAGTGTCTGCCTTCTCTGCTTCTCTCCTTGCCGCCAAATGTCTATATTTGAAAACGTGTATCTCTAAAACGTGAAGAGCTATCAAAAAGTTGTCAACTACAAATATGAAGATAAAGGTTTGACCTATCAAACCATGCGAATTTCAACAAAAAAAACAGTACGAAATTCCGGAAAATCGTTTCAAAATTTCTCTGTTTTCCTAAAGTTTGCGGCGTCGTTGGTCAGTATTGGAACGTTAAAGTCTTGCCACTAGCTACCGTATGATCTCACTTTCCCTATTTTCGCAAATATGAAGCTAAAATTTGTGAAATCCTCAAAAATCGAACTTTTAATCAGAAAACTCTTAAAATTCATCGAATTCGAGCTTTGAATCGTCGAAACTTCCGGAAAAAAGCGAAAATTATCGTGTTCTGCTGAAAAAATCGTGTTTTTTCCGTTTTCCCATTAAAAACCTCTTAAAATCTTTAAAAGTCTCGATTTAGAACGTTCTGAATCGATTTTCAGCCCCTAATTCCCCCGTTTTGTAGCGTTTTTTATTTGTATCGGACCTTTCGGTCACCAGCTACAGTACCTCATGGTCTAGAAAACCTTTCCTCGTCTTGACCTAACTTTCCTATATTTTTCTCGGCCACCATTCGATCTTAAAGTGTACACAAATTTTGGGAAACCCCCCCCCCTGTCTCCCCCGCTGAGACCTAGAAAACAAGCGTCACATGACATAAATGTTTACGTTTACGTACGCAAGCATGTTTTCCCGGATTACAATCATCTTTAATTATCTAATTATGTATTTTTCAGTACTGTCAATGTCCGAATCGTGGCGATTCTGAAGTTCGGGAATATGTGGCTGCGGGCTCCGGCGAGGCACCACCACCCCTGGCTCATTGATCAATTTGTGATTTTAGTTTAGTGTGCTTTGAACCTAATAAAACTACTAAAACTGTCATTGGTGCCATGTGACTTTTCTCTCTCTCTCGTTTTTTTTTTGAGAAATGTTTCAGCTAGATCAAGTGCAATGGCGTGATGATAAGTTCGGAATCGTCATCACATGCGCCGACCCCGTGTCTTGTCTTTTCTTTTCTTCTCTAGTATTCTCCGTCTCTCCAAAAACTATCCCTTTCTCTCTCTCTCTCTCTTTCTGTTTCCCATCGACCAAACATTGTGTCATTCGTTCTTTTTCTCTTATTGCCAGCGGCTTTTCGACGAGTTCTCTGGTCTAAAGAATGCCACGCCAACGCCGCACTGGAATCGTGTACGACGTCCGCGAGCAGGGAACGGCTCGTCTGATTTTTGACGAGAGACGCACTAAATTTGATGTGAGTTAACTATAAGTTTTCAACTAATATAACAAAATAATCTTAGGGAGTCCTTGACACAATTTCCGGTGAGACAATGTTGGTCCGTGGCCGTGTGACGTCACCAGACGCTAGTACCTCCACCCCCGCAACAGATGGTAGTATTATAATGGATGTGGATGTTGGTAAGTTCATGGAAATCGGAAAAGTAAAGAAAAAAACGAGTTTATTTAGTGGATGGAGAAGAGGGATCTGCATTCCATGTGACTGGTGTCAAAGTTTTCGTCGATGAGCAGTATGCGGCTATCGATTCAACAGCCATCAAGTTTGAGGCACTTGATCGCTTGATTGGCATGAAGTGAGTTTGAATAAGGGGGCTACGTGTGTAATTGAATGATACTTGATAAGATTCGTTTCAACTTTTTGATGTAGTATGGTCTGGTGGTAAAGGAGAGTTAGACCATCATTTGTTGGTATTTTTGAATGATTTTCTGAGAGAACATGTCAAAAATGGAAAAAGACGTATGACTTCAGAGAGGATCAGATTTGAGCGGGAAAATTGAAATTTACTGAAAATTCTTGACTGGGAATCATCGAAAATGGCAGTAATTGTGGTGGAAGGTTAATTACATCATTTTCATCTTGAAAACTTAAGGAAACTGACTGAATATGTATGTGAAGTAGGTGGCCGAGTGTTTTTCCTCGGCCACCATTGAAGTTTTTGGAAATTTTTGATATGTCTGAAAAGCTGAAGACATGAGGAATTAGAATATATATTTTTAATTTGGGCTAGGTCCAAAAAGAGCTGCGATACACCAGTTTTTGGCTCTAGAACTTTGCAGAGATTTTGAAAACTCCCTAAATAAAAAATCTCTCTCACCTCCATTATTTCTCAGCTCCATTATTTTTATGATGGATGAAGTTTGATTGAAACTCTCATAATTTCTAGATTCCGGATTCCCAAGGATTCTGAAACTGATTTCAGAATTTTTCTAGCACAAAGATTAGCTGACTTACAAGCGTTTTAGTAAAGACTCCGAACTTCTGAAAGTGAGTTCAATCTTAAAATCTCCTGTATCTCAGTTAATTTTGATGCTAGAACAAAATTAAAAACATATGCGGAATCTTTAAGAGTTCAACTTTCCACTCATAAAAAAACTTGTTGAGGTTTTTAACATGTGATCAACTTTTTCCAGATTTCAAGTTAGAAACTATCCCGCACCCCAAATATCTACTTCTCAATTTCCAGAGCCGCCGTTGAGATCCAACAGCACATCAGCCCCGAGATCGCCGAAGAATCCAAGGAGGTGTTCGTCGGAAAAATGCAAATCCACCTGCTCACTTCGCACCGCCCATCACCATCGATCCGTCGCGAATCGGTGTGCGCCGAGAATAATGATATCAAGATTTTAGAGTGTTCAGACGACTTTTTGTCGTAGATTTGTTTAAAGTTTTTGGGATTTCTCGGGTTTTTTAAAATAAGATTTTTTGTGCTCATTCCCCCAGTTAGTTTGTTTTGGTCGGATAGTTGTTTTTATGTCTTTCTTTTCAGTTTTTTTCTAAAATATAAGAAAAAACTTTATTGATTGAATTTTAACATAGTAAGGCTTATCAAGCAGTCATTCCGCAGAGGAATCCAGGTTGTGGGAGAGTGCAGCTGAAAATGGAAGAATTGATATATGAAACGCGCTCTATTGATAATCTTCTCGCGATTCAAGCTCCAATAACCTTAACTCACAAATATTTTTCAAAAAATTGGTCAACTTTGACACTGCTTTTCAATCTTACAAACTAAGAAATTCAACAAAAATTTAATACCATTAGATAGCTCAAAAATTGTTCTACATTTTTGTAGTTGACAATTTTTTTATAGCTCCGCCCAGTTTTGAGATACACACCGTCAACGTTACGGTTGTAGGCGCTCCTCCTTTTGCACGCTCACTCGTCCCAAGAGGTAACCTAGCGGGAAGCGTTATGCCGATGCGCTTGACACCTAAACCGGCTGCGTAGCGGCTCAAGTAAAAGAGCAGATACTGAGCACATTAGATTCGGCAAAGCGCGGTTGCAACAGCCTCAGATTGTTCGGTAGAGCGCACTTTCCCTTTCCTTCCACAGCTAGTACTTTCAATAACCGCCCCAACTCACTCCTTATCATCAATAAACCCAACATTCTCATGCACATTCATCACCACACAATCCTCTGGCGCCCCATTGCTCTCCAAACTATCCGGTGCGTCGATCGACTGGTCCCATTGGGTGAACATGAAGTTGTTAGTGGTGATCTGATCATCCCATTCAAATCTCAGATTCTTGTCTCTACACTCATCTATGCTGGCCATCTGAGCTGGGGTCTTGAAGCAGTGCGCCCTGCGTCGAGCTCCCAACCACATGTATCCAGGGTTCTCCGTGATGAGCTTCTTGGATTTCACTGAAATTTTCAAATGATTTTTTAAAGCTCATTCTCAAATCTCACTCTTCAACCACAACTGCTCCTCCACATTCTCCACACCATGGACTCTAGAGTTGTACTGCTTCCGACAAATATTCTGAGCCTCTAGGTACGTGGCATTCTGATGGAAGATGCGGAGACAGATACGTTTTCCGGGGGAACGGGCGAACGTCTTCCAGCCCGGTGGACACTTTCCTTGCCAAAGGTTGCACTTGCCGATCTCGCTGGCACTGACATCCGGGAGAACGGTCAGAAGTATGACGACAAGTAGGACTGAAATGGGGAGTAGAGGACGAACCATTTCAAGGGAAGTACTATCTCGAGAGGGGAAGTAAGTGCTTATATATGATGAGTGGGGGTAGGTAATGAAATTGTTTATGAGTTGTTTTATGAGCAGTGGAAGGAGTAGGGATGGATGGGTACTTGGGTACTGTAGTTTGATGATCTACCACGTCGTTGTGATTTATGATCTGTTTGAGAGAGGGTGAGGAGGTTTTTGTCAGGAAAATCGGCCTATCAGTTTCGGACCTTCAGATCTCGGACCGAAAGCCTCGGACCTTCAGCCTTGGTAACCTTTATGTTGAGATGGTCAAAATTGGAGCATCCGAGTTGGGTCTTTAGCATGGGGCTTAAGCCTCCGACCTTTAAGTACCGTACCGTTGTGAAACTGTAGACCTAGAGTGTCAACTTTGAGCTTTCTATTTCTGGTCTTGCATCGGACTTTATTTTATTTATTTATTTATTTTGAAATACGATTGAAAAATCTTTCAACTTTCAAGCTTTGAGCCATTTTCTGGAGGTGTTACCTCTGTCCCTGAGTCTTGGTATATGCATTTCAAGCCATAGACCCTAAACCTCTGGGTTTTTATTCCGTGATCATGTAACCTTGGATTTTCAGCCAAGGATTTTACGCTGTGGCTCTAAACCCTGATGACTTCAGCCTTGGATCTTTAATCTCGAGCCCACGGCCTCCTGCAGATGCCCTCTCAAAGTATAGCCAACATTTAGTTTATAATCCTGGTCGTTTAGGCTTGCGATTTCATTCAGACTCGTCCAGCTTTGGCTTATCAGTAGTCGAGTGTACCTATGACTAATACAAATGAAATTCGACCTTGCAAAATCATGCTATCAAACTACATAGCACCCAACTCAACACCAGCGTCACCGCCGGTCGGAGGTCAAAAAACTCCCTGTTTTTGTTTCCCCTATTTCCAAAATTTGCATCATTTCATTAGTTTTCTCTGACATTTAAAAATGCTTTAAATAAGCAGCCACCCGTTCAGAATTATCATCTTTCTTTTTTATTTCTTATCACTTATTCATTAAATGCCATCAATTTGGAGCAAAGTCAAAGAGTACTGGCAATGGTTTCTGTGGGGGAAAATTCCATATAGTCAGCTTAGTGATCATGGGAAGACGGAGGCGAGAAGTACGTAAACGGACTTTTTTTAAATTTCCCAATTAAAAAGAAAAAAATTTCAGGAGACCTATACTGTCGATTATTCATCATTGCAAATGCACCGTACTTCGCTACGGTTTATGGAACCTTTGTGTTGAGCATGTAGGTTTTTTTTTTCAAAAATGACATAAGTTCTACAATTTAAAAGTTTTTAGGGGTGTATCATCAAAACTAGCCGATTTGATGATCAAAGTGGCGCCGGAACGAGGTAGGCTTACTTTGAGAGTGGTATGGCACATGGTTGAAATCTTTCCAAATCTATTTTTATTTTATAGACCAAGACTTGATCTTCATTTTTATAGTTGACAACTTTTTGATAGCTACTTGAGTTATTGAGATATAACTGCTTGAAGTTGAGCTCTATGTGAAGGTGCATATCTCAAAAGCAAAAATCTCCGATTTTAAGAGTTCATAACTTTTTCATATTAAATGCTGCTAACATAAACTTACATGCATTTTGTAGATCACATCTCACTCTTTATTTTTGCAGTTGAAAGCTTTCTGATAGCTCTTCACGTTTTCGAGATACACAGCGTTGAAGTTACTTTCCTGAAACTGAGAAGAGCAAGAGACGCAGAGAAAGCAGCCGCCCTCGTTTCTCTGCGTCTCTCCTCTTTTGGTCAAAGTTGAGGCTATGTATCTCAAAAGCTAGAAGAGCTATCAAAAAGTGGTCAACTACAAAAATAGAGATCTAGATTTGATATATAAGATTATAACAAAAATTTACATGTTTAAGTTGCTGAAACTTCTCAGTTTCTATCTTGAATTGTTTTCAGATATCTGGAAAAAGTGTGTTGGTGGATTCTGCTTCGGTACCTACATCGTACTTCATGTGATAACAATGGGTGCTGGTATGATGTATATTACGTTTCCTTTCTATATTTATGTCTTCAACCATTCTTATTCATTTGTCACCAGGAGGTTTGGAGTTTCGTGGAATAAATTTGTGAATTGGTGATTGGCAGTGCCCACTAAAAGAGGTTGTTAGATTTTATTGATAAAATTATAATCATTGTATAGAAAAAGTCAAGTTCTATGTTTTCGTAGTTGACAACATTTTGATGACTCTTCTCGGTTTTCAGATATGCACCTTCCAAGATTGAAACCCGAACGATGTCCCCTTGGGGTAACATTTTGTTCCTTGTGTCCCAATGTATATTTTTCTTGTAGATCAAAACACGGGCTACATTTTTGTAGTTGACAACTTTTTGATAGTTCTTCACGCTTTTGAGATACGCGTCTTCGAAGACAGGCAGCTAGAGTTCAGAGAGGCCAGACGCTCTTGTTTCTCTGCGTCTCCCATCTCCTTTTGGCTTATTTTTGAGAGCTTATATCTCGAAACCTAGAATAGCTATCCAAAAGTTGTCAACTACAAAAATTGAGCTCAAGACTAGATCTACACAACAAACCATTTTTCAGTAAAATAAAATAAAATACAACAAAGTTACAGACTCTCAAAGTTGGTGAATTTTCCCATTTTTCCTAGTTTGGAAGTTGTTGTTTTATTCACCCTGTTTGAATAGTTTTCCCATATGATACTACTTTTCACTAACATGTTTTCCACTACCTATTGTTTTTCAAATAGTGACCACACCTGATGCTACATACTGTAGACATCAAAGTCCACCGACACTAAATGACACTTTTGTTATCGCCTCCTCGCCTCCAGTATAATCGAATTCAAGAGTGATAACAGGTTCATTCAACCTTTTTTCTATTTACCTCAATTTCCCAAAAAAAGTATGACGTTAGTGAAGAAAATTCTGAATATTCTGAGAGATCATTGTACACCGATTCTGCTGAGACCAAAGAAGTTTCAGAATATGGATAAGGAGCAGAGGAATGAGGCGATCAGTGAGTTTTTTGGAAACCTTGACATTTCTATACTAAACAGGCAAAACCTGTAGATCGCGCTCTACCGAAACCGAAGGAAATAGTGTGCGAAATTGAGAGACTTAGAGAAAAAAAAGAGGGCATTTCGGTAGAGCGCAGTTTTAGCAACTGTGCCGAGTTAATATAGTTTCAAAACGGCTCGTTTCGAAACGGAGCCGTTTTTAGTGTTTGAGGACATTCTGAAATTTCGGACTCAAGTTTTTTCATCTAAATTTTTTACGAAAATTAATTTTTTCCAGGAGACGCCACCTTCCGAATCATATCCTTCCTCCTCCTCCCATTCATCTCTGCGATGCTTTTCTCGTTTGCAGTGTCGATGTAAGTCATGTTGCAAGTGCGCTCTACCGACATTTTGCAACAATTCGAAATGCAGTAGAGCGCGCTTTCCGTGAAGAGCAAATAAGTTAACTTTCAGACTATCCGGAATGCTAGTCAACGAGATTATCACGAAAGCTCTCGGGTCTTATGGTGAGTTTTTATAGAAAACACCCTTCAGTGTACTTTTTGAAGATTTCAATAGAGCGCATTTTCTTCCAGAATCCCAAAAATCCTTGCGTCGTGGATGTGTGGTGCTCAGCGGGTCAACAGTTCTTGGTGCATCTCTTCTATTCTGTCTTAATTACCTAATTCCAGCAATTTACCGATTTTTTGGATCTTTTATTGGATTAGCCTGATTATCATGATTCTCCGTAAATCGACATGAATCACAGGGGTGCGAATCATAAGGTCGCGTTAACGCGCTCCGCTGAAAACCGCGACGCGCACGCAACGCGGCTCAAAAAAACCGAGTTGTTCGTTGCGGACCTTACGACTCGCACCCCTGTGGCATGTGACTCATTGTGTGTATAAAGATTTTTTTTTTCGAAATTTTACCGAAAATTGCATCACTCGTATAAAAAAAGTGTATAAAAACTGATAAGAATCGCCTCGTTTTCCTCTTTTTACTGCCGCGATGCCATCGATTTGGAGCAAAAATTGGAGCAAAATCAAAGAGCACTGGCAGTGGTTTCTATGGGGAAAAAGACCGTACAACGAGCTATGTGATGCGAAGAAACAGGAGGCCAGGAGTGAGATTTTGAAAAAAAAAATTTGTGAAAAAAAAATCTTAAATTTTTTGTTTCAGGAGACTTGTATTTCCGTCTGTTTTTGATCGCAAATGCACCGGCGGTCGCCAATTTTTATGGAACTTCTTTGTTGAGCATGTGAGTTTTTCTTACAACCGCGCTCTACCGAAATCGAGAGACTCAGAGAAAAAGAGCGAGCATTTCGGTGGAGCGCAGTTGTACAGTCATTTGAACATTTCAGGACCCCCGCCGATGCTCTATATGATTTTCTTATCAAAATATTCGGAGAAAAACACAAAAAACCAATTGGACAACTCAGTTTTGGCATTTATTGCGTTCTTCATGCCATCACAATGAGTGCCGGAATCTATTATATCGTAGTGCCTTGTTATACGTATTGCATTGGTTTTATGTACAATTTGGGGGTGTCGTTTTTGAGAAATTATGCAGTTTAAAAATACATTAATTCATAAATTAATTAACATTTTATGGCGGAGATGTATCTGATGGCTTACCGCAATATGAGGTTGTTTTTAAGAGCGATTCCGCATAAGCTCTCTTCGAATCGACTGACGCACGGCATCTAGGAGGTGAGTACTGAAAATAAACGCGCTCCACTAGACTTGGAGGGAAATTCAAATTTTAATTGTTTCAATTCGCTGTTTCGCTGTGGCATGCAACTCAATCGACCACTTTTTGAGTCTATTTATGTCAGTTTTCACGTTTTTTTAATACAACTAATTAACTTTGTCTTATTACCGTCAGTTTCATATTATCAAATATAATTTCACTTTCGTCTTTACTTCCGCACAGCTCTGGCTGTATGGCGTTTGGGGAATAAGGTCGACTGTGTTGTCCACTTATTTGCTTATTGTAATAGATTAGTCTAAAGGTTCCTCATTCGCTAATGATTTTATTGTAAATTCGTAGGAAATCAGTTTTCACACTAATACTAAATCTGTAACAGGCTTATTGATTAAACATTTATTAGAAAACAACAAGAACAAAATGAATAAGGAGGAAATCAACAAAGAGAAATAAAGAATCAGAAACAATCGAGTTGTTTCAACCATTGATATTTTGCATTTCACACGAGTTTCCATTCCAAACGGCAAAACAAACATAATGATCTTCTATTAATACAGATGCTTTTTCTCCATCACTGCCTCTTATCAAGTAGTCATTAGATTCGAAACAACTTGGGATCCACTTCCTGAATGGAGGTCTTGGAAAATTGAGAAAGGTTGAATATAGCAACCTGAAAGCAAATGTTTTGTTTCAGGGAAAGTGATCTGCGAACCAAATCTTTACTATTAAACAAACGCAAACGGCTGTATATTTGTGTGTCTGTCACCGATCCTACAGCCCTTCCTACTGGACCGATTTTCCTCAAAGAAAAAAATATCTTTTTACGAAAAACAAATAGAGGATTCCAATCGTGTGGTCCGTTTTTGGATTGATCCACGTCATAAAAAGTTATGGGGCATTTTCTAAAAAGTGACGACGTGAAAGATTTTTTGATATCACCGGGTTCGGAAAAAATAGAGGATTCCAACCGTGTCTTCCATTTGCGGATTAATTGCGATCCACTGTAACACCTAGGAGGGTGGTGTGGAGAAGGAGGTTTAGTCGCCGTAAGGCGACGTGAACTGGCTGGTTACGAATAAAAAGACAAACCTCATTTGCCATGTCAGACGGAGAATACCTTCTGATTGACTCATTTTTTTGATGCCCACATCTTGCAAAAGTTTTCCAGCGTCGTAGTTTTTATACTCATAAGAATTGATTAGGAGAGACTTTAAATTTTCAAACTTTTTGTTCGTTCTCCAATCATTCAGGAAACGAACGATAGTCGAGTCGTGAAAAATTGTGCCTCCGACATCGAGTCGTTTGCCCCTGAAACGAAGCAAAATGTCATCTCCATGCATAGCGGAACAATAGATTCTCAAGTATTCAGTTCCAAGAATTACTGAGTTTGCGCATAAATTTCCTGTGAAATGTCCGCCAATTTCAATGTATTCCTGGTTTGGCGAAGCGGTGAAACATGCTTCCAACTCTTCGGCTGTCGTGTTTTCAGGTACTTTAATGCGGGTGCTGTTGATATTCTTCAGACTAGGTGGCAGATGAGTTTCCATGGATTCAACCTCATAATCAATTGACGATCCAAAAAATTGGTACAGGTAGTCATGAATTCCTTGCACAACACGTTGCTTCTCCTCTGTATTGTAGGTATATGTTGATCCGCATAACCTTGTATCAAAACTGAAATAATATTTACAGAAGGTCATTCTGGATTATGGTGTTTCGACTAAAACGGTTTTGGGACATTATGGGGGTACTCGATTTTAGAACTCGGAAAGATAGAACTGCGACAAAATATAACTGTAACAATATAGAACTGACTAAAATAGAACTGAACAAAATGGAACTGCGACGAAATAGAACTCTAGTTCGAATGGAGCGCGTTTGCACTCGTGACATTTAAGAGGAATTATAACCGATTTTCGAGGAGAAAAGTCGACTAAAAACACTTATTTTATGGAGATAAAGTCTTTGTCTATTTAATAGTCAACAAAAAACTGAAAATTATATTAGATAAGCCCAATAAGCATTTTCAAAACCAGTGGTAGAGTTCTATTTTGTAGCAGTTCCATTGTGTTCAGTTCCACTTTGTAGGTGTTCTATTTTTGTCAGTTTTATATTGTTACAGTTTAAATTTTGTCGCAGTTCTATTTTTCCGAGTTCTAAAACCGAGTATCCCCGACATTATAGCAATTGCACCAAAAAGTATTGCCTTGGATGATTAACATGGAAATTATGGTGGAAAAACCAGAAGTTAAAGTTTCACAAATGCGCCATGTCATTGGAAAAAAGGCAAAACAATCTGAAGTTTTTCCAACAAATAATTTCTTGAACGGGAAAAACCGAAACTAGACTTTTCATTTCAACGATTAAGATAGTATAACACGTGGGAGAAATGTCAATACTCACCTGCATGAGACCTCCGCATCCATTCCAAACACTCTCATTGGATTTGTGACCAGACCTTTGTACGGAAATAAGTATATTCTTTCAGATTTGATGTCAAATCCAACAGTAATGCGAATTTCGTTTAGTTCAACAAACGAATAATTGACAAATTTGATATCTTTCCATCGGTATCTTTGAAGTGATTGAATCAAATATTTGATTCGTTTGGAGCAGAAGGATAAAATCAAAAGTGAGTGGAATCCCATTAATTCAAATATTTTCTGCTGGGCAAGAGATGGAAACCTCAATAGTTTCATGGTTGTTTCTGAAAAATAACACGATTCAAGTGGTTTGAGAACCGACGGTTTTTCTCGATGACCTTTTTTCAAGAAAATCGTACGAGGTTGATTGATAGCTCAAAAGATAGGTATTTTGAATTGCCATCATTGAATTATAAACTCAATTTCCCAAAAAAAGTCACTCGAGCTGCGATTAATGGATTTCATTTTGAATGAATGACAATTCAAAATACCTATCTTTTGAGCTATCAATCAACCTGGTACGATTTTTTGAAAAAAGTTAAGAGAGAAAAACCGTCGGCCACTTATACTACAGCAGAAAATGAAAGAGTAAGACAGGATAATATAGATAGTAAAAATAATGGACCTATTCGGGAGGTAGCAAAAAAAGCAAAAAACTATTTTTTGCTAGTACTATAGAAAGTAGATAAGATAGAAGGTGAGGAAGAGTAGATATGGAAGATTTCAAATGAGACCAGAAGTTATTGAGATTGTGAGAATCTAGAGATTGGGCAATTATACCAGAGGAAAGTAAGACAACGTCTTGGACAATCATTTCACTCAGCGGCGACGTCAGAGTTACTCTCAGAGATATGATGCCTTCATTTTGGGGGGTTCAGAAACTTAGACGAAGTGTCTAAGTGGATTGCTGTGAGAATCCTAAAGCTACAGCGATCACCTTCTAGAGATTCTAGTTGGATGGTGGATAGTCAGAAACAGCGTGTGAGTGTGTATTCGCGATGCGGTCCGTCCTGCCTAGCAAACAGAAACTAACAGTTGTTGACCCAAGAAATGCCACCTCTTCTTATTGATTTTGGCAGATTGCGCACGGTGTGCCCAACGTCGCCTTAAGGTCACATAATCGAGCCACAAGTGTAGAATGTTAATATGCCGTGCGAACGCTACAGAGATTTCCAAGATGACTCTGGTTTCTTCAGAAATCGTAGAGACAGCAGATTAAATTGAGGTTAGATGCTCACCTTTTTCTCAATATGAAATTGTTCCCAAACAATTTTGATATCTTTTCAAGAGAGATACTTCGAAAATGAGGGCATACATATATAAAAGGATCAAGACTCGCCTGTCTTGTCTTTTAGTTTTGGTGTTTCTTCTAACACTTTGATATGTTGCAACATATTTATTAAATAGTATTAATAGTCGGTATAAGAGAGGTGCCAAGAGGCAACCTACTCCGACCGATGCGTATGCATAAAGTGAGAAAAAAGGCCGTTCGTACGGAAAGATAGTGGTAAGTGTAAACAAGAGGGGTCATTGGAGATAAATCATTCTGCGCGCAGGCAGGAACAACAGAATAATAAAAGAATGACAGGAACGTATTTTTCCCTGTCACACATATGATCAAATTCACACACCTTACAAACAAGCTTCTTCGTTATAAAAAGTCGGAAACTTTACTGAAATAGTGGTTGCACCAATATTAACGCTCTCAATTCCTACACCAATAAACAGAAAAAACGGTAGGCTTGAAACGCAGGGTTGTCCTTAGGGTGCTCGCTCAAGACTAAGATCCTCCAGATTAATCGGCGAGCCATGGGGTGCAATAGTGGTAATTACCGGCTTATGCCGGGCCACCAGTTGCGGGGAGTTTATTTTGTGAGGGGCCATTAAAGTGTTCGCTCAGAGAGCAGTCCAACTTCGGGTCCGGTCAAGCAAGGCACAGTGATTTCTCTACGTATGACCATCCGCATATCCCACTGGTTTGCGTGGTTGCAGGACGATGGTCTGCAGAGAAGCTGTAACCAAGCCAGCCTCAACATCTTTCCAAAATTCTCCATCCAGGGTTCCTCTTAGCCAGGGCTGTCGGATCCGAGGATCTACTAGCTTCTGACCGAGTTACCCGCCGGGTGCCTCACGGCCTTCCCAATCCGTCCTCGACTTCAAGAAGTCTCAAGAGAGGGGCTGCTGTAGCAACTCCTCGACAAGGTTCTCCTCCACCCATAGCCTGCTTTGGGGCTATATCAGTGATAAGAGTCCCCTGTAAATGGAATTACAGAGAGGAACAGCATAGGTATTACCGGCTACCATAGGGCCTTAAAATTTGGATTCAAATCGTCAAATCTGGAAGCTTTCGGAGAAAAAAAGAATTACTTCTAGTTTTCTCTAGGCTTCCAAACTTGAAATTTGAGATTCCTGACGATTTTTCTTCCATATGGAAAAAAACCGGGGTCAAAACTAACCACCCAAGGTCGGCGAGCCTGGGGTGCAATAGTGGTAATTACCGGCTTAGGCCGGGCCACCAGTTGCTGGGGAGCTTATTTTGTGAGGGGCCATTAAAGTGTTTCGCTCAGAGAGCAGTCACAACTCGGGTATGGTCAAGCAAGGTACAGTTATTTCTCTACAGTACTGATTTTAGTACTGAATCATCCGCATATCCCACTGGTTTGCGTGGTTGCAGGACGATGATCTGTAGAGAAGCTGT
The DNA here is from genome assembly GCA_002259235.3 of Caenorhabditis latens. Classification (NCBI taxonomy): domain Eukaryota; kingdom Metazoa; phylum Nematoda; class Chromadorea; order Rhabditida; family Rhabditidae; genus Caenorhabditis; species Caenorhabditis latens. Next base: position 751,823 of record CM056096.1, read on the forward strand.
TACCAAGCCAGCCTCAACATCTTCCATAACTTTCTCCATTCCCAGGGTTCCTCTTAGCCAGGGCTGTCGGATATAATGATCTACTAGCGTCTGGCCGAGTTACCCGCCGGGTGCCTCGCGGCCTTCCCGTCCGTCATCGACTTCGCAGTCTCAAGAAGGGGGAGCCTGTCCCAACCCATCGTATCAATGATTTTCCTATCTTTGCTCATCTCCTCATGTGCTTGATTTGCGCACTTTACGGATCAGATCCAGTGGAATAATCTTGATGGGGACTCATATTGTCGGGACAGTATGATGGCGACTTTGCCTTGTACTCTAGCGCATCCGATGTATGAAGTTTCATTCTTACTTCATGAGAAACACCGGACTACACGGCACTTGAGTACACGTCCATTTTGGCTTCTAGCCCACGGTTCCCGTTTTGCTTTGCGTTTTCCCGGGCATGAAAACAGAAATGTCTCCACGAGAATCCCAGGAATTCGCATCGCTACTTTGACCTTTTCCCCGCAGCTAGTACGTTGATTTTCGGATGCGGAGCATGTTCAGATGAGGTTTGAGTTAGGTTTAATTACGCTGAACAGTTCCACCTAGTATTGCCAGCCTTCAGCAAGCCGTCACTTCAACGAGGTTGGTTTAGACACGTTTCAGATCAAGCAGGTTCTTCTGACATACTAGGTTAAACGAAAATCGAAATTACTCATGAAACTTTTCTCTTTTTACCATTTCATTTTCATTCCATTCCACCACGTGAAGATTCGTTTCTTTCACCCTCATTTCCTGGTATGAGGACGGAATTATCCCCAATACTAACCAAGAAAGTCAGATTACTCAAAACTCCTCTTTCCTACCACGCGGCAGTCAATCCCGATAGCAAGATGTCTTATCTGTTGTCGCCGATTATCGGTAAGACTGTTTCTGCACTTTTCCTCTTTTTTCAGTACTTTCCCTCGCCTATCGGAAGATTTCGGCGCTTTTGTTTCCCGTTTCGTTCATAATCAAAGTCTAACAAAATATGTGAATGGAGCTGATTTGGACTCCAAGAGAAACACAGATTTTGTCACTCCGATTAATCGATATTTTTCGGGGTATTTTCTTTTCTCCGTTTTTAGTGTATGAAGCGGAAAGCTTCACGTGAAAATCACTGTTATTTTGGAGTTTTGAATTGGAATGTAGCAGGAATTTCTTAAATTTTCTATTCCTTTTACATTTCAAACACCTTGTGTATTGATTTTTCTTGTTTGGAATCCGAAATGATTCCAGTGATGTACTCAAAAATCACGGAAACAAACAAAATTCCGAAGCGAATTTTGCGATTGTTCCCATACACAACCAGGTGTTTCCAGTGAATACATTTGCAATATCGATCGCCGCATCGATAGCATCACACGTTTTTTCCTTTTCGTGCTTTTGTTTTCACTGGTTAGCCAATCAGTACAAGCTCATTCCGTCAATCAGTCTCATTTCCAGTCCGTTTCCAGTTTCCGTTATCCGCCAGATCTTTTGGCTTGTGGTCTCTCCCGCCGACTACTTCTTGGCGGGTTTCGGAGGCTTGTGCCTCTTCCCCCTCTTCCAAGAGTTGCCCGGTGGCTTATCGAGACCGAATTTCATCGGAATACTCAGATAACGATCACCTTTAATGTGCCTCCAGTAGATATTTTTACTGTATTCGGCAGTCGCCGCGCACAGCTTGGGAATCCACTGATTGATCGTTTTTCGATCGATTCCCAGCTGCAATAGACTATTTGTTGTTGGTTTCCACCACGTTCCCAGTGATCCAACAACAATCGGCAAGACTGTGACTTTAATACCTCGTGCTTCGAGATATTTGTACGTTTCTGTGTACTTTTTGACTTTGTAGTCCCATGCTCCTTGCATGCCATCGAGGCACTCATACGGACATGTTACACCTCAAACTTGGGTAATTAAACCTTTATTAAAAGATAAAAGATAAGCTCTCGCCAGTGCTTTTATACTGGGCAGAGGCGGAGCCAGACAGGAAATGTGTGAGTGAAAGAATTTAATTAAAACAGATAGAAAGAATGTTTCAAGACTAAAAGCCTATAAATCAAATCCGATGGGAGCGGGGGAAAAGAAAGTGGGAGATGAACAAAGTACAATCGAGCACAAGGCTGACACCTACATAAATTGTTTAAGCTATTAACGGTATTAACGTGTTATGCCCCGTGAGTCACTATAGATCACTTTGTCCTCCTTACGTAACCCTTCTCTAGAACTTTCCATGTATTGACGTAGCTCCTGTGTGCCACTGATAAGAACTACTATTTAACCCTTGCTCCCGACCATTCGTGGTCGGTTCCCTTATCATGGTTTAAGAGATGATGATGTTTCTATGAATAAATATCACATTCGAACCGCTACACCGAAGGCCACAGAAGCCTTCCATTACAAACGGAAGAAAAACAGTAATGAGTGAAAAAGATGTTATTAGAAAACGGAAACTCTTCTCTGACATTTCATTGACCGGTAGTAAAAAGACGTTGGTCTCTTCTGGAGGCGATGGAGATTGAAGAGGAGGCCTTTTCAAAAAAGTTGAGCAGCAGCGGTTTTCTGACGGAAATGTTGATCTGGAGGATGTAATGAGATTTATTTTCAATTTTCTGAAATTCTATATGTTTGTTTCTTTTTTGTCTTAAAAAGTGAAGAGAAGAATTTATGTATAACAACTGGACTTTCTGATAGATATGCAAATTAAAAAATCACGAAATCTTCAACAATGAAATCTGAAAAAACGACGATTCTTAAAAACATAAACTTAAAAGGAACATGGGGAAGGTTTGAAGGCATAAGAACCACTATTTCTTTCTTTTTCAGGTTAGTTTAGTGTTTTTCGAAATACTTATGTATGATGAATTTGGACATTTGAGGCTCGGTGAAGAGCTGAAACATCTAAAGGAACAGAGTTGAAACTAAGAAGTTCTGGAGAAGAGTTATCAGTAATAATTTAAATATTTTCAGCTATTGGAAACACTCGATCAAAAATGATACTGTCATTATAAAAGCACAATGACCAGAGATTACTAGTTACTCTAGCACAATTATCAAAGAAGCGTTAACTGCAAGAGGAAAACATTATAGAAATTTTAGAGGAAATACTGCTCTGGTTAAAGAGAGAACATAACAAGTACATTTCAGATGCTAACAATTAGTTATCTTCTACAATCGCTTGGGATTCTGAAACTGAAATATTTTTTTTCTAGATAAAAGCTTCAAAATAGAGCACCTATCTAAGAAAACAAACTTACCTTCATGCTCAATACAAAAATAAGTGTAGCCTAGATAAAGAAGTAGAGAAATGTGCTAAAGTAGTGGCTGGAGCATCGCAAAAGTTCTCGATTCATACACCAACAAACAGAGAAGTCGTTAGATTGACATCTAGATTGGTCAACCTACACAAATTCTCCATCCGCCGGGTATAACGGAAGAGATTTGATTATGGGCAGAACAGCATTTCAAAGAAATCTACATGATTTACCTGAAATTTCTTCAAAAAGCTGCACCCACAAGAGCTGGTCATTTGTGCGGCAGATGTACATAGGTGAGGGATAAAAGTGAAAAGTCATGGGGAAAATTGCTAGTCAGTAATGACTGCTGTAAATCATGAGCATGGAGACAGTGCAGAGAAAAGATAATAGAGATAATTAAGAAATGGCAGAGGAAGTCACAGGAAAGTTGATGAGAAATGTATTTTGCTGCAATACAAATATGTAGATCAAAAAAATTACAATTTTCGAGAATAAATTATGAAATCGGTCGAACTAGCCTCTTTTTCGGTATACAACAGCAAAATTGATCTACCAGAAGAGGAGGTTGGAAATTCACTGACTATGAGATTCAGGAGGAACCCTAGGCTAGAAAAGGGAGCTATGTCAAAGAAGAAGAGAAGGAACTTCAACTTTCAAACGTTTCATTAAATTTCTTTCGAAAATAAGGAGATATATTAGCGGACGAGTGATTTCACTGAAGTCTTTTGAAGGCAAGCTGACAAAAAGACGTAGCTGAAACACTTGATATTAGAGAAAACAAGAATTCAAGATATTGGTAAGCATAATTAGAGACTTTTCTTCAATATTTCAACTCGTTCGGCTTTTTTCGAGAAAATTTTGTTAGAAAATCAAGATCCCTCACCTCCTTGTTAACTCACCTCGAACAAGCGTATTCTTGCCCCATAAACCGAAAATCATGCTGAAAAAGTGGTCATTCCATCCCAACCGCTCTCAATTCCTGATCCGACAAACAGAGAAAACGGTAGATTGACACCTATATTGGTCAACCTACACGAATTCTCCGCCCGCCGGAAAAAAACGGAAGAAAACTGGTTTGGGAGGAGCAGCTATTAGAAGAAAAAAACATTTACCTGAAATTATAATAATGGACGGTGCAACAAGAAGACATCAGACGTCGGTGTTTTGTGGTCTGACGATGGAAGTGAATGAAGAGGCGTCGTCGATCTGAAATTAATAAAATTGAAAGAAAGCTTTAGATGGTTACTGGAGAAAGAAGAGAAAATAGAAAAAAAAAGAGTCAAAGAGTGTCAATAGATTATGCGGAAAAAAAACAAGTGAGAGATGATTGCGGTGAATAAATGGGCAAAGAGAGTGAGAAGAAATAAACAAGAGAGTACAGAGAAAGAGACAGAAGGTTCATGTGAAATGTATTTTCCGCCATAGTGACATGTAGATCAAAACAAAAGGTGGGAAACTAATTGGGATTGGGAAGGAAACCTAGGCGAGCACGAAATGAAATGGTCGAAATTAAAGAGAAAGTAGCAGTCATCTGGCGAAAAATTGTCGAATTTGAGTGAGAAAATAAAACAATTGCTTCGAAATTCTTTATTTCCTATTGGATTTCTTCTACAAATAATGAGATTTATTAGCGAGAAATTTGTGAATACGGTGGAGAGTGACTTCACGAAAGTGTTTCGAAGACAGTCTGACAGAAAGAAGAAGCTGAAATACCAGAAAATTTATAGAGAAGAAAGGGATGAATATCAATTGAATCGGAAGAACTACCACTGCTTTTTCTAGCTGCTTGAGGATAATTTTGCTATTTTTGAGCTATTTTTATGCTGGAACTGTGTAATTAAGTATGGAATAACAAGATGACAGATTGATAAAAACCGTGTTTACAGTGAGGAGATGGAGGAACCTGAAGTTATTTTAGAAAGAGTACTAGCTATCAGACATTCCGACCGAGCCGAAAAAGATCGATTTGTCATTATTCAACTGTTTTTTCAATAGAAATCAAAGAATTGAGACTTCAAATTCTCAAAATTCTGATAAAACCAGCTGTACCCATCACTCACCTTTTGAAATCACTCACCTTTTTGCTAAAATAAGCTTATTGAGTCTGATGAATCGAAACTATGCTGAAAAAGTGGCCTTTCCATCCCAACCGCTCTCAATTCCTGATCCGACAAACAGAGAAATCGGTAGATTGACACCTATATTGGTCAACCTACACGAGATCTTCACCTGCCGGACAAAACGGAATAAAACTGGTTTGGGAGGAGGACCTATTAACGGAAAACAAAAGATTTACCTGAAATTCCTCCGAACACAAAGATGTCGTCGATCGCTTCTGATGGACGATGGAGGTGTTGGCGAGGAGTCGTCGTCCGTTCGTAGTCCATCCGAGTCGCAGTCCTTCTGAAATCAATAAAATATGAATTGAAATTGAACAAGTTAGACTTTTTGATAAAATTACAACATTTCAAAAGAAAGAGAGACTAGAGAGTACAGACAAAGAGAGAAAATGAATCAACGGACGTCCATAAACTATGCGGAAAAAGATGAATGCGGTAAGCAACGAACGCGGAGAGTGAATAGAGAAGAGAGAAGAAAGAGGACAGAGACGTTCGTTTCGTGAGAAGCGCGGTTTGCACCATTGGAACCTGTAGGTCAAAAAACTTGGCATTTGAAGAAGAAGAAATGAAATCGGATGAATTTCTCTCTGTTTAGGCCTGCAATACAAAGAAGTGATCTACCAAAAAGAGGTGGGGAACTCAGGGTAGCACTAAGAATATTGACGAGAAGATCTGACAAAGAGGAAAGGAAGCAACGCTGACAAAAAGTGGATGATCTGAATAAGAAACTGTTTAAAAGTTATTGATTTCCCAAAGAACTTCTTTTGGAGACCACGGAGAATGTGAGTGCCTCATGACGGAAGTGTTTTGAAGGAGACGTGACAAAAAAGCGATGCTGAAACACAAGATATCAGAGGAAAGAGGGAAATAAAGATTTGGAATCACAATTTTAGATATTTTCCAGTTTTTCAGCTAAAATTCAGCTTGTTTTGAGCTATTTTCAGTAGGAATTGGCGAATTCTATGATCGGTGAAAAGCTGATGCATCTCAAGAAGCAATGCTGAAATTTGAGTGTAAAGAGGAAGAATCACAAGTGAGAACTGGAAGATTTTTAGCTAATAATCAAGCTGACAAAATGAAAAAGGTTACTTTGCTATCAGGATATTAAAATGATCACCGAGAAGCATCACTTGTTGCTCCAACAGGTCTGTCAGCAAAAATCTGAACTACGAGAGTTAAAATGCACTAGAATCTGGGAAAAAATTATGGGAATTGTAGAGAAAACAGTTGGAGCACAATCCTGAGTTCATTGCAAAAGTAATTGCAGAGGGAATCCGAAAGAATCTATCTTAATGCCACGTCATCAACATCTACGAAAAATCGATGACAGGTGGCCTTTACATTGGGCCAGATGGCCTGTAAAATCAATATTTTTGAATATTTTGGACCCAAACGGAAGCAAGACACCGGTGAGGGCATCATTATGATTTTTTCATGACTTTTTACAAAAAAAAACTAGATTGACTTCACTCAAATAATCTAACCTGATTGACAGCTAACTACGATTTTCGTTTCAAGACATTTCAGACTAGTTTTACCAGAAATAGAGTAACTTAAATCAAGAAAGGAAACATTTAGAGGCGGAGACTAGTACGAATAATTTCAGAAGCTAAAAAAGCATTTTGTGATTGACAATCTTGCTTCAGGATTTTTCAGAATTTAGAAACATCTAGATTAATGAATAAAAAATGTATTTCTTATATTTTGATAGGTTATTTATAGTTTTAGCTAGTTTTTTTTATTGCAAATCTATTCTGAACTACTACGAAACCTAAAAAGTATTTATATGCTTCCTATTTGCATCTCAATCCACTTACCGGACGTCTCGTTCGTTCCTGATTCCGCCGACGGCGCCAGTGATGTTCTGGAAAACAAAAATAACTTTTTAACAAGTTTATATTACAATTCTAGACTTCTAGATAATTTTCAAAACATAAAACTATGAAAACAGTTGGAAAACAATCAAAAAATGGTCTGTTTTCATTTTCGAAATTCATCTGGAAGAGCTGGCCTAGTTCTAGGGGCGCTGGCCGAGAAAACGCACACTGTTTGCAGATGCTTGGTTGCCATGGTTACCAAGATTTATCACTATTTTATGGCCTAAAATGTGTCCTTTTTTGTCATTTTTTTGTCAGATTTTCTTCAAAATTCATATATGTTCACAAAATCCTTCTATTCCTTCTCTTTTCGCTCTATTCTTGCTGAAAATTCAACTGAATTCGTGAAATTTTAGGCCAGAATTTCGATAAAAATGATTTAACTTTTCAAGTTTTGAGTTTTTACTTGTTTTCTCTTCAGAATAGGATCCCTCTAGTTCTCACCGTTCCCACGATGTGCAGTTTCATATAAGTCATCCTCTTTTAAATAATTGTTCTGCAATTTTCTCGAAATCTCGGTCAAAAATACTAAGATTTTCAAATGTTCTCCTTCTAGGATCTCTCTCTCTTTATTAAATTTCTCTTTGTTCCTTTCATTTACAGACTTTTCAGGTTATCTATCACCTTTTACTGCTCTTTTAGAACTCAAACTGCTGATTTAAAGCTATTCCTCCGTCCTTTCTTCCAGAAGTTTCGATGTGCCTGGCTGGTTTTATTCTGGACAGCTCGTTGCATGTTTTTTTGATCAAATCCCCTATTTTCAGATTTTTTGGAGCATCCTTCATCTTTTCAGCTATTAATCAATCTAGAAGTGTCTTTTTATTGAACTTTCCCACAAAAGTTCATCCTTCTTTCTCCACTTGGCCGGCCGTGATCTGACTAATCACCTCATATACTTTCTAATATTGTTCTCTATTTTCAATTTCCTTTTGTCTACTTTCCTCTTCATCAGCTTGTTACAGTTTATTTTGGAACTTTGTAACTAATTAGAGACATGTTTCAATATCAATCTTGTTTTCGTTTTCTTATATACATACTCAAACTTTCCTTTAATGATCCTTCAATATCTTCTTCTATTTTCAGAAATAATGTCTGAATACGAGGTCATGACCTACGTCGTAAAGTTGGGCTCCGTCTTGGTTCGAGCTGGAGTTATTGGGGAGAACGCACCGACTATTCAATTTCCATCAATTGTCGGAAAATCGAAAACAGAGAATGCGAGTGGCATCACCGACTTTGTAGGTGAAGATGCATATAATCGTCGTGGTAAGAATTCACAAATCAAATTACTTTTTCTAATACTATCTTTCCAGAGAATCTCAAGATTGAATCCCCCTTCTTGAAAGGGATCTCAAAAAACTGGGATAACTGCAAAGCTATTCTCAACCACTTGTTCATCGAGAAACTTGCAGTGATTGATAATCAGAAGGAGTTCAACGTTATCGTCACAGTACGTCCAGGACTGAGTATGGCTGAGAAGAATCAGTTGTCATCTTATCTTCTCGAGATTGGTGCAAAAGGAGTACTTTTCGTCGACATTGAAAAACTAGCCAATAAAGTGACAAAACAATCAAGCGGGGTTTATATGAGTGTTGGATACGGTGGTTCATGCGTTTGTACTTTTGCGCACGATACCCTGATTCCTCTATCAGATAAACAGATGTCAATTGGGACGCGTGACGTACAAAACGAATGTCAGAATTTGTTGATGAAGAACGGACATCGTTTCAATTCATGGTCTGAGTATGATGAGATTAGAAGAATGATCGAAGACATTGGTTATATTTCAATGAACTCTTCGAATGAAACACCAGAGAAGACTACGTACAAGATCGGGAGAAAAGACCTGGATATTTCTGATGAGAACTTCAAGTGTTTTGAAGTTCTTTATGACGTAAGCAACTTGGTAGTTTGAAAATTCGTTCAACTCCCTATTTTCAGATGAGTATTCTCGGAAAAGATTCGGTTGGAATTCAGAATTTGGTTCATAACTCTATTGACCAAAGCTCGGATTTCGATAAGAAGGAGGTTTTCAAGAACATATTTGTCACTGGAACCATCACGAAAGTTCGTGGCTTCGTTCAACGTCTTGAAACTGTTCTTCATACGATGAATCCATTGTAAGCATAATATCTTCTTTATTCCAATACTAAATCTTCTTTCAGGATTCCAGAAATCAAGGTGGAGACTCTGGAGATCGGATTCATCATGATGGAAGGAGCGAAGAAGATCATTGAAAACGGAGGCATCGTCTGGATCACGAAACCCAACTGATCTTCTCAAAGACCCCATTGAAGTCAAATACCATCAGAGTCAAATCCATCATTCTTTCCTTCATTTATTATGTTCCTTTTCTCCTTCCCCATTTGATTTCACTTAATATCTCGTTCCTTTCGAGAACAATCGTGTTCCTTTCCTAAAATCTCGCCCTCAAATTTCTTCCCAATGTTGATTTCTTTTCAAGTACAATCCATACTGTCAGAATTTCAGTTCCATCCAGAATGATACTCCAGTTGTTCCTTATATAAAATGGTTTATACTGTTCTTTCAACTTCAGGGGTATATATGTGGGACTTCTTATTAATTTCTGAAAAATCGAACTATAGAACCTTTCCAACTTTTAGAACAATGTTTCAGGGGGTTCGTCTCTGAAAAATTGAAAACTTTCTTAATTTATTTCATTCAAACGAATTAATTATCACATACAACTAAGTAAATTATAGCATCACCCGAATTCGTCGATAAAATAAGTTACAAAACAAAAAGTTAGATCACTTCAGCTCATTGAGCTTCTCCAATTGATTCTCAATTCCTCTTCGTATTTCGTTCAAATTGATATCCATCATATGAGCATAAAGACAGAAAGCAATTATCGCGAGAAGAATGATTCGATGAATTTTCCTTCCCCATTGTGACTTTTTAACGACCGGCGCCAACCACATCGTCGAATACAATTGAATCGGTCCGAAGACAAGTGCGAAGGCGGTCGCCACGAAGCAAATGACGTTGAATGGCATCGAGAAGTCGGGTACCGGGAGGAGGACGAGAATCGCACTGGAGTGGATCGAGTAGGTGTGGGAGGGAGACTTGCGAACGAATACACTGGCTGATGGGATGTGCATTCCGTGGTTGGCATCAGGGGGGTACTGTTCCAGTCTGGAAAAAAAAATTATGAAAAATCATCTGGAACTGAGAGGGGACACACTTGATTCAAACGTCTGGAAATTTGGTTTTTTTTTTAAATGTTCGAGCTAGGCCCTGCTGCTAGGGTACCTCTTGGATAAAACAGTTTGAGCTAGAGCACAAGCTGGCCCAAAAATGTTCGACCTATTAGCACGGCACGCTTCCTACAACCGCGCTCTACCGAAATCGCTGAAAATTGTGGACAAAATTGAGAGACTCAGAGAAAAAGAAACATTTCTCAAGGGGATTGCGGTAGAGCGCAGTTGTATGAACTGATAGTAATTCTAAAAACAAATCGAGCTAAAATTTTCAAATTTCCAGACTAAAAATCACCTATGAAAGGGAAAAAGTACCTCAGAAGCTGCTTATCAAACGGAATCAAAAGTTCACACGTCTGTCCAGCCGACAGATACAACCGATACTGTAGAAGTGTTGGCGTCTCGCCTCCTTCACTATTCCGTAGATATTTCACAATCGTTGGAACTCCGCCCATATCGCATTCCCATTTTATCCGACTGTATCTCAAGTGAACATAATACGGAATTATTTGAGACACGTGGATTTCTGAATCAGTGTTATCATTGGTCACGTGAACTGTGAGTACTCCATGCTTCTGCTCGAATCCTCCTTGCGACGACCACGCCTTCACAACGGACTCCTTTTTGGAAATCTCGGTGACTGGAATGTAGACTTCGAATGGCTCTTCTCCACTTATCGCCGTCAAATTTTTGATATCTGTCGATGTGATTTCTCCATTACGACCGATGACATCGATCTGACTGCTTCGAGCGATTTTGCATTGAGATCCGAGTTTTCGATCGAAGACATCCGCTAGCGACCAGTGTCTTTGTGATTTTTGAGACGGATTTCGCATGACAACTGACACGCCCACTTCCATTCTCGCTTCACATTGAGTTTTGAGACACTTTTGTTCGATGACGAGATGAGAAGAATGGTACACGGAGTTGTAGAGTTTCGAAGGGTGGAGGAGAGTGCTGAGACCATTCTGGAATAAAATATTTAAATGAAAACTGGAAAAAATCTTGAAAAACGCTCTAGAAACAAGCGTTCGTTCACAAGAGCCGTTTTTCGTCTCGATTTACGGGATTCTACTAGCAAAATGATAAAAAGTTCTTATGTTTCAAGAAATTGTGCATATTCTTTGTAAAAACTGAAAGAAAACACGAAAAACTGTCAAGATTTGCGATGAAACAAGAGTTTTTCTTTACTTAAGAGCCGTTTTTCGTGTCGATTTACGAGGTTACCACTTCGAGGCGATTCTAGGTGCGAAACGTTTAAAAGTCATTACTTTTTTCAAGAAACTATGCTTATTTCATATGGAAACTGGTAAAAATCACGAAAAATCACGAAAAACGGTCAAGATTAGTGTCAAAACAAGCGTTCGCACTCAAGAGCCGTTTTTCGTGTCGATTTACGGGATTCTACGAACAAAACGTTTAAAACTTCTCGTTTTATGAAGAAATTGTGTTTATTTCGTGTAAAAACTGAAAGAAAAACAAGAAAAACGACCAAAATCCGCTTAAAAACAAGCGTTTCTCTTAAGAGCCGTTTTTCGTGTCGATTTACGGAGTGAGGTCATTCGGGAAGTAAAAAACTATGCTCTGTATGCAAGAAATTGTACTTATTCTATATGAAAACTAGTAAAAAACTCGTAAAACTACGAAAAACGACCAAAATCCGCTTAAAAACAAGCGTTTCGCTTAAGAGCCGTTTTTCGTGTCGATTTACGCAGCCTCGTAAATCGACACCAAAACGGCTCTCAACACCTTTTCATTGCAAAATTACCTCTTTACAAGCCAACAGTTTCCTCAATCTCGTCAAATTCTCAGTACACGTCGTCTCTCCACTCAATACTCCATATCTTTTAAATAATTTAGTCGTTTCCCCGTGATTCGCCAACACGACGAGCTGCGGCGACGTAATCACATTGATATGAGATATAGAAGTGCATAGAACTCCGTTCAACGCCTCCACCAGAAACTTCATTCTCTCATCTGCTTCTTTTTCACTTTTTGCGTCGAATTCAGCGAGAACTTGAGCGCCAGCAGGGGCAGAAGGCTGTGGTGGCACACCCCATTCATCGAGATTCCACCGCCCGTGTGCCATTGTCACTGTCAATTTTTGAATTGAGTATCGAGTGAGAAGCTCTTGAATGATACGTGGAAATGTTAGAAAGTCCGCGGATTCTGAATTCAAAATGTTCTAAAATTTCCAGGAAAAGAGGCTGAAAAACCTGTTGCAATATCAAACTTTCGCTCCGAATTGAATCGAAAATCCACTCGAAGCTCATTTGTGCTTAACGGCGCCAGTGTGATTTTCTCGTCGAAATGCTCGGTGAGCCCGTGAGCCCATGCAACTAATACCAGCACTATTAATTCCCGCATTTTTGTTTCTAAACACAACAAAAAATTCACAAAAATGTTAGAAAACCGGGTTAGAAAATATAAATGAATCGAACGGAACAACGTAGTGTTAGAGCAGTATGGGAGCGTTTTTCTGGAGAAAAAAAGTGTTTATGAAGCAAAAAGAAAGAGATCTAGAACAGGGGGTGGCGGAAAAGGCAGCAAAAAAGAGCAATACAAATAGAAATTCGTCTACTAAAAGTGTAATAAAAGTGCTAAATACATCAAGAGAACAAGACACTCGTTTCATCATAAGCAGGTACATAGGGGGATAAAAACTTTTAAAAATGGAAAAAAAAGTTAATCCATGAATCGATTTGGATAGAAAAGAAGTCCTTCGATGGAGTCGTCGCGGCAGATTAAACCCGATTCTTCGGCAGCTAATAATCTGAAAATACGAACGAATATTGATTTCTTTCATGATAATTTTTACCGTTCTCTCGCCAAAATAACAGTGATGCCTAAAGACTCCGCCAACTCATTCGCCGATGCTCTATGCAGTTTCGCCACAAATTCCAGCGTCTGCGCGACAGTACTCTCCATCGACGCAGACTTCAGCTGAACCACAAGAACTCCCGACGGAAATCGATGCAATTCGAGTGGCGAGTTGATGCGACTCAACGCGCCGCACGCATTCATCACGTCTTCCGGCGATAGTAATTCCATTCCTCGTGCCCGATTTATTCGACAATACACTTCCGGTAATGCACACATTCCCCCGTTTTCTTTGATATGTTCATGAAGGACATCGGTGATTTCTTTGGCCAGACTTTGAAAATATTCTGAATCCGATCCGACGAAAGTGGATTTTGTCACCGGATCAGAGACACCAAGCGACAGAAGATACGATTTGAAAGCGATCGTTTCGTCCTCACTGATTTCTCCTTTCCGTGATCTGACCTTCTCCGAAATACTCTTCGAAATCGCCACCATTTCACGCGCAGTCTCCATTAGTTTCGACATGTCATCGAATGCCTGTGTGATCGTTTCATGCGTTTTCTGATGATTTTCCGCTAGCCGTCGTTCGATTCCAGAGATTCCGACCGATCGGAGGTTACTGCTAGCGCGAGACTGGAAAAGAATACAAAAATTGATTATAAAAACGAAGAAAATGAAAGCCAAATCGGCCCGGCGCCTAACTCGCTTAAAACGCTATATTATGAGTTGAAAAATATACTAAAACGTAGATCTCGGCGAATTCTATCTCTGTGACCTGACTCGGCCTGGATTAGAATGGCTTTTCCGCGTTTTTACCACTTTTTCTCTGCCCGGGGCACATTAGAACTCGCCGAGACCTCCATTTTGGTATATTTTTCAGCTCAGAACATTGCGTTTTAAGAGAGCTGGCCCGGTTTGCAAGTATGATGAAAACCCACACCACTGGAGCTCGATCCGGAACTCGATCGTTGCCACGTTTTTCTTCGCACAGCGTCTTCGTACTTTTTGAAGAACTGAAAGTAGAAAATAAGACAATTTTGGATTTTTCCTCTAAATTTCGCTTACATCATCCTCTCCCCCATGTCGAAACACTAATCGAATCGTATCGTACTGACTTGAATTCACCGGTCCCACGTTTCCAGTCTTCGGCTTTTCCAGCCTTACGACCACTTTTCCTCCTTTACTAAACATTGATTTGTGATGTTTCTCCATTGAAATCACCAAGGAATGATGGAGAACCAGTCGACGATCCGGATCCGACGAGTCCGCCCAGATAATGCGTTGCATTGTCAGTGAAGCGGTTCCCTGCTCGAATTGCGTCTGGAAATTGCACAATTTTTGAATAATTTATTCATTTTTAGGGAGATTTACCTGTTTTAAATCACCCTCGTAAATGCCGACATGTCCGGCCTGGCAGAGCAGTTCTTCTGTGCTCTCTCCAGGAGTGTACCACGACAGACGGTTCATCGGCGGGTTTCTCCTGAAAATAATTTGAATTTTTCTTCTGAAAATGAGCAGAATCAATAAGAGGCGATAGATTAAAATGACAAAATGACGTGTTTCACAATGCGGCCGAAAACGGGAAAAGAGAGGCTTTGTACTGCAGCGGGGCGCGTTTGTGCTTTTGTACAGCAATTACCGAGTCCCCACCGATTCCGCGGAAGAAATTTTCGATGGAAAAATTTTCGATGGAAAGTGGGCGGAGTTTCAAGTTGCAACATCACCGCACACTTTTTTTCCCAATTTAAGTTTTTCACAGGCTGCCTAATTTTGTGATAATTCTTTTTCGGTAGAGAGAGCCGGCTTCTGTGACTCCTTAAAAAATCATACCAAAGGAAAAACTTCAAAAAATAAACGGATTCGGGACTTCTAAGTTTCAGAAAAGACTGTGCGGCGATGTTGCAACTTGAAACTCCGCCCACTTTCCATCGAAAATGTTTCCATCGAAAATTTCTTCCGCGGAATCGGTGGGGACTCCAATTACCGATTTGTATGTTAAAAACGACGAGCGGGCGTGTCTAAAAATGCAAGATTTCAGTTATTGGTGGTTGGAATCGCTGAAAAAGTCTAAAAATCCAGCTTTTAATATAATTTTAAAAAAAAATTAATTAATTATTTAACGGGTCTCACCACGATTCGCCTTTAAAAGTGTAGTGAAGTACGGTTTTGAAACTTTCAAACCGTAATCAGCGCATTATTAATGTCAAATCGTGTCGAGACCCACTGATAATTTGCCACGTGGCACCACGTTTTAAAACGCTTTTTATCATTAAAGTTGTGAAAAATAGCGAGTTTTTTCGCTATTTTCGTGAAAAACTCTATTTTCTGACTCATTTTCAAGAAAAGAGTTATAAAATCTGATAGAAAACATGGATTTAGCCACAGAAATTACTTATTTGATCAAAAATTGAGCATAGTGGCGGATTCAAGAGTCCGCTTGGATTGTTTCAGTGGAAAAATTCCAACAACTCGTGAGGGAGGATCAATAAGAAAAGGAAGTGGGTGAGATGGAAAAAAGGAGGAAGGGTGGAGTAAAGAAGAGTAGAAAAAATGAATTCAAACTTTTAGTTTGAAGCAAAATAGCCCGACGAGAAGCGGTGGCAGCGGCTGTCGCGGAGGGGCAGCCTCAGCAAAAGAAGCGAAAGAGTGTCTGCGTCTCGGCGATTCGTGTGCTATTCGCGGCGGCGACGGTCCCCTAGGCTTGCAGCACATACTCAACGACAAAAAAACGAGGGAAATTGATTTAGGTGGCACAATGACATGAAAGAGGAGCACACACACACATATACACACAGACACACGCAAAGAGAAAAGCGGGGAAAAGGACCATTGGAAGAGCGAAAAGGAAAGGTGGAGGAGTAGGGTGAAGAGAAGAAAGATAAAGAAAAGTTGGGAGAGAAGTGGGACCTTCAAAAGAAGAGAGGGCTCTTCACTCCGGAGCGGCGGCGGCTCCTCCAACTCTTTCCTTTTCACTTCCCCCCTTGAATTGAAAGTGAAACGAGAGAATTGAAGACGCAGATGGGCACAAGATTGAGCGCTCTTTGTGGTGCACTTGAAAACTTTCGAAAAACTCGAAAAACAATTTGCAACACGAATTAGAGTGTTGAAGTTTTTATGGTACAAAAGTGGAAAAAATGTAACAAGGTATCAAAATTAGTTTCTAATTTGAAGCGGCTGCCACAGCTCTCGCCTTCCATTCCTCCTTCTGATCTTTACTGAGAGCACGGAATTTTTGAATGCAGAACTTTGCAAAGTCAGCCTCTTCTCCATCAAAGTCGAATCGCAAATCGCTTTTCGATTCCGACAACCACATATCGTACGGGCTCACACTGAAAATAACGATATTTTCATTGAAAACACAAAAATGTTACCTCTTTTTCACCGGCGCTTCTTCCATCTTCTTATTCTCTTCTCCATTTTCATCGTTGATTCGTGATTTCTCCTCTTGCGGCTTCGTCTTGACCGCCGTCTTCTTCTTCTCCTCTGAAACTCCAAACTTCAGCTTCGCTTGCTTCCGAGCAGTTGGGTTCGAAGTCGCCGCAGGTTCAAGGGTACGCTTCCGCTGTTCCGTCGATACCGTTTCCAGTTGATCGAAAATCGACAATGACGCTTGAGTTGAAGCCGTGGAGTTATCTCCCGAAGAACCTTTTGCAAACGGATTCTTCGCGAGTCTTTCCAATGGTTGCACCGGTTGTGACGACATCGAGATATCTAGATTTGTATTGTACCGAGAAGACATATCCTCCTGCTCCTCTTCCTCATCTTCCTTTTGCTCCTCTTCTACTGGACTCGGCACTTTTCTCACTTTCTTTCCCCGAGCTGCCAACGCGATTCGCTTCGCTGGTCGAATTTCGTCGTCATCAAATCCACGATCATCCTCTCCATCCTCCGTCATCCTCCGTCCAATTTCTGCAACCTTATCCGCCAACGCAATTTTCTTGCATTTGCTAGCATAATTGCACAGACTTTGGATGGTTTTCGCGGAGCTGGAAGAGACGAGGGAAGCGATTTCGGCGGCTTGTCCATCAGCATTAGATTTAGTAAGGAATGCGAAAAGCCGAACGATTGTGGCTGTCATCGTCTTCATTTCTTTCTCACTTCTATCTTCATTACGCTCCAAAATCGCATCTGCAAGCGCCAACTCGTTGAGGAATAGATTCTGCTCCATTTCAGTCCGATGACTTTCAGGTTGACAGAACGGAACTTTCCACTCAATTGTAGTCGGTGCATTGATACCACTGACAATCGGAGAGCGCGATCCACGGCAGTATATGTAACGGAATTCCTTCGCGGTGAGAGCCAACGGGAAGATTCCATCAGATTTGGCACGAAGGATAGAAGATCCTTGGAATACCGGAACCCATAGACCTGGAGCCGAAAGAACATGCACATTATAAGCAGAATCCATGACAGCGAGCTTTCCTTGACTGGAATACGCCAACCAATCCACTTGCTCTCCAGTTTCCACTGGTACATCGAATCGAGTAATTGCTCCAGTAGCGCCACGACTTCTAGACTCCCGGTACCATGATTTCTGGTCTAGCGAGTACTCTGTCACCTCAAATCTCCATTGCGGTGTCTTCTTCTGCTCATAGAACTCCGATCCAGCGACAGACGCAACAGCGATTCGATTCTCAAAGCAAGTAGCGGTGAGAATCGGTGATGGATGTGTGAAAATCTGTCTTTGAATTCCTCCGATAGTGAATACTCGAATATTTCGTTTCTTGGTGAGCACCACGATTTGAGTGCTGGAACAAAGAACATCAAGGCAGCCGTCGCCACGTGGCAGAGTCATTGTCCAACGATGACCATCGAACGCTTGAATTGGGATGACGTGGAGAATGCTAGTTCCTTTTTTCTCTTTCGGGGTGTCATTGGTGTCAAGATCCTCTAATTCATCTTCAGCTTTGTCCAGCTCTTTCTCCTTTTTCCGGCTCTCCGAGCTTGCCAATGCGACAACTTTCAGTGAGATATCAGCGAGTTCGTAGCCGATTTCAAAGTTATCGATATGAATATCACCGTGAATACTCTTGTCGTGGAATTCCACATCTAACGTGGAAACTTTATTCGCCTCATTCACATAACTCCGTACAATACCGAATCGATTGTACTTCAAAAAGCGTTGCGTCGCTTCTGGATCAACCGGCGAGCTATTACACACAAATCTTTCAGGAATCAACACTTTTTTCGGTGCTGGAGGCTCGGAATACATTGGAATTTGATGAATTTGAGGAGCAGTTGAGCTCCCAGGCTCCGCACGAAAATCATCCGGCTCGCCGAGTTGGAAACCGAATTCCTCGAGACCATCGAGATTTTGGTTATCAAAATTGTATTGTCGCTTGATGGCGCCGATATCGGAGGACACTGAAATAAAATTTATAGACAAAAAACGAAACTTCTTGACGATTCTCACTCCGAGTAGCCTCATCGTCGTCTTCCATAGCTTCATCATTGAATAAATCATCTTTTCTCACTGCTGTTCGATTCAGAATGATAGAATCATCATCGTCGTCACTGTCATTCGCATTTACAGTGTTTTTCTCATTTTTCAACTCAGCCAGTGCTTCCGCTGAGTTGTTGTCTTCAAATGCATTGAATATGCAGATTCCTCGCTGAAAATATATTTTCAGAATGATATTTCAAAGCAATACGAACATTTGAATCGGCGACTATCAACTGGTTGGCTGCAAACGGAGAGAACTCAATAGAAGTGATAATAGTGACTCCGCGGGCGTTTCTTTCGAACTTTTCACTGCTCAAAACGCTTCTGAAATGGAAATTTTAAGATTTTCTTAAATTTTCAAATACAATAATCCTACCGATCAACACAATTCCAAATAACTACTTGATTATCCATTGTGGAAGCGGCTAAATAATTTGCGCAAGGGGAAACTGTGGTGACAGAGAAAATCACTTTTTCTTCGTTATCTTTCAGTCGATACGTTCCAGATGCTTCCCATTCGTCTCGTCGGAATGATTTCACACAATCTTTCGATGGAACAAACAGAGAAGTCCCGTCTTTAGACCATGAGATTTGAATTCGCGCGTTGGAAACACTAAAATTGGGAAAAATATGCATATATATTCTAATATCATTAATTACTCAATAGTTTCAAATTTCGGAAAGACGTTTGTAAGAGTGTGAGCGATTGAAAAATCATCGATGCTGATAATGGTTACATTGCCGTCCACAGTGGAGACCGCCACAAATTCGTTTAGAGGATCCAGCTTAACACAAAGAATTTCTGCTTCCAGAGTTCGTCTTTTCCATTCAGCATCTGGATGTTTTAGACTGGTCAGTTTCACGGCGTAATCACTGGATCCGCCCACAACATTCTCCTCATTGACGTCGACTGAAGTGACATCCATTTCGAATTCCAGTGGATTCCCGATTTTTTCTTCATCGAATTTCCCATTTTTCGCGAGTCCGACTGTTTGCTGTTGTGATCCTTTAATGAAATCCACTTTTCGGTATCCGAAACAAATATTGCCTCCGAACCAGGCGATAGAGGAAGTTGTTGCGTCGGGAATCTCGATTACTTCAGGTCTCTCGTCGGATAACAGTGACTGTTTGTTGAATTTCAGCACATTTCTTTCGTTGTCGCAAACGTAAACCTGAATGAAATTCATTTGTTGGACTTTCGAATTTATAAATTCAATTTCTCACAAATTCTTTGTCATTTCCGGACGAATCGATGCATATTTTTTGAATACCGTTGTTTTCCAGGTTTTTAATGTTAGTAAAACTCATCTGAAAACAAAAATTAAGTTTCAAAACGTTTTTCGCTCTGAAAAACTTTTTTGCTCAAAAATTAAATTTAAAACCCAATTTTTGGCGCCGAAATGCGGTAAAAACGGGGGCTGCAAACGTGGACCGGGGAACTGCGTAGCGCCCCTATGTTTTGCACACTGGCAGCCTGCCAGGGGCACCCACGCACACTTTCTCGTTGATTTTTTCGACGACGAACGGCACTCTTTTCAAGCGCCTCTGTTTTTGAGCGTCGCTGCACTAGATTCTCCGACTCGTTGGTGACATCATGACCGGAGTAAGTTCAATAAATATTCTATAAATCTGAAAATGTATATATCATGTTTTTCACTGAAATAGTGAAATTTTGCACGAAAAAAATTTAGGCTGGGTGCGAAAATTTCGTAATTTTTCGTATTCACTTGCTAATTTTTTAATTTTCAGAAGCTGTATGGAAACAAAGACAACTTCAGAACCCAAAAGGTTCTGATTGCTGCCAAACTCGCCAACAAGACCGTCACTCTTGCCGGAGACTCTGCTCCAGCTGACAAATTCCCACTCGGAGTTGTACGTTTTAATTTATTTAGATGTCAGTAGTACGAAGACGTTAGAACTATCAAAATTCAGAATTTCAGACCCCAGCATTCGAGGGAGATGCTCTTCTCTTCGGAGCTGAGTCCATCGGACTTCACTTGACCGGAGCTTCCGCCAACGCTGAAACCGTTCAATGGCTTCAATTTGCCGAGGGATACCTTCTCCCAGCTGTTCTCGGATACGTCCTCCCATCCGTATCGGCCGCCAACTTCGATAAGAAGACTGTTGAGCACTACAAGAATGAACTCAATGGACAACTCCAAGTTCTCGACCGTGTTCTCGTCAAGAAGACCTACTTGGTTGGAGAGCGTCTTTCCCTTGCTGATGTTTCCGTCGCTCTTGATCTCCTCCCAGCTTTCCAAGTGAGAACTTTAATCATTTTTTCTGGAGAATTATTTATTGCTTCTAGCACGTCCTCGACGCCAGCGCCAGAAAGTCTATCGTCAACGTCACTCGTTGGTTCAGAACTGTTGTCAACCAGCCAGCCGTGAAGGAAGTCCTCGGAGAGGTCGCTCTTGCCACATCTGTTGCCCAATTCAACCGTAAGTTATAGTTTTTGTGCTGAAATAGGTTCCACTGCGAAGTCAGCAGGCTAGCCAATCGGTTAGCAGGCGTTACAGTGGTGGAAGATCAAGAATAATGCATCCCGTTTTTTGTTCGAAACAGTTTTTGTTTCTTCTTTTTTCGGCGCGTTTTTCATGGGACTGAGAGTTGGAGATTAAGCACTGGTCGTTTACGGGATTATTCCCGCAGTCAATACTTAATCACCTTAGTTTATGTCCCACACAATCAAAATTAGAAAAATGTGTCTGCTTTTCATTATTTCCTTTTTATTCAGATTTCTAATCATTTTGTTTTTAGAGGCCAAGTTCAACGAGCTCAGCGCCAAGGTTGCCAAGTCCGCTCCAAAGGCCGAGAAGCCAAAGAAGGAGGCCAAGCCAGCTCCAGCCGCCGCTGCTGCTCAACCAGAGGATGATGAGCCAAAGGAGGAGAAGGCCAAGGACCCATTCGCAGAAATGCCAAAGGGAACATTCGTTTTGGATAACTTCAAGAGATCTTACTCCAACGAAGACACCGCCACCAAGGCCATCCCACACTTCTGGGAGAACTTCGACGCCGAGACCTGGTCGATCTGGAAGTGCGAGTACAAGTACCCAGAAGATCTCACTCTTGCTTTCATGAGCTGTAATCTTATCAACGGAATGTACCAAAGACTTGAGAAGCTTAAGAAGAACGCTTTCGCATCCATGATCCTTTTCGGAACTGACAACAACTCCACCATCTCAGGAATCTGGGTGTGGAAGGGAGACAAACTCGCCTTCGAGCTCAGCCCAGACTGGCAGGTTAGTAATTATTGTGGGTACATTGGTGTCCGAAAGGTAGTCATTTGTATATATGGAACATATATACAGAGTTACACTTTTCGAATATCAGAGCTTCTTCTCGTTGGAGTTGTTCAATTTATGGGCGATTACCTCTAATCTGTAAGCAACAATTTTCAGGTTGACTACGAATCATACACCTGGACCAAGCTCGACCCCAAATCCGAGGCCACCAAGAAGGAAGTCAACGAGTACCTTCTCTGGGAGGGAGACTTCGGAGGCAAGAAATTCAACCAAGGAAAGATTTTCAAGTAAACTGGTGTTTCCATACAGACCGGTGTATTTGCCATTTATTCCTGTTGTTTACTCCTGAGTCGGAAAGAATAAATTGTTTTCTATTGTTTATAATGGATCCGGTATCATTTCAATAAATTATGTCTTATCTTGAGGAAAATCAACCTTCATTCAGAAAAACATCAGCGCCTAGTAAGCTAAAAAGAAATTGTTATAATTAGAAGCTAGACCTCAAGCTTGTCTCTTGATTCTGCTGTATGGATTGACTGTCTTCACTGAAGCCTTCAAAGTACTCCGAGTTTGCATGCTCAACAAAGCAAGACTTTATGTCATTGAAATGTTGTACGCACTGCAAATGGGCAATCGACAGGTCGCTGACATCTTTGTCTTGACTCTAAAACTAATCACTTTTCAGAATCTTCCAGACTTCAATCAAACCTGATCGCAAAACGAGTGACAATGCATTGGAACAAATGATTTCGTGCAGCATTCCGTGTGATTCGTGCCTCTCGCCGCACAAAAATGAATCTTCCGAATAGCAGTGACTGGACACGTGGATTGTTGAAGGAGTACTGCACTCACTTCTTCAGATGAATACGTGGAATACGAGCAGAGATCATTACAAGAATCGGGAACTTCTAGAAGAGAACAACACGTGGCAAAGTGCTCGTCGGGCGTCTGAAATTTCAGAGATGATGAATTTGAAAAATTAGTAGAAACTCACCGTGCTAAGGTCGGGCGGTCTTGAGGACTCATCTCTGAACGTCTTCGTTCCGGCAGCTGCTGCTCGGGCTACACACCCTCCACGTATACACATGTAGCCAGCTCCGCACCCACATCCGATGGGTTGGATCTGGAAAATTCCGAATTGATATAGGCGCGCAGTCGCAGATTCATATATGTTCCTTTCATCACAGCGTTTAAAGGTGCGCGTGTGGTCGAGGGGTTAGCGAGATAGACTTTTGCCCGGCGCAACCCGGGTTCGATTCCTTCCGAAGCCAGAACTTTTTTTTTCTTTTTGGAAAGTTTTTTCCCCCATTTTCAATGTCAGAAATAAAACCAAAAACCAACCATCGGTGTCTGAAAGCATAATCCCAGAAGGCATGACGAACCACCACAGCCGCCACCGAATCCGCCGAACCCACCGAAACAACCAAGTGAAAAGCACTAAAAATTTTTAAAATGTTTTTTTTTCAGTTTTTTTTCGATTACCTACCTGACTAGAAAAATCAACACAAAAAATAAGAATAAAAGTTATTAAAATTAAAAAATACTGGTGGGAAGACATGGCCATAAATTCATAAATGTTTAGCCGCCGCCGAAAAATGAGGTGTTAGTTCAAGGTGTCTTGAAACTTGACCAATAAAAACCAGTTAGAAATGTTTGTTCAGCTAGAAAACGGCTAAATTTAAATAACCACCGCGCCGAGATATACATATTTGTCTAGTAGTTGTCTGCCAATTCACACATACAAAAAAAGAGAAATGAGGTCTAGTACTTTGTTCTTAAATAGCAAGGATTCAAATGGAAACACTAACAGATTCTTCTCTTTTTCATCATCAATCATCGGAATAAACACAAACACGTTATTATAATTTAGGAGTGATGTCAAGATGTAAGACAGACGAATGTGCCGCCCGACGAGTGAGGTGCGAAGCCGTCGCAGCATGAGGCACGTGGGAATTTGCACACTGCCAGGTTACAGTACTCCTTCTCGTAGGCGGTTCTGGAAATGTGACAGTATGGGTTGTAAAGAGCAAGTCTAGAGCTACGCTTTTGTAGTTGACCACTTTTTTGTACGGGGTTTCCCTGAAGAGATATAAGGCTTGGAAACTAACAGATTTTTCCATTTTTCACTATGCTACTCATTTTTAAAAGCGCATATCTCGAAAACTAGAAAAGCTAGAAAAGAGTTTTCAACAGCAAAAGTGAAGATCTAGAAGAGAACTATTTATAAAATAAAATTTGAAAAATATAGCTTAAATTTTGTTATTGATAAAGACGGTCTCAAAGTTAGTCATAAAAAAATAACATGTCAAAGTGAAAAGCAAAAATGAATATCGCATAAACTACTATTCTAAAATTCAAAAAATCAAGGATATTTTATATGGTTAGAAAGATTATAACTTAAAAATTTCAAAACTATTTTCAAAATTTTTCTACCTTTAAAATGAGCCGAGATACAAGAGGTTTGGCAAAGCGCTCTCCCAACAGAACCAAGGAACACATGATTTCAAAACAGTGTAACACCGTCTGTTTTAACTTTTTCAAAAATTTAAAAACAGATTCAGAATCTCCACGTCTTAAACTTTCCAGCCATATTAATTTCTTGCACGGTGAACAATAGAGCGCCTTTTCCTTAGCCGGTTTTTATACCTTCTCCAGAGTGCGCGAACTAGAGATGCCCTGCATTCAAACACGCATAACTCTGTCAGTTTTTACTTTTTCAAAAATCTAAGTACATATTTGAAATCCTCATGTCTCCAGCTTTTTAGCGATATTAATTTCTTGTTTGATGTGCAATAGAGCGCGATTTCCCTAGCAGGTTTTCATATCCTTATGTCAGCGTTAATTGACAAAACCTCTTCATTCAAAGTAGTGTAACTATTTCTGTATTCACTTTTTCTTTTTCAAAAATCTAAATATATATTCAGAATTCTGACGATTTCAGCTTTTCAACCATATCAGTTTCAATGCCTAAAGTCAATTAGAGCGCATTAGCACTCCCTTATTTAACACCCCCGGTAAACCTTACCCAGTGCATGTACACGTGTCTAGCGGTTTATTACAACTTCTGAATCTCTGTTGGCTTCCACACGATCCACACGTATCCGTGCACGTTGACCATTCCTGCCATGCGTTCCACGTGGCTGTTGAGCAGTCGCCAGCGGCAACGGTGGATGGGGTCTGCAACGGATTCTTAGTTACCAATATTTTCTCCTCCAAATCCGTGACATTGAGCCCCGTTATAATTTTTTGGTTAGTTCCAGGGATATTCGTGAATGTAGTCGTAGTACTATTAGAGATAATCAATAGAGCGGTCTGTAGTGCGATCGGAGAATATGGCATTGTTATAAAGAAGTCTTATCAAATTAGACAAGTGATCCGCTGACCTTATTTCTCGTTTGCGTACACTAGAGCGCGTATCCTACTCACCGTTACTGTAGTTGGTACTGTAGCGACTGTCGTCGGTGTCGGTGTCGTCGTCGCCGGTGCAACAGTTCCACAACTCAACGAGCTAATCACCGTTCCACTAGGCGTCACCCATTGGGAATTCGAATTACACGTGAGAGTCATGAATGTCGTGCCGACGCCCGATGACACTTGTGTGTTACTCGAGTCGAGGAGAGCGGCGGTTTGCGAAGTGACCGGCGAGGCGCATGTCACGTCAGCGGTCATCGTGGAGCCAGACGTTTTCGTGTCGACTGTCATGAAGCCGGCGGTGTAGCCAGGTGCGGAGATGGCGGTGGTGAAGCCGGTGTTACAGTTGGCGGATGGTCCGTTGGAGCTTTGAGTTGTAGATGATGGAGCAAGAGTTGTAATGGGAGCAGGAGAGGTGGAAGTTGCTCCGACGACTGATGTGATCATACAAGCGACTCCATCGATTTGAACTCCATTTCTCTGCCAGATGTTTGATGGGGAGCAGGCCATGGAGGTGGCGACTTGACCGTATTGAGCTGAGAGGGATTGACCGTTGGCGTTGAAGAAGATTGTGGCGTTTTGGTTGGTCTGGAAAACTTTTCAATAGAGCGTGATTGCTTCCTACCTCCCATCAACTTACATTCTCTCCTCTACACTTGATGACAACTATCCTACATTTACTCGACTGATCTACGGAGTGACTCAACAGGAGTTGTCCATTGGTTGCTCCATTGACAACAAGTTGTGAGGATGTGAGGGCGATGGCTTGCATATTTGGACAGTTCTGACAAGAACCACTTGGAGTTGTTGTGGTAGCTACGGTGGTTGTGGTTGTTGGACTAGCTGAAAAATACAGAAATGAAGTAAATCTCCAAACCTTAACAGAGTAAAGACTCACGTATTTCTCCACACTTCAAATCGTCTACCACTGTTCCTAACACTGCAGAACTTCCAGTTGTCGAGGCGCTGATTGCTGAGATGACCCATTGGGAGTTGGAGTTGCATGTGAGTGTCATGTTGATCAATCCGTTGCTCGATTGACCGAGTACACTTCCGTCGCCATTCGTGAGCACTGCGGTGCTGGAGTCCTGGAATGAAAAGATGTTTGAGGGGAGCGGGGTCTTGCAACTAGGTTGAAAGTTATATGAGTGTGTTGGGATAGTTAAGGGCTACATTTTTGTAGTTGACAACTTTTTGATATCGGTTTTAGATTTTGAGATATAAGCCTTCAAAGACAGAGAATTTGAGAAAGCGCGCCAAGAAGCGAAAGTGCCAGAGCCCTCACTCTGTTGCTTGATGAGCAACCAAAAAGTTATCGAAACGTTTCAAATTTATATTCATTGCATAGATCGTACAAAGAGCTTCATTTTTGCAGTTGAAAGATTCCTGATAGCTCTTCACGTTCTCGAGATACACAGCGTTCAAGATACCTTCCTGAAATAGGGAGAGGAAGAGACGCAGAGAAGATAGCCGCTCTCGTTTCTCTGCGTCTCTCCTCCCTCTTTCAACTTTGAGGCTCTGTACCTCAAAACCGAGGAGCGCTGTCAAAAAGTCGTCAACTACAAAAATGTAGCTTTAGACTTGATCTATACAATTACATAAAAATCAATAAACTATGTTTTGTTGTGAGACAGTGACGCGCTCTCGAAGTTGACCATTTTCAGGAAAAAACTGTATTACCCTATATTTCTTTACGACAAAAAACTTGTCAACTACAAAACTGAAGCTCTTAATTTAAGCTATTTACTCGAATAGATAGCTATCTACCAATGAAAACTTACATCCGGCGCAGCACATGACAAAGTAGTCGACAATCCTCCATTAACAATCTTCGTGTCCAACACCAAATACGCGCCAGCATCTCCTTCAATCAACGGATTCACTAAACTTGATCTACTACAAGCCAATCCAGTATCTCCTGGCACCACATAAGCCGTCGTTGTCAACGAAATCGGTGCAGTCGTCGTGGTGGTGAGCGCTCTGTCTGCTACCTTACACGACGCATATCCAATCGAGCTACCGTACCAATCCCAAGTGGAAGCTGCAGTGCAAGTGAGAACAGTTGATGTGATCCCTTGATTACTCATTGTCTGAGACCCTCCGTTGAATAGAATCGTCGAGTTTTCAGATGCCGAACTTCCAGCGCATGAGAGATAGACGACACGACACGCGGTGACAGTGGTGACATGATCCAATATGAATTGTCCATTACGTTCGTTTGCATCGAGTTGGTTGGATTCTAAACCGATTGCAGGTAGATTAGAGCAAAGTTGACACCCAGCTGGAACAGTTGCAGGGACCAATGTGGTCGTTGGTGAGATGGCTACAACACATGCAATGCTAGTAATAACTGTTCCCACACTGATTCCAGTTCCACTTGTAGAAGCGACAACCCATTGAGAAGCAGAGTTGCAGGAGAGTGTCATGTTGGTTGTGGGTGCTCCTGATGTTGAAATGGCTCCAGATGAGCTCAGCAGCATCGACTCCGTGATTCCAGTGGGCGCTGCACAACTCATCACC
This sequence comes from Caenorhabditis latens, assembly GCA_002259235.3. Lineage (NCBI taxonomy): Eukaryota > Metazoa > Nematoda > Chromadorea > Rhabditida > Rhabditidae > Caenorhabditis > Caenorhabditis latens. Next base: position 779,746 of record CM056096.1, read on the forward strand.
ACTTGCAACGATGTCTCGGTGGAGATAGTGTTCATGGACAGGTATCCAGCATTGTATCCAGTTGGAATCGTCAACATCACATTCCTGGCACAGTTGGTACTTGGCAACGAGCCAGCAGACGTTGTGGGTGTCGTTGGGATAGTTGTGGTGATGGGGATAGTAGCTCCAGGTGGGGTGATCACGATACAGGCGACTGTCTGGACTCCAATTCCATTTCTCATCCATTGTCCACTCGCGCTGCAAGTCAATGTCAATTCTATCTGTCCTGTTCCACTGATTGTTCTGGATCCTCCGTTGAACGATATTGTGGTGTTATCTGTTGCAGAGCTTCCATAACAAGTGACAGTCACTTCTCTTGCCATTGCAGTCGTATCAATGTAGTGATCCAAAATCAGTTGTCCATTCGATTCATTCGCTCCCAACTCAGTGGAACTCAATGGTGCTGCAATGAGATTCGGGCAGTTTAGAGCTTGAGAGGCTACTGTAGTAGTGGCTACGGTAGTTGTTGCATATTGTCTTCCACATGACAATGAGGAGAACACACTTCCAGTTGATGTCTGCCAAGTGCTCAATGAGTTACAAGTGAATGTCATGTTGACGATGTCGGTTCCACTGGAGAGAATCGTTCCAGATGCAATCCACGCTACCGTATTCGTCTCGCTGACACCTTCACAAGTGCCCACAGCCGTCATACACGAAGAGGTGTCGTCTATTGAGATGGAGGAGAATCCGTTCATGTATGGATAGAAAGAGTAGAGAGATGTCATTGGAAGATTTCCGCATGATTGACAAGCGGTCAGTCCTGTTCCAGCTTGACGCTTTCTTCGCTTCTTGCCAGTGGTGGTGGTGGTGTCTGAAAAATTTACTGAGTACCGACTTAAGGCTCTTTTACACACTTGCAAACTGGAACCATAACTCGCTTCAAACTCAATATTATGAGCTGAAAAATATACGAAAATGTAGATCTCGGCGAGTTCTATGTCCGTGACCTACTACGGGTCGGATGACAGATTGTTAATGTGTCGCGGGCCGCGCTAGGATAGTTTCTTGGCGTTTTTGGCGTTTTTGGCGATGGTTATTTGGGGGTTTTGGGGTTTTCGGTGTTTTTATTTTATTTTTTGGCCTTTTTTCCCGGCTCGTGACACATTACCAATTATCCGGCCCGTCATAAGTCACGGGTATGCAGTGCGCGTCATAAAGATAGCCCCCGCTCTATTCGATTATGTCGGTTTTGGCTCACCCGTAAGTTTTCATTGAAAATGATTAACGGCATTCGATTTCTCTTGCAAAATATCACCTGGGCGCAAGTTTTCATGATTCTCCTCCGAAAACTAGGGTTACACCATCGAAAACTCGAAAAATAAGAGGCGTCATAAAGATAGCCCCCTTCCCCTGAGAATTTTCAATTTATCGTTACATTTTTTCCGTCAATCATCATAAGTCACGTGTATATGTAGAACTCACCTAGATCTACATTTTGGTATATTTTTCAGCTCATAGTAATGAGTTTTAAGCGAGTTACGCGACGGCCCGTATCGGCTCTAACTATAGAACTCACTGTAGATCAAACAAGACGTCGTCGAGAACTCCTTTCCATTATACAGCCAAACTGAGTCATCCGAACACTCCAATTCCACCTCCACTCGTCCTGATGCGCTAATCCTCTCGTCATCCAAATACAACTCCGCCGTCTCGTAGTCCATCGTCGTCACACAATCGATTGTGGCTTTTCTGCAATTTGTGGCGCGGTCTCTGTACTGATTGATCACTATCATTCCGTCATAAGCCGTTCCAGTTCCCATGACTTTCGGTCGGAAATCTGAGCAAGAGTTGCACATTTCGTAGGATTTGGTGGTTGTTGTCGTGACTCGTGGAGTGGTTCCAGTGGTTCCAGTTCCAGCGTCATTTTGAATTATACAACTGACGGATGATACTAGAAGTGTGTCTAAAGCAGCTGTCCATTTTCCTTGTGAGTCACAAGAGAATGAGTAGTTGACAGATGCGGAGCCCATGTCCAAGAAGTTGGTGTCATCAGCAACAATAGAAACGACGTTGCTGGTCTGAAATTTTTTTTCTGAACGAGATTTTTTCTAGAGACGTACCATAAGGCCTTGACACGTCATAGTTCCAACTCTACAACCTGCCGAGTTCTGTGAATACGTCATTGTAGCGATTCCATCGGGGAATGCCATTCCGGTGCTCACAAGTGGAAGTTGCTGACATTGAGAGCATAGAGATGCTGCGGCTGTTGTCGGATCTGCTGTTGAGTACTGCACACAACTGACTGACGTGACGATTCCTTGAGGACTTGTCCATTGTCCTTGCGAGTTGCACGAGAAGTCCGAGTAGTTGGCCATTCCGGTTGCCATGTCCACGTAGTTCACTTGGTTCAGCACGATTGCTGCCATGTTGGTGGGCTGGAAGGTGTAAATTTTTGTGAAATATAAAGATCTAACCTAGCGCTACATTTTTGTAGTTGACAACTTTTTTGTAGCTTTTCTAGGTTTTGAGATATGCGCACTTAAAAGAGCGGGCAAAGCAAAAGAACGAGACCTTTAAAATTATTGGCTTCTTACATTTGTCAAGTTTGAAACTTCCTAGAATTACTCATGATGGTCAGATTTAAAAAATTTTATTACGTCTGTATAGAAAAAGTTCAGGGCTACATTTTTGTAGTTGACCACTTTTTTGTAACTCTCTAGGGTTTTGAGGTGTGAGCCTTTAAAGGAGCTCCGTTCGTTGGGAGAGAGACGCAGAGAATCAAGACTGTCTAACCTCTCTGCGTCTTTCCCTTAGAAGAGATTTCCCCCCATTATCCTCACCACAGTTGTCTCACACATCATTGTCACTACACTACATCCAAAAGTGTTCAGCGTGGTGACCAGAGTTGTGAATCCATCTGTAACATCACTGTTGGTGGTGCTGACAACTGGAAGACGTGAGCATTGAGAGCACAAATTGTTGGATGGATTTGTGACAGGCGCTTGGGTGGTGACTGTAGTGGCGACTCCGGTTCCAGTGGAAATCAGACATCCGACATTGTTGACTGTAGTTGATTCATGAGTCCAGGTTCCTGATGAGGAGCAAGTCAATTCGAAATCATGGCTAGCCATTCCAGTTTCAATAGGGTCCGAGTTAAAGTACAGCGTAGCATTTTCAGTGGAGACTGTTGGAGCACAGGTGACAGTTACAGTACGACATCCGGTTACAGGACTGATGAAGTGATCCATGATGACCATGCCGTCATAGCTGTTAGAGATAGCGCCAGCCATGGAGACAGCCACCATGTTTCCACAAGAAGTGCATTGACCTGTTGGAGCGAGAGTTGTCGAGAGAGAACGAGTTGTAGCTGCATTCTTGTGTCCACAAGCGAGAGATGAGATTGCTGTGGAGGTTCTTCCGATCCATTGGGATTGAGAGTTGCAGGTGAGGTTGGCACTGGTGGAGCCGAAGCCAGAGGAGTAGGGCATTCCATCGGAGAGTAGGGCGACTGCGTCGGCGGTCTGAGAAAAGAAACAAGTTGTTGATAAGTTATCGATACAACAGATACTTGCAAAAAGGGGCGGCGCGTATCTCGCTTAAAACGCAATGTTATAGGCTGCGAAATATACCAAAATGTAGATCTCAGCGAGCTCTATGTCTCTGATCTAATGCGGGTTGTTAATGTGCCGCGGGCCGGGCTAGAAAGAACTTTTCGGAAATATTCGTGATTTTTGCACGCTTTTTCGGCAGCATCATGCTAACGATCCATCATCCGGCCCGTAGTACGTCACAGACATAGAACTCGCTGAGATCTACATTTTGGTATATTTTTCAGTTCATAAGATTGCGTTTTAAGGGAGTTACGCGCCGGTCCGTGTTGGCCCGTTTTGGCCCGGTTTACAATGATAAAACACAACTCACCGTCATTCCTTGACACCTGATAGACAACAACGAGCATCCGAAAGCATCCGTCGACTGAACTACAGTAGTGAATCCATTCAAATACGTGGATCCCGTTCCAACCGACACAATTGGAGCCTTTCCACACTGACTACATGCACTAGCAGAATCGTCCTTGACTGTAGTGGTGCTGGTCGTGGGGCCCACTGTGACACCGTTTGAAGCTGTTGAGATGAGGCAGCTAACAGTGGAGACTGATGTGGATTCGTAGATCCAGTTGGCGTTTGCATCACAGGAGAGGGTAAATGAATGAGTGGACGCTCCGGTTGCCACGACGCTTGTTCCAAAATAGATGGTAGAATTCTCAGTGTTGATTGTAGGGCCACAGGAGACATCCACGGCTCGACAACTGTTTTTGGTATAATGCATCAGAATAATCATTCCGTCGTAGGAGCCATCGGTGGGGTTGAGTGGTTTCGCGAGCATGTTGGCGCATTTGGAGCATTGAGATGGAGCAGTGACGGTGGTCGTGGTTCTGGTGGTGGTGGTAGAAGTAGAAGTACTTGGAGTGGACGATGTTGTCACTGAAATTACAGTTAAACCCTATGAGACAGTAAGACACTCACAATTATATCTTCCACACGCGACACTATCCACAATCGTGCCTGCCGCAGTCATCCAATCGGCTCCAGAATTGCACGTGAAGTTGAAGGAGACTGCACCGACTCCACTGACCAGAGAAGTGGTGGCAGCCAGCAGAGTGACTCTTTCAGAAGTTGTCAGTCCAGAGCACGTGACTTGGACAGTGGAACACGAGTTGACGGTGGAGAATGTCATTGTGGTGACACCGTTTTGGAGCGAGTTGTCGATGGAGGAGACGACGGTGGCGGTGAGACGAGAGCATTGAGCACACATTGCTGAAAAATGTGGGAGTTGGAAGGCGCAAACGTAATTGTGCGGCAAACATAACAGACCATATTGTTCAGACTGCTTGAGTTTTTTTCGTTGTCCGTTTGACCCTTGGCCACAACACCCCTGACTTCCCCACAGTTTTGATATTTTGTCAGCATATTTTTCAGGTTTTAAACTACATTTTTCAAGTTGACAACTTTTTAATATCTCTTCTAGATTTTGAGATATAAGCGGTAAAAGATAGATACCGCTCAAGTGGAGTGCGCGTTTCTTGTTTTGGTGGGCGACGTTCATAACGGAATATCTCCAAGCCTAGCAACGCTATCACAAATTTGTCAACAAATAAAATGTGTGAAATTTCATGCTCTACATTTTTGTAGTTTCCAACTTTTTGATATCTCTTCTAGATTTTGAGATACACGTCTTAAAAAATCGCGGTCAAGGAGACGCAGAGAAACCAGACACTTTCGCGTCTCTGCGTCTCCCCGTTTCTCAGTATTAAACGCTCGTATCTCAAGCTATTGAACTGCTATCAAAAAATTGAAAACTACGAAAATATAGTCCCAGTCTTGATCTACAATATGGGCTCCGCGACGGTTACTTACGAATCGAAGGATTGAGAGTTGTCGAGATCGTAGGCACAACCACAGTTGTTGGCGGTGTAGCAGTACTATCCGTAGAGATGATACAACTGACACTATCAATCACAGTTCCCATATACTTCCATTTTCCATCCGACGAGCAATTCAGACTGATCTCATGAATTGCTGGTCCCGAGCTGACAGTTCCAATTGGGTCGAATATCAAGTCCGCGTTTTCAGTTGGTGTTGTTCCCTGACAAGATATATCCACTTTCTTGCATTTGGTCACTGGATCCACGTAGTTGTACAACACTATCATTCCGTCGTAGCTGTCGGTTTGAAGTAGTGCTTCAGCAGATTCCATGTTGGCGCAGATACCACAAGATGATGGGAGAGCGGTGGTGGTCAATGAAGCTGAAAATATATTTCTCCATTATTTTGAGAACCTTCTACAGTACTAACCTTCCGTGTATCCACAAGAAATACTTTCAACAGTTTGCAACGAATCCGTCACCCACATTCCAGCAGTGTTACAAGTCAACGTCAAATTTGCATTCGGAACAGACGTAGCCAGTGGAGAGTCAGCGTAGATCAAAGAAGCCTGGTCGGTACTGGAGACTCCGTAGCACGTGAGTTGGACAGACATGCAATTGGAATAAGACGTTGTTGCTTTCAGAAGTCCATTGGTGTATCCAGAGGTGGAGCTGAGAATAGCGACTGGTAGACGGTTACATCCACTACAATCGTCTCCTGGTGCAGGTGTTGTCATTGGAGGGATCGTGGTGATGGGCACGACGGCGGTTGCTGAAAGAAAGATGCTAACTTTGAATGAGTGCCCCGAGATTCCCTGGAGTGATTTCGTTAAATATTTTAGCTGAGCGTATTCTACAAGTCTAGACCATTAGTTTTGTAGTTGACAACTTTTTGATATCTCTTCAAATTTGCAAGTTGCAAGTGTTCAAAAACGTCTATATCTCGAAAGCTTGAAGCGTCATCAAAAAATTTTCCACTGCAAAAATAAAGGGTTAGGTTTGATGTACAAGCACACAAAATTTCGTAGAAACAGAATAATTTTGAAGAGAAAGAGAGACGCAGAGAGTTAGACACTCTTGGTTCTCTGCGTTTATAATCGCCAATTTTGAGAGTTCATAACTTTTTCATATGAAATGCTGCTAATCTAAATTAACATGCATTTTGTAGATCACATCTCAATCTTCATTTTTGTAGTTAAAAGTTTTTTGATAGCTCTTCACGTTCTCGAGAAGATACACGGCGTTCAAGTTACCTTCCTGAAACTGAGGAGAGGAAGAGACGCAGAGAAAGCATACGCCCTCGTTTCTCTGCGTCTCTCCTCCCCCTATCAACTTTGAGGCTCTGTATCTCGAAACCCCGAACAGCTATCAAAAATTTTCCAATTGCAAACTTGCAGCTCTAGAGTTTATCGATACAATCAATGTAAAATCAAGGTTATCCGTTTTATCCTTGTCCTTATAGAACACGCCCACTCACTTGAAGCCAAACAGCTGACAGTTCCAATAGCCTTTCCATCATACACATATTGTCCATTTGTACAAACCAAATCCATAGCCAACTCTCCAGTTCCAGTCATCACTTCTCCATTCGGATTATAATACAAGTAGGCGGTATCCGATTCACTCATCGTGGCTTGACAAGTAATCGATACTCGATTACATCCGTTTTGTCGATAGTGCCATAAGACCAACATTCCATTGTATTTTCCAGGTCCAAGTCTTGACAGGGGTTCCAGTGGGACACAATTATTGCATACTGCTGGAAGAGTCGTCGTCGTTGAATCAAACTCCTCCTCAGTAGTGACACCAGGAGTCGGTGGTGCTGCACCAGGCGTCGACGGCATACTCTCTACAGTTGTCATATCCATTTGCGTAGTGCTTATCATAGCTCCAGGAGTCGTTTCTTCCTCGGGCGGTTCCGCGTCCGGTGTGGTCTTTGGTTCGGTAACCGGTTTGATCGATGAGTCTTTGGTCGGTGACCCTCCATCGGTCGATGGGATTTCGTAAAGAGTGGAGGCGACGATTGGAGTTGTTGTAGCGGTTTTCGGCATGATACACGAGATGTTGCTAATGATACTGTTCGTGGAGACATCGAGCCATTTCGAGTTTTTGGTACAGGTGAACGTTCGGTTGACCTTGGAGCCGCTCGCCAGGATTCCTTTGTTGTTGTACATCAATTCGACTTCAGTTCCTCCCTAAAACGAATGAAAACACGTGTTTGGGAAGTTATTTGATAGCTTACATTAATCGGCAAGCAGTGAGCTTCCACAGACAGACATTTATTGAGAGTATGATCCAAGTAGGTCACCCCTTCCGGATAAATCGACTGACTTACTACCAGATTCGAGCAGTTCATGCATGGATTATTCGGGTCGATGCCAGGAATTGTAGTGGTCTTCGGCTTAGTGGTTGTAGGCATCGCGTAGACACATCCCAAGGATGAAACCGACGAGGCGAGGGGGCTCGACGATCCAAGGAGCACCCATTTCTTATCACGGCACGCGAGATTTGCAGAGAGTGGAGCGGAGAGGTAGCTGGTGTCACCCGATAGAATTGTGCTGACTGGAGTGGTGTCACCTATCTGGAATTTTTCAGTTTACAGTGTACTTAAGAACCGGACTCGCTTAAAACACAATATTACCGATTGAAAAGTATACAAAAATATAGATCTCGACAATTCCTATATCCGTGACCTACTACGGGCCTAGTGCCGGATTGTTAATGTGCCGACGGGCAGGGCTTTTTAAACCATTTTTCCGGATTCGGCTCTTTTTCCCGGCCCGCGGCACATCACCGATCCGTCACCCTGCTCGTAGTAAGTCATAGACATAGAACTTGTCGAGATCTACATTTTGCTATATGTTTCAACCCTTAATGTTGGGTTTTAAGCGAGCTACGCGCCTGTTGGTCTGGTTTGGGCGTGCGATTTACAGTAAACCGTGAAAAGTAAGGGTTACCTCAATTGGTCGACAGAAGAATTGGACGTAGTAGCAACCTGAAGCGGAGTATCTGTTGAGGACTGATGACGCGTCTTCATAGGGATTTCCATTGAAAAGTTGGACATTGATCTGAGAGCAATCGTTGCAGGTCGACCCTGAAAACCCTCTTGAAAATGTACAGATTTTGTTCATCACTCACATGTATACGCAGTTGACGTTGTATCCTCGAGACTTGGTGTAGTTAATCCTGTACTTCCCATTCCATCGGTTGATCCATTTGGTTGTTCAGATGACACTGATGGCTCTTCGGTTGACACTGAATCGGACACTGAATCGGAAGAGGCGTTCGGCTCTTCAGATGATACACTCGATTCTGAAGTGGATTCAGGAGACTCAGAGGATCCAGATGGAGATGAAGATGCACTTGGGTCAGTGGTAGCTTCAGCAGGTTCAGATGATGCTGATTCAGAAGAAGAAACCGATGGAGATTCCGAGGAAAATCCACCAGGAGAAGTTTCTGAAGCAGGTTCGGTTGAGGAACCTCCAGGTGAGGTGTCTGAGGGAGTAGAGGAGGCTCCGGATTCAGAAGTGGTTGCTGAGGCTTCAGTGGAGGTCACGGATTCTGCAGGTGATGTTGAACTGTCGGCTGGTGTTGTGGCTTCAGGAGATTTAGAAGATCCGGATTCAGTTGTGGACACTGCACCAGTAGAGGTATCACTTGGTGTTGTTACTGAATCGAGCGTGGTGGAGACTGCAGAAGACGTCGTTGTGGATTCCATGGATTCTGTGGAAGTACTAATCATCGGTGTAGTGGTCGACACCGCTATCATAGTACACGTCTTGAATTGAATCGTTGTGGTGATGACCGGAGTTGTTTTACACGACGGAGATCTTGTGACACCAGGCATCGCAGTTGGTGTATTCGCTGGGAACGTCATGGGGTCCAGTCCACCACCTCCACCGCCTCCTCCAGGGAACAGAGTACCCATGGTACCTGGAGCCATTGTGGATACTGTAGTGACTGGTGGAGCGCATTCGTCGTATGGAGCCGTGGATTCTTCTACCAGGAGAGTTGTGTCTTCACCGCCTGGAGCATTCGATGGGAATGTGAAGTCTAGTGTAGTCTGTTGATTGTTGCTATCGGAGACCGTCGCGTCCGTTGCGTCAGCCGGTGTAGTCGTCTCCACTGTCGTCGCTGATCCAGCAGCTTTTGTAGTGGTGACAAAGGAGTCCTCAGCGGTTGTCTCCGCACTCGCCTCAGTCGTCGTCAATTCAGATTCCTTCGTGGTGGACGCAGCAGTAGTCAGTGAGGCTTCTGTAGTCGTTTCAGTTTCTGATGCTTTCGTGGTGGTGATATCTGCCGTTGTTGCCGCTCCTGTAGTTGCCGCTTCAGTCGTCGTGGCCGCTTCAGTCGTGGTGGCCGCTTCAGTCGTCGTAACATCACCCACTGTCGTCGTCTCGTCGAATGCAGTTCTGAAAATATAACGGTTTCGTTGAAAGTGATTTATGAAGGAGACTCACGTTCCGAAAACGATTGTCGAGTATCTTTCTTTGGTGGTGGTTGTTCCGCAAACTATTGTCTCCGCAGGTTCTCCTCTGTAATAAACATTTTTGAGTCTGCTTATTCATTGCGTAGCGACTCGGAGTCAAAGAGGTTTCTCATGGTTCCTGTGGCACTATGTGAAGTAGGCTAACTTTGTGAAGTCGCAGGCTCAAAATTAGAGGCCAGACTATTTCAATAATGAGGATTTCATTTTTCAAGTCAGAATTCAGTTATTGTAAGCAGTTACCATGTTGTGGTATGGCGAAGTCAGTCGCCGTTAAAAGTGGTCAAAACCATTAGATTTGCTAAGCCGCTCAGGGTCTGAATGAATAGTCGAAATATTATCTGTTGCTTACTGCGTAGCGACTCATGTCATGGTATTAGGATACTTTGTTAAAAACTCCTAGTTTTCCAACCCAATAAGAACCTAGACTGTTGGAAGTTACCCGTCTCGAAAAACTTGAAAATTTCAACCCTGACTCCAAAACTTACTCGCAACTCAATGGATTACTACAAAACATTGGTGTATTTGTACATGATCTTGTTCTTCTTGCCACTACTGTCGGATCGATTACTGTAACGGTTGGACATGTTGACCATGCCGACCATTCACCATAGGTAGCCGCTGTACATGGTCCGAAGAGACCAAACTGTTCGGTTGGGGAGAAAAAGCTGCTAAATAATAAAAGGAACAAAACAACGGATGTCGACTGATAGACTAATGAACACCGATTTTTTCGTTTCCAAGATGAACATGAAGGCGTTTCCATTGATCTGAAACACGCTGGGTGGTTAAGAAGAAGTCTAAACCCTAAAACCCACTTTTGACAATTCATATACACTCCATAAGAACCAAAATGAATGAGAAACTTGAGAAGAAAGGGGGATATCGTGCAGAAAGTTCTGGAATTATAGATTTTATTCTTGATGTTGAACATTCATAAACGACACGAAAAAAACGGTGAAACGATGATTACATCGATTGGAACGGTGTATGAAAGAGAGCGATGGGATTATCCTTTTTTTGAAATTTTAATCGAAAAAGAGAGAGGAAATCAAAAAAATCGAGAATAACTATTTTTCATAGCGCATGTAATGGGTAGAAGGTATTTTTCTAAAATGCACCAGATTTTTTGGGCTGCGGGATTCAGGATTTAGGATTAAAACGGTGTAACATGAGCTCATATACGACTTCAGGAAAACATATTTAGAGAAATAAAGATTCTGATTACAGCTAGATAATTTCAAGTTTTTAAGTACCAACGCTCTACGATTATTCCAGAAAAATCACGAAAAACTCATCTGTTTTATCGAGTAAAGTTCAAAAAATTGCCGGTAAATGACATAAAAAACTGGTAAAACAGATAGATCGAAGGGGATATGTTCTTGTTTCTATCTACACACGCGCCCGCGCGATCAAAACCGTATGTGACAGAGAGGGGGAGGAGGGGGGACGGATTAATCCGACGGCATAGGGCACCCGGGTCATGTACACCATCACCAATCTTTTTTTCAGATTCTTTACTTTTCAGATACTTTTTTTGTTACACGTGATGAAACATTTCATTTCGTTATTTCCCGGCTAACCGCTTGCTCAAAGTTCGGCCCGATATACAGCGGCTCTCTACCGTGCTCTACCCATAAAGTTTCAAAAGTACGGTAGTCGCAGACCCCCCTTCGTCTCCGGGCTAAACTTTGAGCAAGCGGTCAGCCAAAGGGTAATACAGTGAAAGTTTAAAAAAACGTAATCTGTAGAAGTGACAGTTTACAATTTCAACTTTTCATCAGCTGAAAAAACTATTTTTAAAATAGTAATGTTTGAAATTCTTATAATATATCCATCGACTGCTATGTAGTCCTGTAGCTTCATTTTTAGTGGTTACTAATTACACAATTGCTAAAATGTTTCGAGACTGTAATAGATAATGTCTACATTTTCATTTTTGTAGTTCATATGTCTTTTAAATTTTTCTAGTTTTTGAGATACCTGCTCTTCCGGTTGAGGCCGTGTATTAACCGAATTGGCGAAATTTTTGAACGTTGACTAATCTTTTGGTCCTTTACAAGGCCGTCCTTTTTGACAGCCTTGCGGCAAAATAACGCCCTCCGAGAAAGCTGAAATCGGGAGAGCCGTTACGACATCAGGCTAAACAAATCAAATTACCTTTATATGGACGTGTAGAGAAAGTCTATGCCCATATTTTTGTAGTTGACATCCTTTTGATAGCTCCTCAAACTTTTGAGATATAAACACGTCGAGTGCCCGGCCTAGAAGTGCAGAGAAGCTAGAGTGTCTGACTTCTCTGCGTTCAAAACAATTTGCTGTATTTGGCCCCTCACAAACTCTAATGCTGTATTTTGAAGGTTCCAACCCATTCCAGCCAGTCCAGTTGCCATAAAACTAATTGTTCTGAGTTTTACGACCAAAAAGATATCTCCCCAGACCAGAGTCAGTTGACCGATGACTTTTCGACTCAACATTTTGTTCAAACGCAGTCGTCTCTGCCCAATTCATTATATTACTTCAAACATATGTTCTGTGTAAATTCAGGTAAAACTAGAGAGTGAGTAGTTCAAAAGTTCATTTGTTTTAATCGTGGTTTAGTTCGGTGCATCGATTGACATCGGAACAGTGGAGAGTGTAGTCACGCCATGTGTAGTTTGATTGCTTAGTGTTACCATAAATTTTCGAATTCAGATTGGTTTCTCGTCTCTGGAATCGTCAGATATTAGTGTCAAAGAAAACTCTCATGGAGATTTTAATGGCCAACTTGCTATGTAACAATTAAAATTGATATTTTAGAATAAATAAATCATTCTTATATATAAAAAGCTGGTAAATAAATACATTCGTTCGAAATCGTTCTTTTCTGTTGTTATGAATTACTGTACCATGCTTTCAGGACGAGTCAGTACCGTTGTTCTTTTCAAATCTGACTAGGGAATGATCCCAGTTACAATTCGAGAAATTTTGCGCTGATTTCAAATCTATATTCTGTTTTTGCTGAACGATTTCGTGCAAAAAGTTATCTACGTTTTTGTGGTGTCTTTGTGCAGAAATGAACATTTGCAGGGCATGCTATGAAACTCACTTGCAATGATTTGTTCAACTGTATCTTACATGCTATCCGCCGTTTTTGTTAAAATAAATTCGAATACTTTTTGAATTGATGGGAATAGAATGGTTGAAAATGTGGACAGCCTCGTGGGTTTTCACGCGTTTATACCAAAAGAATCACACGTTTTTAAACTGAAAATATTATAGAATTCTAGAATTGAGAATTATTTTCCGATGGTACACTTGTGTCCTAGATAAGGCTTAACAAAAGTGTAACTGAAGTTCTCGCATCCATACTATCCGGCCTGAAAATTCGAAATCATCAAACTTTGATAGGCATAAACTATCTCATCTGTTCAAAAAAAAGTGCGCTTCTTTCAATTCAGGTTCTTTTTAGCGGGGTTTATCAGTACTCATTGCAACTGATGTTTTTTTTTTAAATTTCACAGAATTAACGGATTTTGAACTAGTAAAGCCTAAAACCAGAACTTTATTTGACAGCTCTCGTCGCCTAGCTCATAACGAATCCGAAACAGGGTTCAGGGTTTTTTAGACAAGGTTAAGTTTACATAACTTAGTTCAAGGACTCATTTTGCAGATTTTTCTGGCAGATGTGGAATCTTCAGGCTCCAAACTACCAATGGTCAAATTTATAGAAAAAGTTCAACTCGATTTGTCGTGTACTTCCCTTGTGAGAAGAGTTTAACTTAATAAGTGAAAAGACCAACTATGAAAAATGAAGATCTAGTTTCCCAAATCACAAACTACAAATATGATTTTCACTTCAACGAACGCAGAGAAATTCTGTGGCTCTCTCTGAATAACTCTACAACACCAAGTGGTCTGAAAATTCAAAAAAATCCCCAACAATCTTTGAATCCTTCCCCCTTTTTCCAGAGTGATTGTTAATTTGAACACCTGAACACCAAAACAATAAGAAAATGTTGCTGATCACAGTTCCATCAAATCGTTCAAAAACCGATTGACACCTATGTGGTGACGTCATCACAACGGCCTCTACACTTTTAGGTCGTTTTTTTTTTGTTTCAAATTGCGAGAAAGGAGACAGAGAAGATAATCCAGCCAGCACATTGAATGCGGAACTTCTTTTTTGTTGGAAACTTGTTGAGGGAAAATTGAATTTGAGGAGAGAAACACTTGGAGAACACTTTCAGAACTTCGTCTTTAATTGGCAGACTCGAAGTTTGTAAAGTCTGTAACTTTATCAACAGAGCGCAGTTACCTCAGCCTTGATAGATTCCTGATTTCTCAAAAGATCCAAAAACCAATCATTTCCCACTCAGAAACCTTTTGAGCTTCCTAATACAAAAAATTTGCATAAAAAGGCTTGAACGATAATAAATCTGCATTCGATTAAGCAAATCCCCCCTCTCAAAAGTTTTTTTCCCTTGATAGCTAAGTCGAGTCGGGCGGTGCAAAAAGATGCATCACAAGTCTTCTCTTCTGACTTCCGATCATTACTCGACAATTATCCGAAGCAGTGTGACACATTCCTTACATTTCTTTGGCTTGAAAGGGGAAGTCTCTGAGTCGCTACTCAGTGAATTCGAGGGAGTTGCCAAGTTTGTTCCATAAAGAAATCCCCCCTAATCCTCATTCCTAAAGATTCGTAAGTATGACGAAACGAATAGATTACGAAACAATTCTAAGCATCCTTGGATATACGTAACATTTATTTCTGATAGTGAGAACTGTACTTTTTTTGAATTTTAAGAAAGTCTCATATTTTCCAAATCGAAACCCATCATTTCCGTATTTAGAAACTTGTTGATAGCTCTTCAAGGTTTTGAAATACGTACCATTATATATATGAAAACAGCTAGAGAGCGCAGAGAAGCGAGAGCGTCTGACTTCCCTGCGTCTCTCCCCTTCCGGCTATTCTGACTTTAAAGACGCATATCTCGGAAGGTTGAAGAGCTATCAAAAAACTTTCAACTGCAAAAATGTAGACCTAGATTAGGTCTATAAAATGGGTGAAAATTTGAATAAATAGAATCAAATTCGAGATAGTTATGGATTCACAAAGTGGGTAATTTTTTCAACAAATTCAAAAAAGTTGAATATTTCTATCTATTAGCCTGACTTCAAGGATGCATATCTTGGAAGATTGAAGAGCTTTAAAAAAGTTGTCAACTACAAAAATAAAGATCTAGATTCGAACTTTAAAGTGCATGTAATTTCAATGTTGTGACACAATTTTTTGAAGAGTTGTAACATGTTAAAGTTGGTAATTTTTTCAAGTTTTAAAATCTAGTCTTTGATTTTGAAGACGTGTATCTGGAAATCTAAACAAGCAATCGAGAAGTTGTCAACTAGGAAAAAAAGATGTAAGATTACAGAGTCTATACAGAGCCTGAAAATCAGCCGTTTTCAACTTTTTTTCCAATTCCCCTTATTGATGGAAACTACTAGAAAATACATTAAAACAAGTACATATTAAGTTATACCAAACCTTCGTTCCAAAATTTTATCTTTTTAGACAAGACCTTTGTCAATAACAAGATAACGTTCTAAGGATCCCCTAAAACCAAAATAAGCCAAGACAAACAACTTCTAGTCACGAAACTCGTAGTCACATTCCTACGACTATGTACCCTGGGACTATATATAGTCCTTCCCTAGAAATTAGATTTTAAGAATTTGTCAAAAAATTTAGTCCTACAATACTAGGGAGCTCACTAGACCAAATTCTTAAGAAAGGCTCAAAAAAGAAGAAGCATAACAGCTATTATTCCAGCTTCTTGTTCTACCTCATAACCCCTATAATCATCATCATTTATTCCTTTCTCTCTTCTCTTTTCCCTTTTTTTCTCTTTCAATCTTCTTTTTTTAATCCATGACTCTTCTCCTCTATGCTGTGTGTACATAGTCGATTATCTCCTTCGCTTCTCTCCTCCCGACCGATTAATCTGCCATTTTTCCATTTTTCTCGCTTTTCTCCAGTATCATCACTAATTTGTTCGCGCCTCTATAGATTTATGTTTTTCCAGCTCTTCTTTTCTTTTTTGGGCGTCATGTGGAGTTTGTGGAGCTCTATGCAGCTCCTCGGATCTCCTCAACACCAATAAACACAGAATCCAATTACGTTTTCTCCTCAATATAATAATGCAGCTTTTCCAATTCCATGGATATTGGGTCATCATAATGTTTCCACGTCATCCTTAAGAACGTCACTCCCTAGACTTTCAGATGTAAACCGATTTCAGAATAGTCATTTTCTATAATGACTTGTTTTGAAGTAGATCACACTGATCTTAGTTTGGATGACCTGTTTGGTCGTGTTAAATGATAAGTACGTTATTTTATTTAAAAAAGGATATTTTTGATAACTCTTCTAGTTTTTGAGATACCCGTCGCGTTGAAAAAAACTAAAAAACCTGCCGATTTTGAGACTTCATAACTCTCTCATATAAATTCACTTTAATTGGAATCTACTTGCATTTTGTAGATCACATCTCAATCTTTATTTTTGTAGTTGAAAGTTTTCTGATAGCTCTTCACGTTCTCGAGATAAACGCCATTGAAGTTACCTTCCTGAAACTGTGAAAAGGAAGAGACGCAGAGAAAGCAGACACCCTCGTTTCTCTGTCCCTTCTCTCTCTCAATCGAGTTTAAGCGCCTACCTTCAAAGGCGCGTATCTCAAAATCCGGAAGAGCTATCAAAAAGTGGTCAACTGCAAAAATTGAGGTCTAATGGTTATCTATTTAATTCATGTTATTTCGAATTTGAAGTGCGAAATTGAAGGAAGTTGTGAGCTTTTAAACTTTCACGTTTTTCTCACAGAAGTTTGGAGATGCAGATCTTGAAAACTCGCGAAAAACTCAAATTCTGCCAAGTTTTCAATTTTTCAATTCAAAGTTCATAATTTTGAAGTCTACTCTACTGCCAAGCTAGTAAGCGTCCAGGACATCTAGGACATCTGGAAATCCGCACAAAGATAAGGTCTGACACACAGACAGACAGATAAGCACATGTGTGGCAACAAACTTAAAGATGATAAGGACGGACATCCGGAAAAACAGAAACTTGTAAATTTGGATATCCGGATAACATGTCACCTGAATTTTTAATGGTCTTGGTTTTACTTTAGGGGAAAAAAGAAATTCGAATTGTTTTTGAGATTTTCTCCTGAAATTTATTGCCGCACGTCAGAAAAATCAAAAGGACTTGACTCCGTCCACAACTTCCTGCCGCACAAACTTTTTTTCACGGTACATTTTGACTCTAGCTTATCATGATCCTTCTATAGCTCAACTCCAGACAAATATATTATATCAAAAATTCAAAGAGCTTAGTTCAAATGTTTTTTGGCTAAGTCAGATTTCTTAGCCGCTTCTTCTTATCTCAGTTCAAGTATGTGTCATGACAGGGTCTAGAAGTGAGTGCTGAAATTAAACACGTTCCGCTAGACCTTGTAAAATTTTGATACGCAGCTTAATCGACCTCTTTTCGAGGAAATTTATGTCAGTTTTCCCTAATTTTTGGTCAGTTTTTTGCTGACACACCCAGATCCGTGTATCAAGATTCTTAATTTCCGAAATCTTAATCTTAATGACACCACAACATTCCGCTTGACATTATGCTCTATTTTTTGTTTGTCACTTTCTCAGAGCACATTTTCCACAAGCCATGACGCGCTCATTCCACTTAGAAGTGCTTATGTCACCCCCACGGCTTCCGGGCTTCTTCATTCCCCTCCTTCACTTCTAATATCATAATCGTCAGTCTGGAACAACTTATTTTCCCTTTTCTCGTGTGTTGCTTTTCTGTCAAATATTAGTATTCACGACGTATTCTTTGTCTCTGTGACTAATAGATTTTAAATTTTACTTGGTTTTTTGGAAAATAAAGGAAGTGGAAGATTTATTTGTCTAGCAGGAAATTTTTGTGAAAACTTTTGAGCTTTTTGGTTTGTTGCATTTTATATTTTTGGCAGCGGTTTTTTTGCGGAAATTTGGTTTATAGAGGGGAGGGAGATATCAAGTTATCAAGGGGTCGCAAAGTAATTGAATTCATTCATGCACGTAGAAATCAGAATTTTGATTCCTGAAATGTTAGCCCTGATCCCTAAATATTACCACCTGAAGCTCGAACCTATAATTTTCAACCGAATTTTTCCGATTTCCAATTTCGAACCCTCGATTGTGAACCCTAAATTCTGAACCTTGAATTTCGACCCGTCAATTTTGAAATCAGGCTAGGAAAGTTTAGATTTAGAGTCCCAGATTTTGAACATCCCCGATTTGAGACCTTGAATTATGAGAGCTAGACTCTAAACCCTCAATTCCGGGCTTCCGATCATGAATCCTGAATTCTGAATCTAAAGTTCCAATCCCTGATTCTCAAACTCTCAATATGGAATCCCATAACTCCGTACTACGGGTTCGATTTCTCGATTTTCAGCCACTTTGAAACTCAGGCTGCTTAGCAGAATCTTAATTTTCAAGGAAATATTCGGTGACCTGAAAACTGAACCTTCACTTTTGAATTGTTCTCAAACCTATATTCTCGAACTCTTCGAGCCCTTTCCCCCAATTTCTAAATTCCAAGAGTTGTACTTTTCCTAGACGAATCTCGCCGAACAACCTCCCTCAGTGTCGAAAATTTATTAATTCTTCTACCTCCTTATCTTTGCAAGATCTCGAACTATTTCTTCTTTTACCTGGTCATCTTGAGAACTGAACTGAGCTTTCCGTTTCGAACTATGAAATATCCTCTTACTTTTTCAACCGTGCACGGTCTCCCATACTGCTGAAAAGAACTGCAAGGAACGTGAAGGCGATTTTTTCACGTTTTAATTCAATTCTTTTATTTTTTGCACTGAAAATTCAGTTTTTTCAGGTTTTTAGACGGCGCAATGGATGAAAAAAGTTCCCGTCCTACAGAATTGTAGAAAATAAAATTCTCTATCTTATGAGCCAAAAAACGTGAAATTTGGTCTGAAATTCACTTTTTCTATACAGAAAAACTGATTTTCAGAATATTGAGATTTTTAGCCATTTCATCCAATATTTCTTTTTCAAAAAATTGTAACAGTTTTGGAGCATCCTCCAGAACATTATGTGCAAGATTTATTAGAAAATGTTTTCTACCAAAAAAGTTATACTCAATATTCTGAAAATCAGTTTTTCTGTATAGAAAAAGTGAATTTCAGACCAAATTTCACGTTTTCTGGCTCATAAGATAGAGAATTTTATTTTCTACAATTCTGTAGGACGGGGCCTTTTTTCATCCATTGCGTCGTCTAAAAACCTGAAAAAACTGAATTTTCAGTGCAAAAAATAAAAGAATTGAATTAAAACGTGAAAAAATCGCCTTCACGTTCCTTGCAGTTCTTTTTCGCAGTATGGGAGACCGTGCCGTGTAGTCTTCTCGGACAAAACTGTTTCTCGCTTCCTCGAAAAACCTTTCCACCTTCTTATCCGATCATCCCTTCTTCTGATTTCTTGGGCTAATAAGAATTTGCACTCCACCTTGAAAAAATGATCACAACTTCTTCTTTCCTTTCCGCATGACCTAAGTACTATACGTCAATCAATTTACACGCTTGATAGGTTTGGTGTGATCTATGATATGTATGATATGTACGTGAGCATAGAAATGACGGTAATCAGGAAGTAGTGGAGCGAGTCAGTGGGATTCTTCTTTTTCTAACTTTTGGTTAGATTTTTGGTGGCCGAACTTCCGGTATGTCAGAAAGTTAGGCCATTTGAACTTCTAACTTTCCAGCAGTGCTATAGTTAGGTCATCGCAATTTTCTCTGGATTTTTGATCGGTTTGTGAAAAAACAACAACTGACGATGATTTAACTACCAGACATTTAGAAATTGGTCTCTCGGCCCCCCTGGCACAATAAAACTGTTCTGTTTTAACATTTCTAGTGTTCCTTCTGAAATCCCAATGGCTTCATCTTCTGTTCCCAATTTTTCTACAAAACCGAAAAAGATATGTAGAAAATATAAAAACAAAAAAGTGTCAATCAAAGTATCAGTTTACCAGAAAAAGATGAAAAATAACAAGAACACAAAAATAAAGGAAAAAAGATTAAGTGACTTCCTTTGAATTCCAATTTCTTTTGGTTCTTCTTTTCTTTTTTGTTGTTTTTTCTGTTCGATATTTACGAAAATAAATCTTGCTATCTTTATAGAAAACTTGGCTCCAAAATCTTCTCTAAGTCTTTCATGACTATACTTTCTTTAAAAATCTCATCCAGTTACGTATTTCCGGCTTTCCATAGATATTCTGGGATACCCAAAAACCTATCCATCATACTCATCTGAAAATGTTTCCTATAAAAAAAAGAATAAAAGAGAAAGGAACCTAACGGAAGTTGCTCACTTCCGTCTATCGTTTAGCCCTTTTTTCTCTCAACATTCCCTCTTTTCATTAACAAGAACAACCATTTCTATCTTCTGTCTCATTTCGGTTTCAGATGATTTCATCTGGCGTTTCTGGAATTGAATTCTGTGTTTTAGTAGTGCTTCTAATTTTAGTTTTCACATTCAGATAGACTGATACTCGCTTAAAACGCATTATTATGAGCCAAAAATATACCAAAATGTAGATCTCGGCGAGTTCTATGTCCCTGACATTTTACGGGCCGGGCTAGAAAGGCTTTTCTGGTCATGCTCCCGTTTTTAGCATTTTTTTCTAGCCCGCGCCATATCAACTCACTGCCGGCCTATGTCGCCTTGTTAATTTCAGCTATAGCTCTCATTTTGTTCTGACAGTGAGTGAACCTGACTATAAGAATTATGATCTAGATCTTCACATGGACACGGAAGTAGTGATGTTCTTAAAATCAAAAATCAAAAAGCGAAAAACTTTAAGTGGGCGGAGTCCAAACCTTGCAACCGTTCAACCAAAAGAAAACGTCAGATGTCTAGTTACGGCATGATGAGTTTCAAACGTTTTCTTTTTGAGTTTTAAGTGTTAAAGGCGTATTGTGATCAGTTATGATATTTTCATATCATAATGTATGCGTTTTGGCAAGTTCATTTCCATACTTCAATATTTTTTAATTCTGTGCACAATCCACTGAAAGCAAGCGCCGAAAAGTTTGGTCAGTGGAATGGCCAAAGAAAATGAGGCGCCATGACCTAGAAATCCAATTTCGGCCACTTTGGTTTTTAAAATTTTGACGGTATTTGAAATTTCTAGACTCGTTTTCAGCGGGTTGAGCACCGAATCAAAAAATTCTTGAAATATAAAAATGACCTCGCCGAAACGCATGGTATAAAAATATCATAACTATCTACATTATTATTATTATTATTTATTTACGCATTCTTGATACGTGAAGGTTAACCAATCAAAAAAATAGAATACAATAAAAAAGTACAATAAAAAGAGTAGGGGAAGTCAAGTTAAGGAATGTCAGAATCCGTGTTTCAACTAGACCTTTGGTTTACTATTTTATTCAGCACTCTATTTGTAAAAAATAATCTACTTATTTTAGTCTTTGATTTTTTCCATCGGTAGGAGTGGCCACGCCGGGTTTTTGTGGGAGAGTAGCTAAAGTAATTGTTGTGATCGATTGCAATTTTACCTAGTAAGAGGTTTTGGAAAAATTTTACGTCAAAGTGTTCCCGCCGATCTTTAAGAGTTTGTAGGTTGTAGTTAATAAGACGGTCAGCAGCACTTCGATACTCTGGATCCGTATTAAGAATCCTTTTACCTGCCACTCTAAACATTACTCTTCTAGTGAAAGTATTTTGCACCGCCTCTGTGGATTTGACTGTTTTCATATCCGTTGGGTTGGAAACGACCGTCCCATACTCTAAGAATGGCCTGGCAAACGTTTTATAAAGCAACAAGAGCAACCTAACGTTGGAGCTACAGAATGATTTAAATATGGAGTAAATCGCGAAATTCGCTTTCTTGATAGCTATGCGCCAGTGAAGTTTAAAGTCAAGTTTTTCGTTGAGTATGAATCCGAGATCTCTAACTGTTAATTCACGTTTTATTGGCTCGTTTTGGAGCCGATATTCTATTTTGGTGGGATTTTTTCCTAGACTCAGCACATACGTTTTAGTTTTATTTAATTCTAGCTTGGCATTATCGGACCATTTGGTGATGGAGTCGATCGCTTTTTGGAGATCTTGGGGTTTATCGGTTTGGGACTTACTGAATGAAGTGAAAATTTTTAGATCATCGGCGAACTGCATCGCTCTTACTGTTTTGGGGAGGGTGGTGGCAATTTCGTTTACGAAAATACAAAAGAGTAATGGGGATAAGACCGCCCCTTGAGGTACTCCACAGCTTATACTTTTTATTGAAGAGAAATCGTCCTTTATCTTTACTCGGAAGGTTCGGTTTGTCAGGTAAGAATTAATCCACTTTAGTAGGTGGGCATTGAGCTGGATATCTAACAGTTTTTCTAGCAGGATATCTATACTTACTCTGTCAAATGCCTTGCTGTAATCAAAAAATATCATATCAATTTGGTCGCCCTTATCAATACTAGAAGTGCAAAAGTTCAGGGATTCCAGTACGCATGTGGTTGTGGACCGTCCTGGACGAAAACCATGCTGGGTATCACTGAAGAAGTTAATAGAGCTTAAGTGCTCGATAATTCTCTTTAGAAGACATCTTTCATAAATTCGGCAAAGTACTGAAGTAATGCTTATGGGGCGGTATTGAGATACTAGAGTTGGCGACTCTATTTTTTTTAGGGGGGTTACTATTGATTCGGTCCATTTTTTTGAGACATTACCGTTCATCATTGATAAATTGAACAACTGACATAGTGGGCTGGCAATAAATGCTGAGACTATTTTGAGAAATCTAGCTGGTATGCCGTCGGGAGTTAGCGTGTTATTTCCTTTTAGTCTTGACAAGTGCTTTCCGACTTCATCTTCTTGGACCCATATAAATTGCTGAGTGGATTTGTAGTCTTTTGGAATGATAAGTTGAGTGGCTCTTTTATTAATGTATTGGTTTTCAAAATGAATCGCGAGAGATTCGCATTTTTCGGGTGTCCTAGTGACCTTACGGTTAGTGTTATCCAAAAAATCTGGAACGTCCACGTGTTTCTTTTTTAATACATTTTTGGCGAACTGTGAAAATCGACTTGTTCCTGTCTTTTTTAACGTCAGAAGCTCTAAATTACTGCGATACTTTGTTACTTTGGATCTAAATTTTTTCGCTAATTTGATATAAAGAAGGTAATCATTAGCCTCTCTAGAGGAGGCGGCTATTTCCCACTGTAACTCCACCAGTCTTGAAAAGTTTTCAAGGTAAGTCGGCAGATTTCCTGTTAGGAAATTTGTGGTTTTCCAGGGAACTGTTAAATAGAAGACATACGACAAGTAACCTATAAAATTGTCATATTTTATACTTATATCAGCGTTGGCGCTAAAGATGTCTGTCCAGTTAATGCGAGTGAGTAACTTTGAGAGAGTTATCCATTCAATATTTTTATAGTCTGGGAACTTGTACTGTGCTGATTTAGGCTTATGGAGTAGATCAATAGTAAACGAAATTTTGGAATGGTCACTCAGACCTAAAGGGTTGGAAATACAAAGATTAGTTATTCTGAAATTGGTGAAAACCAAATCGAGGATGTTTTGTTTCCTAGTTGGTTTTTTAATTAATTGTGAAAGCCCGTTTTGGGCTGAGAATGCCAGAATTTCGTCTGATACATTACGCCTTTCAGTCTTCATAGGAATTTCTAATTTCAGAAACTCCCAAGTTCAGGTTTACCGATTTTTCAAAATTAATCTCCGTTGTTCAATTTAACATTGTTTGACAATTGACACAATGCCAACTCCTACCGTAACCCCTTTGTGTTTATCAGTAGAACGCACTAGCCCACCAACTCTTCTCTTGTGTGCAATGGAACAAAAGTTCATTCATTTCTAAATTCCTACCGAGAAAAGTCCTCTCCGTTAAAGTACATATTCCTAATTACACATGCCGCCATTCAAGAACTTTTTTGTTTTTTCCTCAAACCAAAATCTTCATTCCCTCTATTTTCACCAAACCTACTCAAGTGGAACTCCGATTCCCTAATGAGCAGGGAGCCGCGTGACCTCGAGTAGGTTGCCATGGGCTCCCAAAATTAGTTTTTCGACATGTCTTTCCGTACTCTTCCGAAAATCTTCTTTCCCTAAATATGTATCATCCCGGCTATTATCTTATGCTCACTTCTGCTCTGAGTCTTGTTTTTCTTTCATTTTCTTTCCTTTCTTCTGTTTTCTTTGTGCCGCCCCATCCATTCTTATTAGCCTTTCACCTTATTTTTGTCTTCCAGCTGCAAAAAAAAACTCCTTGAGCATCGTCTTCCTCTCCAAATAAAAGAAAAATCTTGATCTACCTGTCTGTCTCATTTTTCTTCGTTTTCTCTCTCTATTATCATGGATCTCTGTCCGGATTAGATCAATCCAAAGGAAGCCCACCAGCTTCTTTTTCATTCCGCTTCTTCTTCTCATTTCCCTTTTTTCTTTC
Source organism: Caenorhabditis latens (assembly GCA_002259235.3). Taxonomy (NCBI): domain Eukaryota; kingdom Metazoa; phylum Nematoda; class Chromadorea; order Rhabditida; family Rhabditidae; genus Caenorhabditis; species Caenorhabditis latens. The sequence continues at coordinate 804,163 of CM056096.1, forward strand.
CGCTTTTTTTGGTGATTTTCTGACGCGTTTCCCTGTTTTCTTGGAAGTTATTGTTTTTTTATTCCGGGGTGTGTGTGGATTGACGTACTACCCTGTGCCGGGAAGAACATCTTCTTGTTGAAAAATTAGCCAGCTTTGAAAAGGTGTAGCGACATCCATGATAATCAGAAAACATAGATTTTCACATGACTAAATAGAAAATGTCTTTATCTATATTTTGCCAGTTGAGTACTTTTTGATAACTCCTCTAGTTTTTGAGATACACAGCATTGAAAATACAAATTACTACTTTTTCATCAAAAAAAAAATTACCTATTTTGAAACTTCATAACTATCTCATATAAAATCAAGTTAACTTAAATTTACATGCATTTTGTAGATCATATTTCATTCTTTATTTTTGTAGTTGAAAGTTTTTTGATAGCTCTTCACATTCTCGAGATACACAGCGTTGAAGTTACGTTTTTGAAACTGAGAAAAGGAAGAGACGCAGAGAAGACAGCCGCTCTCGTTTCTCTGCGTCTCACCTCTCCGGTTACCTATCTTTGAGACACTGTATCTCAAAAGCTATAATCGCTATCAAAAAAATTCCAACTACAAAAATGTAGCTCTAGGCTTTTTCTATAAAACCTAATAAAATTTTTTGATTTAGACACCATCCTCTCCCTTCAAGTTTGCCATTTTCATAATCACATTAAATCAGAAGAAGTAGTGACTTATCACCTTATCTCTCTCCCCCCGTGAAGAAGATAATCAAAAAGATTATTATCCGAACGAGAAGCGCCTCTCAAATCCTGTCGGTGGGATTCCGGGGGAGAGAGCTTACAAATCAAAAGGAACCGAACGGATGTGATATTTCTGTGATATTCTTTGCATCTTTTTTGCTATTTATCTACTGAGCCGCAACGCAACCGCGTCGCATCCCATTCCCAATGACCTACTGGAATTCGTCATAATTTATAAAAGGGAAGAAGCAACAAAGACCAGTTGGCATTAATTGAATAATGGACACTTTATCCCAAACTAGAAAGAAAGAGAGATTAGTCAAACAATTTTTTTTCTTTCATTTTTCTATAATTAGTAATCTTATTCCTCTCTAACTCCTACACTTTTATCCACTTTTTAATCGGAAGACCTTGATTTCGATTTATATGAATTTGCACTGCACCCATCACTTCTTTGTCTTCTTCATTTTTTCCTCTTTTGAAATCTCGAATTACTCATTTCAGTCTGAAATTTTCAGACCGATGACATCTACTGTCTTCTATGCGCCAGATGTTACGCAACTTCCTGAATGTGAACCATCGGTTTTTAATGAAGTACAGACAAATATTCGGTTATTTGGAGGTGAGCAAAAAAAGCAAAAAAATTTGGGAAGAGGGGCGGAATCGAACCTGAGACTCTTGGAGCGCGAGGCAAAAGCGCAGCCCGCTGCGCCACGTCGACACATTTCAAATGTGTGACAAAGGAAGGTGATAAAGCTTGCAGGAATGCCGATAGCTATATTCGGCTTCATCACAAACGTCATCAATGTCATAGTATTTTGTGATCCGGAAATGCGATGTTCGCTTGTCAATCATTTTTTGCTGGTGATTAATTCCAAATCTCAGAAAATTATAATACACAACCAGTGTTCCAGGTCCTATCAATATCCGACCTTCTCCTACTCGTTTGCAACTTCTTCATGCTCATATTCCCGGTTATCGCGTCGATGAGCAACAACTATTTATTACACAACTATTATCCATTATTCCTGTGGTTCGCTTATCCGGTTGGATTAAGCACACAAACGTGTGGCGTCTATTTGACAGTGCTGGTGTCGGTGCACAGATATTTGGGCGTTTGTCATCCGTTTCGAGCGAAACGATGGGTTTCTGGCAAACCGGTGAAGTGGGCGATTATTGGTGAGTTGAGGGAAAAAGGAATGACAAAAAAATATACAATTTTGAAAAATTCGAATTTTGTCAAAAAAAATCGCCGATTCTGAGAGTTCATAACTTTTTCATATTAAGTCATGCTGATTTGAATTTACATGCATTTTGTAGATCACATCTCAATCTTTATTTTTGTAGTTGAAAGTTTTTTGATAGCTCTTCACGTTCTCGAGATACACGGCGCTGAAGTTGCCTTCCTGAAACTGAGGAGAGGAAGTGACGCAGAGAAAGCAGCCGCCCGCGTTTCTCTGCGTCTCTCCTCCCTCGATTAACTTTGAGGCTCTGTATCTCGAGAACGTGAACAGCTATCAAAAAACGTTCAACTACAAAAATAGAGATCTGAATTTGATCTACACGATCCGCTATAATTCAAATATGTCCGACAATTTATCGAAGAGTTACACTCCATTACATTTTGCAGGTTCAATAATCTTCAGTATCGTGTTAAACCTTCACACTTGGCTAGAACTCGATATCCGCACCTGCTATGACATCAACTTCAATAGCCCCCTGCGAGCAATCTTCCTGACTCCATTGAGAATGAACTCAATGTACACATTGATCACAAAATGTATAATGTATACATTAACTATGTTTATCATTCCTTTCATCACTCTAATTATCGTTAATTGCCGGATTGTGGTGGCGTTGAAGGAGTCGACTAGAATGAGGAATGGTCAGTCGATGAAGAAAAGCACACAATCGTAAGTCTTATTTTGCTGCAATTCTGAGAAGCCTTCGTGGAGCAGAGGCTTAAAATATGATCTTTTGAAAATAATGTGAAAAATAAGGAAGAACTTTTATTATTTTATGAAAATTAAAACAAAAATGGTATTCCAGTAAATTCAGTTGGAGGTCACTCGACAAGTAAGTTTTGCTGCTATGTTAGAATTCTTTATGTTGCAACTTCGCTCCACCGAAATAAATTTATTTATTCCGATGGAGCGCGTTTGCAAAGAAGTGTTTGCATCATGATTATTTCCCTTTTGGATGGAATGGCGTGCTTGCTTTAGCTTTTTGCTTGAAATGATTTCAGATCAAATAAATAATTTTTTCATTTTAAGAAGAATCATGAACAATTTCCGGATGTTGAAAGGAGCAAAGTATAGTGAGCTGTTTGGACGGTTTGGAAGGTTGAATTTCAAGTAAGTTCCCTGTTCCCGAAAAATGGCTTTTGCCAATTAAAAATATGAAATCATCCCCTCTAAAAACCCAAAGGGAAAGTTTCGCATTTTTAATGTCAAAAAATTGGCGATTTTGAGAGTTCATAACTTTCTCGTATTAAATTAGCTCAATTTGAAATTACATGCATTTTGTAGATCACATCTCAATCTTTCTTTTTGTAGTTAAAAGTTTTCTCATAGCTCTTTACGTTCTCGAGATACACGGCGTTGAATTTACCTTCCTGGAACTGAGAAAAGGAAGAGACGCAGAGAAAGCAGCCGCCCTCGTTTCTCTGTGTCTCTCCTCCCCCTATCAACTTTGAGGCTCTGTATCTCGAAACCTAGAATAGCTATCAAAAAGTTGTAAACTGCAAAAATAGAGATCTGGATCTGATCTACACGATCCGCTATAACTCAAACACGTCCGTTAATTTCTCGAAGAGTTGTAGTCTCTTAAAGTTGACTGATTTTCAAGGTTTTATGGGCTATTCATGTAAAAAAAAAAACTGTCTAATATAGAAAGTGTAAAAGTACGCTCCACTGAAAATTTACATTGTTTGAGCTTAGGCAATAGAGCGAATTCGCTACAATACCTTTTGCTACCTACATAAACTCTGATTGAGTGCTCACTAGGGTGTAGTATACTTTAACGATCTCGATGTTTGCGTACAGAACTTCAGCCTGCTTAGCTAATTAGCTGAAAATTTCCGTATGTTAGTAAAAAGACATGACGAATTTCACAGTAATCCAAAAACAATCCATATTCTTCTTCCAGCCCTCTGAAAACGCCATCGCTCCTCAAAACGAACGGAAACTCGCTCCGAGACCGTTCGGTCACCCTTATGCTCCTCGCCATCGTCGCCATTTTCCTCTGCTGTAATTGTCTGGCATTCTGTAATAATATCTATGACAACGTGCAAGTCGCCAAAAAGCATGCACAAGAGTCGGGCAACTCCAATTCAACTTTATTGCCTCCAGAGGTAAAAACACACTTTTTTGAGAATTGACATCATCTTATGAAGATTAGACCCCATTAGACTAATCTGTTTGTTCAAAGTTTCTCAAATATAAATCTAAATTCCATATTTTCAGATCGAAGAACTCTCACAAGATTACGATGAGGAATGGAGTATTTTCGACGAGTGGACTTTCGATTTTTCCGTCGAAATTTCGAATCTTTTGATAAGCTTAAACTCGTCGAGCTCTATGTTTGTATATCTGATCTTTTCGAGCAAATATCGATCGATTATTAAACATTGGTTGGGGTTGGAGAAGAGGAGACGAGTAGGGACTTTAGAAAACTGGAGAACTTTTTTCTACATATTGATTATTTCAGACAAATGGAGTGGCTCTTACTACAGTAATGGCTGCACAGAAAGCACTGGAACTCTCGATTCTTCCGGATGAAGTTGAAGGTGAGAGTTTGGGCAGTGAAATGTCTTACTGTACCCTTACAGCCCGCCGAAACCGAAAAGAAAAGAACCGTTTTGTGAAGAATTCAAAGCAACTCAACAAATCCGCTCAATTGTTTTTGACCACCTCGGAAACGGATCTCCGGAAAGCGACAATGGTGCGAAAAGAAGCGAATGAGGATGAGATTCAGGAGATTCAAAGTGACGAGCCGAGTGCTGCTAGCAATATTTCTAGGGGTGAGAATATGGAAATTGGATGAAAAAGTTGGGTCGAGATGCGTGCGCGTCGCATTTATATAAATAAACGCTAAAATATTTGGCACGTCTTGGCAAACCTTTTTTGGCACCGTGCCAACCGTTGTGTGACGGAACGCGTATACGAATTTGGCTTGCCCACACAGGGTCATAGAAAGTCGATATGAAGCATCTGCGCTACTATCGAAAAAATAAAGTTTCGACAAGGATTTTCTAAAAAAAATTTCGCGGGCTGAAACATGCAAGCGCATAAAGTTGTGGGCGGAGCTTAAACTGCAACCATAAATAAGCGGCGCGGTTCTAATTCCAGTTGTTTTTTCCAAATTAAGAACAGCGCCACTTGCAATTTAAGCTCCGCCCACAACTTTATGCGCTTGCGTGTTTCAGCCCGCGAAAAATTGAAAGTCCTTGTCGAAACTTTATTTTTTCGACAGTATTTAAAAAATTTTCGTAAAATTTTCGTAAAATTAGCGCGAAATTCAAAAAATATACCCTAAGTGCCTTTTTTCGAGTAATTCGATTGTTTTGCGGAAGGTTTAACTCCCTATTGTTCGTCCATGTTATAAGCTCCCAATTTGGCTGAGCGGCGACTCAACCTGCCAAGTTGTGTGCAAACGCGCTTCACTAGACTTCATACAGACAATAAACGACCCTGTATCCATGGTTCGACTATCGAATAAATTTTTGATCTTATAAAACTCCATTATCAATAATTTTCCAGTTCTTTCAGATGACCAAAACCGCTCGAGCTCCAAACGAAAACTCCTTCGATTTGCCACTCTCGCCTAAACTATTTTAACTTTCACTTTTTTTTTAATATATGTATCTTACTTTCCTCTTTTACACAACGGGTTCCCCCTTTATTTGATCTGTATTTGCTTTTAAAATTTCCAAAAATGTCAATTAAATGAAGTGATAATAGATTGAAAAGTGAGATTTGGTTTGTGGTGCTCTTCTTGAAAGAAGAAGAAAAAGAGATCCGTTTTAATTGTCGATCATTTATCATTTTGTGCATTAGGGTCGGAGGCAAGGGGGAATGCTCTCTCACTCATTTCTCGAGTCATCCCAGTTGCTTTTTGCTGTCCAATTCACACCTTTTCATTGGGCCGAAGCTTTACTGATTGTTTCTATAACATTGGTTTGTAATGTGGAAGTTTCGTTCTATTGATAGTAATATTATCAACTCGCCTTAGGCCTAACTGGGTCAAAACTACATTTATTTAGTACAAAAAATCTAGACCTTTCTTTTTGTAATTGTCAAGTTTTTGATAGCTCTTCTAGGTTTTGAGATATAGGTCTTCAAAGATAGGGAACACTTTGAGCGTTCCGTATTACCTCCCTTGAAAACTTACAGATTTGAATATAAATTCATATTGTAGATCAAGCCTAAAGCTTCAATTTTGTTGTTAACAACTTTTTGCTATCTATTCAACTTTTCAAGATATGGGTCTCTCAAGCCTGGAAAAAATTCGACTTTTTTGAATTTGTTTTAAAAAATCACACATTTTGAAAGTCCATAACTTTCTCACATTTGATTTCATTTATTCAAATTTACGCACACTTTATAGACCGAGTCTAGCTCTATATTTTTGCAGTTGAAAGTTTTTTGATAGCTCTTCACGTTTTCGAGCTACACGGGGTTGAAGTCAGGAGGGGGAAAGACCCAGAGAAGGCAGCCGTTCTCCCTTCTCTGCGTCTTTCCTCTCCGGCCACCTATCTTTGAGGCTCTGTGTCTCAAAAGTGTGAATTGCTATCAAAAAGTTGTCAACAACAAAAATAGAGATCTGAGTTTGGTCTACAAAATGCATGTAAAATTAAGTAAGTGTGGTTTCATATGAGATAGTTATAAAGTCTCAAAATCGGCATTTTTTTTTGACAAAAAAGTCGTATTTTCAATTTTAAGCTTTTCAACTTGCCTATGCTCTGTATCTCGAAACCTAGAATCGCTATCAAAAAGTGGTCAACTACAAAAATGTAGAGCACATCTTGATCTACAAAACGAATACAATACTTCTAGAAATCCAAGAGTTCTTGATGTCTTAATACATAGTCAAACTTGACACTATTTTTCAGAAACCCATACATATAATCCATTTTCTCCCCAAAAAAGCACTTACAAAGTGTCACATTTCATTTCCGTTCAATCGCGCTTCTTCTTCTTCTTCTTCTTTTCACAATAAGAATTCTCTCTCTTATCTTCAAGGAAATTAGAATCTCTCCCCACCCTCGTACCCACTTCACAACATTTCTCTGTCACTTTCAGCCCAATGAAGTTGTCGTTTTTTACTTCTTCTCCTCCTGAAGTTTGGAGTCTAGCCGTCCAAAAATGTGTATAATTGTATTTGTGCTCCGCTCATTTCTCTCTTTTTTCTTTCGACTTCGTCTTGCTTCTGACGGCGGCGGTTGACTGAAAAATTAGTTTAACTTACTCACTTTCTTATGGAGAGTATATGTAGTTCTTTGGGGTATTATTTCTATTTTTTTTTAGTCTAGCCATTAATTGATGAGAGAGCCGAAGAACACCATCCAATTATAGACACTGGTGTTAGAAAAAAGGCTTCTCGTAAAGTTGGGAGTACGGTTGGGGTGTTTACGTACAATACCCACGATCTTACGACAATTGGAGCTAAATAGAAAATCTAACATTAAAACTTGATTCAGCATGTCTTTTTACTTCAATTCTGAGATTTGCAGCTTTCTGGCTCAAATTGTCGTGAAATCGACTATGGGTAAAGTCCACTAAATTTCAGTATTTTAATTTTGAAGCCCAGTTTAGACCTCTCTTTGCCAGTATCTTAACAATCTGACACCAGAATTAGATTCCGCATGTCTTTTTACCTTGATTCTGAAATTTCTAGCTCTCGAGCTCCTCACACCGCGATGTTAGGGGTACTGTACTTAGACCGACCCCCGTCTTTGCGTACAAAACACCGGATTTCACGACACCTCGAGCTAAAATGCTGAAAACTCCAGAATAGAGGTAAAAAGCCATGGGGAATCTCATGATGATCTCCAAATTTCATGTTTTCATAATTGGACTCCGGTTTTGATCAGTTGTAATCAGAATTTTGGAAATTTAAAGTTACCACGAGTTTCATCATGTCTTCTTCCCTCTACGTTGAAATTTCTAGATCCTAAGCTATTCACCCAGTTGAGTTAGGTGTACTGTACTTTGGCTCTCTTGGTGTTTGCGTACAATACACCGGATTTTACGACATTTTGAGCTTCAGGGTAGATGTTGTTCTTGAAACTTTAGGTTTTTGCGGTTTGGAGCCAGTTTTTTAATCCCCGTAGTGAAATTTTTGGAATCTGACGCTATCTCGAAATTCTCCGTGTATACTTTTCTTTACCTGAACATTTCAAATTCTCTAACTCTCCCTGTCGTATGCTTAATGTACAGTACCCCCCAGTGTACTGTATTCTGTCGTTCCCTGTGTTTGCGTACAGAAAACACCAGATTTCACGACGATTTAGTGAATTACCAATTCTGACCTATTCCATCCATCTCCTAACAATCCCCTTCAAAAAGTCAAAAAGTGCATTTCTCCCTTTCCTTTTATTCAAATGTCCTTTCCCCCCAACCATTTAGTCATCCTCTTCCCCCAATATCATAGTGTCCGTTGGTTACAAATGCTCGTCGCCTGAGCCCATCCCCTCTGACCTCCCCTTGTGTGAATAATTTAACTCATCCCGCCCGTTTTTCTTCTTTTTCAGTTTATGTCGCATCTTTTTTGGAAGCCAAAAAGAGACATAAACGGATGTCAAGGAAGCTCCTAATTTTTTCTTCTTCTTCTTTTTGTATAGTATCGAAAACCCGCAATTTAGGGGTTCTCCTAGATTGACGTCGGAATGGTAGGTGTTTAGGATCAATCTCCAGTTTTCCCCAAAGTGCCTAGTACACTAATAAAAAGAAACAAAAATAATAGGACTAACTTGGTGTCGAACCCTGGTCGCGAGATCACTGGTCAGACTTCTTACCAGTTGCGCCATGAGAGGCAAAGTTGGTGGACAAGAGGCAAGGTATTTATAAAACCTGTGGAAAGCGGTGGGGAGCTCGCCGCCTGTTTACTTGTTAGGAAACCATTACAAAAATTTTTCCTAACTTTGACCTCGTTTTTCTCGAATACCAGGCCTCGTTGACAAATACTGCATATATATTTGGAATCAGCGTTCTCCCAGCTTTCCAACGATATAAGTCATGTCCCATAACTCCACGGAGGCCTTCCCTTGTGAGTACCGGGTGCCGCGGATAGGCGTTTTTCATAATTTTCTAAATAATGCGTTAAACCGTCTTTCATTTCAAAAAAAGCAAAAACGAATAGCACTTGACCGGAATCGAACCCCGGTCGTATTTCCCGCGGCCCATCCTCTTACCAGTTACACCACCGAGCCCAAAATCGGCGTCGGGGCTCGAAGGTTGTCATAACTGTTATGCAAGCGGAAACTTTTGTGGATTTGTGAATTTCAGAGAAATCTTAAAAGAATCCGTTTTGACTCCCTTCTTCTCCTACTCCCAACAACTACGCATTTCCCGAATAATAAATAATCCAGTAGGGGGGAGAAGGGAACATGTACTTTTCTCTTTTCTCTCATTTAATTGCTTCAACTTCTCTTTTTCCTCCTTTTTTTTCTGTTCCAGGTGGAATATAATATATATTGATACATATAGATTCTTGTTGTTTATCTCTCTCTCCATATATATTTTTTGTCTTCTTCTGTTCACACGTCACCGAATTTGTTATGTATTGACCTCCATCCATCTATCTTATCCCTTTTGGAAAACGAAGAAGCATAGTCTTTTCTAGATCTTCTTTTCATTACTTTTCCGAGGTGCTGCAATCGCGCTCTGTTGCAATTTCATCTCAGAACTTCAGCATAAAAAGATTCAGCGAGTCTTTTTACCTATATTTTGAAATTTGCAGCTCGGTATCTCAAAGTGTCGTAAAATCCGGTGTATTGTACGCAAACACCGAATGAGAGCCAAAGTACAGTACCCCTAACTTTGCGACTGGAGGAGCTAAAGAGCTAGAAACTTCAGAATCGAAGTAAAAAGACATGCTGAATCGAATTCTGATGTTAGGTTTTTAAGATTCTGACAATGAGAGGTCTAAACTGGGCTTCAAAATTCGAAAATTGCTGCCAACCCAACTTGAACGGTGCCAAAACGTCACATATCTTTCAAAATTTTCAGAATTGTCAGTTTTTACTGCATATATCTTGGTTTTGACTAGAAAAGTTCGAAAAACAGAATTTCCAAAATTTCCAAAAAAAAAATTGGAAAAGTTTCGATTTCTGAAATTTCCGAAATTTTAGTTCCGCGCATCCATGACCCCCATCTTCAAAGGCGCATATCTCGAGAACTTGAAGAGCTATCAGAAAATTGTCAACTGCAAAAATGGCGGACTGGGTGTGATCTCTATTTTTGTAGTTGACAACTTTTTGATAGCGATTCACACTTTTGAGATACGGAGCCTCAAAGTTGGGAAGTGAAAGAGAGAGAGAGAGACCGCAGAGAAACGAGAGTGCCTGACTGTCTGCGCTCTCTCTCTCTCTCCCTTCAGCACGCTCGACTTCTTGCGCCTGTCTTTGAAAGCTCATATTTCGAAAGCGTGATGAGGTATCAAAAAGTTGTCAACTACGGAATTGTAGCTCTAGACTAGTACTATACACTTATATAAGTTTCGTAACTGTGAAACATTTTCTGACTTCTGTGCGAGACTCAGAGAAAACAAAACGTTTTCAAGGGGATTTCGGTGGAGCGCAATTGTAAGAGATGTGCCGAGCTAATAATCGTCCACTTATCCCAATGACGTCACCAAGAACGGTATTTTCCAAAATCTAGAAAAACTAGAAATCTCAAATCTAAAAAAACGTATTGTTTTCTTTCCTGCCACTTCTGAAGGCTACGAAAGAAAGTCGATATGAAATATTCCATCTGAAATTCATAGATTCATTCATAGGTCGTCGTGTCCCCCCGTCTGTCCCTTCCCCCCCCCCACTCACTCAACACTTTATCCCTTCTTCTTCTTGGGACCACCCCGCCTGTCACCAACTTTGATACAACTACTACTACTAGTCCATTTTCCTTATTTTCTTATTGTGGTGTGGTGGTGTGGTGTAACTTCATTATTAGCACCCCTTTTTCACCTGCCTTTTTGATCTACTTCAGAAGTTTCCCTTCTAAAAGGCAAAATTTTTTTTTCAAAAATTTCCAAAATTTTCAAAAAATTCCAGCCACCACCTCGCCCATCGGTCATGCTCGAGCGTCGATGAACAGCAGCGTCTCCATTCTTTTCGTCATCATAATTCTGTGTCGTGACACTCATCAGATGTGGTGTCTCGATGGTTCCGATTGTGAAGCATCGGACACGTGTGCTCTGTGCGAGGGAGCCGCCTGTTTGAGAGTACAGAGGTGGGCATAAAAGGATTTTTTGAAACTTCGAATTTTTCAGGAAAAAAAGAACCGTTCGTCTTATTATTTTGAATGTTTACCTATGATAAGTGCGCTCTGTTGATAGCATTACAAATTAGGTCGCCACAGTTCTTACAATTGCGCTCCACCGAAATGTCCTTGAAAAATGACTATTTTTCTCTGAGTCTCTCGATTTCGGTAGAGCGCGCTTGTAAGACGCTCGCCGTGCAAAAAAGTCGTCAAAACAAGTGAAAAATTTGTGAAAACCCAGAAAAAACCATTTTTCTAGTTTCTCAATAGAAATAAACCAGTCGGTTCACGCCGCCTAACGGCGGCTTAACCTCCTTTTCTACACCACCCTTCTGGGTGTTACAGCGCCTGCGGCGCTTCTCAAATGGTTCAGACTATCGAGGTCTCAGAATTCTCTCCTACTCCTGGATCGTAAAACTTCTTCACTTGTCGATAGTTTTCGTTGACTAAGTAGCCTGTTCCGGAAGTGAACAGTTACGTTCCCGCTTCAAGAGGCGAATGGTCTTTCAAATGATCAATGTTAAGTTTTGACTGATCGGCGGCAAAGTCTCTAAGTTGGCAGACGAGGACCATGTTTTAACAAATCCTAGAATTTATTTCATTTCTGAAGGTATCCGAGCTAAGACGAAGTTCCTTATTCACAAATCACCATCACTTCTTGAGTAGTGTTCTTTCATTCAGTATACTCCTAGTAGGCTTTTGGGTGTTCTTCACGGTCTTTTTTGGCATGAGACTGTGAAACTTTTACCAAAACCATTTTGCTGAAATTTGGACTACTATGTTTTTCTCTATTCGAACATGATTTCACTGAAGCTTTGAAATTTGCAGACTTCCCTATTCACTTCTTTTAAAAATGCACTTATAGTAATCTTTTTAAGTATTTGACTGATTGGCGCCGATGCCACCTCTTTTCTCGAAAATACTTCAGATATTTTCAAGTTCAAAAGTTGAAGAACCACCTCATTCCCATTTGTACATAAAAGCGTTTCACCAAAGCTGACAAAAATGCTTGAGGAAACATAGACAGATCACGTTGAAACTTGTCCTTCACGATGCACGATCCTGACATACTTCATCAGTTTCAAGAAGTTTTTGGAATTTTTTGGGATTTTCGGTTGGATGAAAATCACCATCTGCAAGTACTCAAATGCTTTACTATTAGCAAAAAAACATATTTTGAATATTGTATATCCTACTCTTCATCATCGGACTCGTCTCGTCCACATCGAAATGATAAGAGCAAAAAACCGGTTAACGTTTGCAGCAGAGCTGTGCGGAATTCCTTCCTTCGACTTCCTTCTTCTTTCTTCCTCTTTTCTTTTTCAAAATTTTACTTCCTTCTTCCTTCTTCCGACTTCCTTTTTAAAAATTTTACTTCCCTTTTCCTTCTTCCTTCTTCCTTTTCAAAATTTTTACTTCCGCACAGCTCTGGTTCGCAGAATAGATCTGACCCGACATTTGTAGTCCAGACTTTTCAAAACTTCACGATAGTTTGAAGAAATGAATTCATTTGAAGAATGAGAAAGGTTTCTATATATTTTTTCCGTGAACTCCTATTACCCTATTTCGGAAATGAAAGGCAATGAAAAGCTTGAAAACCACTTTTTTACGTAGTAACCTAGTTTCAAACTATTCGAACTAAAAAAATAGACGGGCATCATCCGGGGAAAATTTCCAAGCGATCGGTGTAAGTTTCATTGAAAACGGTTCAGTACAGAGGGCGCTAGAGTCGGCGACAGACGGACAGACAGACAGATCTGCTGAATATTATTAGTAAAGATCGAGAAAAAAGACCCGAAATTCGTCGAAAATCACGAAATTTCACTGTTTTCCAAGATTTTTCCTCAAAACAAGCAGAGAAAACTCAAATTTTTTGAAGAAAAAACAGGAAAACAGCTAAACTTCGTGGTTCTCGAAGAATTTCCGGTGTTTTCTCCGATTTTTTCCGTTCAAAAACTGAAAAATGACTATTTTCTGTGGTTTTCTCCGAATTCTCAGTTTTTCATTAGCTTTTCACAAGAAATGCCGACTTTCGAATTTTTTCGTGAAAAAAATAATCAAAAATAGCGAAAACGGCCCGATATATAACTGAGAGCACAAAAAACTACGAATTTCCGAGTTTTTAGTCGAATTCTCGGATCTTTTCGAAATTTTCGCGAAAAAGTTGCCAAGAACTCATGATTTTGGCAATTTCCAACCTCTATTTCCACAAAAATCTTGGAGAAACTGAAATTTCCATTGATTTCCCTCGATTTTTCATAATTGTCACCTGAAAAATCCAAAACATCTCTCAAATTTCCAGAAACCAACCAGGCAAAGGAGTCACCGTGGCTCTCACCTGTCTTCCACACGACTCGCTGATTCACACTTACCATCCGGAAGGGTGTCGGACCGAGCTCTCTTCTGGTGACAAGCTGTGCTTGTGCTCGGGCCGAGAATTTTGTAACACTTCATCGCGAACATCCTCCGTTTTACTTGTATCACTACTTTTTCTTCTTTTTTGAATTATAAATAGCTATGAAATTAATGGAAAATAAATATAAAAACTGAAAACTTTTTTACAGTCAAATTATAGCGGGAAATGGAAAAAAACAAAATAAATTAAAAGAATCAATCGAGATACTTTGACATGAGCTCCTGTTTCTTCTGCTCTAATAACATCTCCTCGATATCCTGCTGAGTTGGAAGCAACACGTGGCGAATCGTCATCGGCCGCCCGTCTTCTCCGATCACCGTCGATTCCTGTGTCGCCAGATCGTCCTCATCCTCCTCTGCTTCCACTTTGTAGATATTCTCTGGAGCCGCAGCGTCCGTCCCCGCATTCGCGTATTTCAGTTTTTCCGCTTGTTTCTCAGCGAACTCCTTGGCGACTCTCTCAACATTCTTCTCCTCGACAAGCTTCTCCAGCGGAATGAGCCGCCCATCCTCGTCATCCAGATATCCAAAGTAATGTGCATCGATATTCCTCATCAGATCTGCACGATGCCTTCGTTGCTCCTCGCCTTCTGTACCTTTCTCGAATAGCTCACGGACACCGGGCAAGTCTTTCGCAGCACCGAAGTACTTATAGCCCCGAGAATTGCCCGTCTCCCTTCCTATCGCGTCTAGCTCTTTTTGCGCATATTTTCTGAAAAAATACGATTTGTTTAGTGAAATTGAAGCTCACAATAAAGAAACCTACCGATAATCTGTACCGCCCAACTCTCGAATCCGTTGCTCCCACGCGTGCTTCAGTTTGATCAGCCGATTGATTTCATCGTTCAAATCACGAAGTTTGAACTCGCCGAGTCCCGGATTCTGAATCGCTGTGATTTTCTTCGAGGCGTCTCGCACGATTTCTCGTCGGAATCTCTCCGCATCTGACAAATTTCTGCAATCCTTCACATCGTGTGGTCTTCTGGCGATTGGACCCTGCAAAACATCAATGAAAATTAATAAAATTTGCACTTTCGTCAGTTTTTCGTCTGAAAACTGCAGTTTTCGACCATTTTTCAACTCAGAGGAATCAATTTTGAGCAATTTACAGCCCAAAACCCGGTTTTCCAATGATTTTTGGCTAAAAAATGTCCATTTTCCTTTGAAAATTACATTTTTCAGATCTCAAAGTCTTAAAAATGTTTGAAAATTCTGAAACAACCAACCGCCTTTATAAAAACCAGTGGAATCGTTCATTTTGACAAGAAACTCACCCTCTCCTCCTCTTCTTTCATTCTCCGCCATCGCGCCAACGCGGTCATCGCTTTCTCGGCATTTCTAGCCATTTTTGTGGGTTGAGACGGTTGTTTTTAGCTGAAATATCGAATTTTGATTTTTAGAGTAGCGAAATATATTTAAAAATATCGGAAAATAGCCGAGAAAGGGGAAATTATTGTTTCGAAAAGGGAATTAATTTGAAAAATAATTCACGCTAAACAGCACGCGGTGCGGAATAACGGAGTGTCGTACCAAAGAGGGAAAATTAATTTTTTGAAGCAAAATGACAGGGGGAATTTGACTTTAGAACTTGGAAAAATAGAACTGTGACAAAATAAAACTGTGAAAATATAGAACAGGGAAAATAGAACTGCTACAAAACAGAACTCTAGTTCGAACGGAACGCGTTTGCATTCGTGACTTTTCAGAAGAATTAGAACTATTTTTCGAGGAGAAAAGTCGACTAAAACACTTATTTTATGAAGATAATAGCCTTTTTCTATTTTATAGTAAACAAAAAACCAAATAAAATTATATTAGAATAGCCCAATAAGAATTTTCAAAATCAGTGGTAGAGTTCTATTCTGTAACAGTTCTATTTTTCCAAGTTCTGAAGTCAAATACCCTCATTAAATATTGACTAGTCTTGTCCATAGTTGTCAAGGCCCGGGTCGGGCCGGTAGAAAATTTTCAAGGCCCGGCCCGAAGGCCCGGCTTCAAAAAATGACCCTTTTTTCCACATTTTTATACCGTAAAAGACGGCCATGCACTTCCTCGTCCATGTAAGGGTATTTCTAGGCCAGGCTGATTTTCGAAATTAAAAACGGCTCGTTCTGATTGTTTTTTTGACCGTTTTTGTTGATTTATGAATGAAAAATAATCTACAAGTCTAGAATATTATATTAAAACCAGCCTATCTGCCCCGCCTTTGGCGGTTCAGTCGGCTGGTCTCTCTTCATTTACGTGGCCACCTCTTTTCAAATGTGCCCGCACAGGTAAAACGCCAAGGAGTCATGAATGGGCCATCGATGGCTAAAGTGCTATATGGGCGAAATATGACCCATCGATGCCCCATATTTGACACATTCACTCACCCATCGGTACCGATGGGTCTAAAATGGATGAAGTCAAAAATGTGCCATAAATGGCCCATCTGGATATCCATCGATGACCCATTATCAACACGTTGGCGTAAACTTGATTTTTGGGGAATAATTATTTTTTGATGGGTTGTAAATGGCTCATCGATGGGTCATCGTAAACCAGAACGCGTGGTTTGCAGCGTTGGCATTCTGTTTTTCTTTTCACTTTGTCGTTGTTTTACTTAATTTTATCCTTATTTTGTTTTTCACATTTATATTTGCAACTTTCATAATAGAACGAGTTTTCAGAAACTAATCGGGAGAAAAGTGATATGAAAAGTGAGCGATTTTGATGATAATGAAGTGCGGTTTGAAAGAAAAGGTACTTTTCAGCTGAGTATATAAATGCATAGAATTTAATTCAGAAATCGTGGTGAATTACTGATGACAAAGATGGACCACCTCAAGACGGTTTTGAGTTAAAGAAAAATTGTGAGTCGAGATTTTCAAAAATTCAGTACTTGATGATGGAGTCTTAAAAATTTGGACTTTTTTGATGTAAAATTGGAAAAAATTCAAGAACTTTTGTCAAAAGTTATGTACAGTATCGGTCAATAGGATATGAACTTTAGGCGTTTTCTGTTGAAATTGTCTAACTTTGAGAGTGTATCATGGCAATACTAATAGTCCCATTAAGGTGATTTTTGATGAATCATACAGATGCTGTATTTTTGTAGTTGACAACTTTTTTGTAAGGAAACTCCTTAGGGAGTTACATATCGACAAAGTGATTTCTACCTCAAATCGACTGATTTCAGTGCAAAATACGGACACCCCTTACTATTAGAGTGTTATGGTATTTTTAGACGACAGCTCAAAAATTGCACTATTTTGCACTGAAATCGGTCGATTTGTGGTAGAAATCACTTTGTCGATATGTAACTCCCTAAGGAGTTTCCTTACAAAAAAGTTGTCAACTACAAAAATAAAGCTCTAGGCTTGATCTGTATGATCCATCAAAAATCACCTTGATGGGACTATTAGTATTGCCATGATACACTCTCAAAGTTAGACAATTTCAACAGAAAACGCCCAAAGTTCATATCCTATTGACTGGTACTGCACATAATTTTTGAACAAATTTCTTGAATTTTTTCCAGTTTTACTTCAAAAAAGTCCAAATTCTTGATGCATAACTAAATTTTGATCTGAAAATCATTCCAATTTAATTTTACTCAAACCACTGTGCTTTCAGAACTCTACATAAACATCAACTTTGACTTCTCCACTACTGCTCCACAACTACTCTTCGAAGAGCTCTTCACCTCTACCCTATACAACTGTTATAATTAAGTTATTTCCCTTCATCTTCTTTTGTTTTCTTATTTTTCAATAAATAAAACGTTTTTTTATAAAGCAGCTTTCATATTTTGAAGGGGAATGAAATGGGTAGCCGATGAGCCATCGATGGGTATGCGGATGGGTGAAAAATGCCTGGACGCCGATGAACGTGCGATGGGTCATCAATGGGTCATTTTTGACATCATTTCATGTTCTTCCTACGCCCATTGGCACACCCATTGATGCCCCATAGTTGACATGCTGGCGTATTACCTGTGCGCATGGCCGAGTGGTCCAAAGCGGCGGTCGTGTCCAAAGCACGCTAGTTCAGTTTTGCTCGCTGGCTCAGTTTCTCTTCTCTTTCTAAAACCGTTGCGGACATCGCCTCAGACAAACAGACAACGCCCAATTGTCTTTTATATATAAGAATGATTGTTCAAATAAAATTTTCGAATTTCAGAAATGGGGTAGAACTACATGAAGATTCAGCAACGATCGAGGCGAGAAATGGATGGAGTCGAAGGACAAGAAAAGACAAAGAGGTACTTTTGAGGTTTAAAACTTATGTAGAATTGATTTTCAGTCAAAAAACTATTCAAAAAATGAAGCATTCATCAAAAATTATGCAATTTTAGCATAAATTTTTGATTCTTGATGTTTCTAGCTTTTGAAAAATCTAGAAGCAAGAATGTTAGTCACAGAATGTTCCATTAGCTTCGAAAATCATTCCTCTTTGTTTATGCCTTCTAATTTTCCTTTACTTGCTTCTGATTTCACTATTTCAGCCAAAACTAGCTTCAATCGAAAATCATAGAATGCGGGCAGCCGGGTGAAGAGGATCGGACAAAATCTACCTAGTTTTTTTTGTAAAAAGTAATGAAAAAACATAATGATGTCCTCACCGGTGTCTTCCTTCCGTTTGCGTCCAAAATATTCAAAAATATTGATTTTACAGGCCATCTGGCCCAATGTAGCGGCCACCTGTCATCGATTTTTTCGTAGATGTTGATGACGTGGCATCAAGAGAGATTCTTTTGGGTTATCTCTACAAATACTTTCGGAATGAACTTAGGATTGTGGTGTGACTGTTTCCTTTACGATTCTGATAGTTTTTTCTTTGAAATGTTTTGGATTTTAGCTCTCGAATGTTTGATTTGTAGTGACAGACGGGTTGGAGCTAGGAGTGATGCCTCTCGGTGAGAATTTTGGTATTCTGAGAGCAGATTAACCTTTTTCACTTTATCAACTTGATTATAAGCTAAAAATCTTCCAGTTCTCACTTGTGATTCTTCCTCTTTACACTCAAGTTTCAGCATCGCTTTTTGAGATGCATCAGCTCTCACCGATCAATGAATTCACGGATTCCTACTGAAAATAGCTCACAACTAGTTGAATTTTACCTGAAAAACTAGGAAATATCAGTTATTGTGATTCCGAATATCTTTATTTTCCAATTTCTTAATATCTAGTGTTTCAGCCTCGCCTTTTGTCATCTCGCCTTCAAAATTCTTCTGTCATGAGGGCACTCACACTCCCCCTGGTTTCCAAAAGAAGTCCTCTAGGAAATCAATAATTTTCGATCCGTTTTTTATTCAGAATATCCACTTTTCCGTCAACGTTGCTTGTTTTCCTCTTCGGCAGATCTTCTCGCCTCTATTCGCAGTGTTTCCCGGTGTCCCCGCCTCTATTTGGTAGATAACTGCTTTGTGTTGTAAGACTAAACAAAAAAAGCTTGTTCACAAAATTGAATTGATTTTTAGAAACTAGGTGTTTAATTAACTTTTGTTATGATAGTCAAACTCACTGACGGCGGGCGGTTGGGTCTTTCGGGACCTACGATAACCCAGTGTTGAATGATTATCATAGTGAATTCACAAAATTAAGTCAATAGTTCACGTCTAGAAACATGGGTTTCGACAATGTGATGTTCAGGGCGGTTCTTCGGAATTATCCTGTTCTCTAACCGTGAGTGTCTGTGTGACTAGAATCACTTTTGTAGTTTGGTATGAGTTAGATATTCAGTCAATAATGTACATCTCACTCTTGTTCGGTACTGTCAGGGCGTGTTCTACACGTTGCAGAAGTCAGTGCCGGCTCCGGGTAACTGCGCACCAGGTAATAAAGAGCAAAATCAGCTCTAATATTATTCGCGATGATTACATCCACGCGGTGATACTAGGTGTATATGATCCGGTGATAACGTTTATGAGCGAATAATTCAAAATATTTTTGAAACTCTTTTTAAACTTAACTCGATTAATAAACTATTTTTCTTCTCATTTGTCGTGACACAGCATATAACTGAACTAACATTCTGCGTCTTAAGAGTAAGAGTGCAGTACTCATAACATACGGGCATTCTTCGTTTAATTAGATATTTATTGATAGTTTACAGTGAATTCATGTCGTTTATGAGAGAACAGCCTCTATTTCCACCAGTTTTTATCTGTAACCGTTTTAATTAGGTACATCACCTTCACCTTCATAATTCTCCCTATGTATCTCCACGTGCGGTCAATATTGACTACATTATAGTCAACCACACGCGTTCTGATAAGACCTACACAACGTAGTCTTGTTTGTATCTGTTTTCTCCCTTATTTACCTTCATTTTTCTCTCATTATTTCTCTACTTTCCTTGAAACACCATGTCAGACGCTATTCCGAATACTGGGTTAGCTTTTCTATTTTTTGATTTCTCCCCAGAACTTGTAACATTCCAGTTTCTTTGCTGGTAAAACTGTGTTTATAACCGGGGCCTCTCGTGGCATCGGAAAGGAGATCGCTTTGAAGTTGGCGAAAGATGGAGCCAATATTGTGGTAGCTGCGAAGACGGCAACAGCGCATCCGAAGCTTCCAGGCACTATTTATACAGCGGCAGAGGAGATTGAGAAGGTGAGTTAGTTGGGGAAGATGGAAACACGCTTCACCGCAATTAGTTATGGACATATTCGCAAGCCGGGCCGACACGGGCCAGGGCGTAACCCGCTTAAATCTCAATCTTGTAAGCTGAAAAATATACCAAAATGTAGATCTCGGCGAGTTCTATGGCTGTGGCCTAATACGGACCGGATGACTAGTCGTTTATGTGCCGCCGGCCTGACTAGAATAGCTTTTTGGCCAATTTTCCCCGGCCGCGGCACATTTAAGGCTGGCCATCCGGCCCCGCAGTAGGTCAAGGATGTAGAACTTGCCGAGATCTACATTTTGGTATATTTTTCAACTCATAGTCTTGCGATTTAAACGAGTTACGCCCGTTTCGATTTGCAAGTATGCAAAAAATGGGCTGAGCACCTTTCTTGGATCGCTCAAGTTGTACAAATGGTTCTGCACAACCCCAATCATTTTCCGATTACAGGCTGGTGGCCATGCTCTCCCTTGCGTCGTCGACGTCCGCGATGAAGCTGCCGTGAAAGCCGCCGTCGATGCAGCCGTCAAAAGATTCGGTGGAATCGACATCCTAATCAACAACGCTTCTGCAATCTCCCTCACAAATACGGAAGATACCGACATGAAACGTTATGACTTGATGCATTCTATCAATACACGTGGCACCTATCTACTCACGAAAACTTGTCTTCCGTATTTGAAGAAAGGAAAGAATCCACATATTTTGAATATCTCCCCTCCGCTTGACATGGATCCGAAATGGTTTGGACCTCATGTTGGGTACACCATGGCTAAATTCGGGATGTCTATGTGTGTACTCGGACATCATGAGGAGTTCCGACCATTTGGAATAGCTGTGAACGCTCTCTGGCCCCTGACTGCTATCTGGACATCTGCAATGGAATTTTTGTCCCATGGAGGGGATTCTGCTGGAAACCGAAAAGCGTCTATCATGTCCGACTCCGCATACGTGACTCTCACCCAAGACTCGACAAAGTTCACCGGCAATTTTCTGATTGATGAAGAGATTTTGAAAGAACATGGGGTGAAGGATTTCGAGCAGTATGAATGTGTGAAGGGAGCCTCGTTGATTCCCGACTTCTTTGTTCCAGCAAAGTCCTATGAAGCAAAATTTGGATCAAAGTTGTAAATTGTGTGCGTTTTATTTGAATGATTGTATTGTAAAAGTGCTAATAAAAAATAAAGTTGTTCCAGTAGTGCTCACAATAAAAAAACGATGGCAATCACAAAAATAAGTTATTATCAAATGAATTCTGCCTACTTAAAGATTTAAAGGAATCCAAAAAGAGTTGGATCAATGTGATATATTAAGAGGAAGATTCTGACAGAGTTCCGGACTCCTGACACCTTTTTGTTTTCTTCTTGCTCATGAGAAGCGGTTTGGAGGTTTCAAAGCAGGACGTTTTTCCACTGGGAATAAATAATAACAGGAAATTCTGTGTTCTCCAAGAAAAAGTGTGCGACAAAATTTCAGAAAAGAAGTTACTTCTTTTGAGTTCAATATAATCCAAATGTTTGAAACATTCAGAAAAGTTGATGCTCTGATTAATTTTGTCAGTTTCACCCCAGACACCACTGGGAAGTCAGATTAAGACCGGCGAGCAAAAAAGTGCACACAACACCACAAAATGTTGTGAACATCTCGTCTGGAATGAGTTGCGGAATTCTGGAAATCTCACAAGGCGCTGCTTTCAAACGACCTATAAATCTGATTATTGGTACTATCGACTGGAGACCATTTCTGTCATCGAAATCGGTTAAACGTCTCTGCGAGCCAAGATATGAGCTCTCAAACTTTAAGCTTTTCACATGGAATTAGAAATCAGTACGCCACCGCACGGTTTAATACGAGTTCCCCAGCGGTTTACATGTGCTCGTACATTGGAGAAATGAGAACATCTTTGCGTATGCTATTTGCTAACTTGGAATTCTAAATCTTACCCATATGATAAATTTGAGAACTCATAACTCTTCTCGCCGAAACATTTAGCCAGTTTTGAAGGCAGAAATGAACTCCTCGTAGTTGAAAGTACCTTTGACCAAATTTATAATTTGTTTGAAGCGGCGTCTCCAAAAACTCCTTTTGTCAGACTAACTGACTCAAAGCAATCCAGCTCCTTACTCTCAAAAACCATTTGACTGGAAGGAATCCTACCAAAACAAACAATTGAAAGTTCTTCCATCAAATAAACCCCTCCTATTTTCCCTCCTTTCCTCCACAATAAAACCCGACCCATATAATCCGACGTCCGTTTCACCTCATTTCTTTTGCCTCATTTCGATTGTCCGCCCTTTTCTAGTGATCAGCTTTTCCCTCTTATCAAATATCTCTCCCCCCTTCAATTACATCACTTTCTGTTCTCCTTGTTCCACACACCTCACTCCTAGATCTTCAATTAGTTTCGTACAGATGACCACCTTGTTGCGTTCTTCTTCTTCTCATTTCCGACAGGCCTCTCCGCGTCTCGTTCGTCACGTTTTTCACTCACTTTCTATTCTTCTTTTCGGTTCCACAGAGATCCCTGCGTCTCGGTGGTCTCTAATAGAATTCATTCGAACAGAAAGACAGTTCAGGTCTCACTGCCTACTGTACACTATCATTTCGAGATCTGATGTGTTTCGAGACTATTAAAGGACGAGTTACAGTACAGTACCTGTCGTAACATAATTCTATAGCTTTTATCGCGTCGTATCGCATCGCCCATCATCATCATCTTCATTAATTCGTTTTACGATTCCCCGATTCATATTCGCACCTTGCCATTCCATTCCATTCCTTCTAAACCGTTCCTATATCCATATAGATCTATTTTCAGATGTCCCCAATTTCCATATTCCTACCATTTCTTCTTGTCTTACCTGTGTTGTCCCATGAACTTCATCACAAAGCATTCCGAGCCTGGAAAACACCGAAAGTGAACAAGCATCGGTTGTCATTGATTATTCAGAGATTGAGGTTGAATGACACAAAGAGGTTGGATGGGGCAGGTAAGGTTTTAGTTTGTGGATAAGCGATTGAATAGGAAATTTTGGATTATTCATGTAGCAAAGCTAACAAGTTCAATTATTTTTCTGTGAATAAAAACTATTTTGACCTTCCCTCTGTGAGTCAGCGCCAAGTTAGAAAACTGAATATGTAATCAGGTATCTCAAATATTTAGTCTGTTCGAACATTTTTAGTCTGTTTGAACACTGCTCTTTAAGCTTTTAAGAAATTCCTCTAGATCTACAGCTTGCGGGTACGCAAATCCTGCTAAAAAGCACTTCAACTTACTAGGGAAGACCTCCAAGTTACCGTGGAGTTATAGGAGATGACCTATATCATTGGAAAGCTGAAATCGCGCTGATTCCAAATATTTATTCAGTTTTTGCCCTTGAGGTCTGGTATTCGAGAAAAACGAGGTCAAAGTTTGGACTATTATGAAACTGAAACTGAAAAGAACGATCACGTCTATAACTCGATGGTCACTTGGAGGCTTTTTCTTTTTAGTTGTTTTTAATCCGACAAGGGAAGTTCATGACGAGGGGAGTTGAACTTTTTCTAAAAATTGGACCCCTGGTACTTTCGGCCCTGTTGATTCCAAAAATGCAAGAAAAATCAGCGAAATGCTCATGTGGACCGAGTTATGAGCCGTCCAACTTGCGCTTCTACAGAACATGTGTCGATGAAAACGTGAAAAGCTTAACCACGTGAACAAATTGAAAAATTTGACGGCTCATAACTCGGTCCACATGAGCATTTCGCTGATTTTTCTTGCATTTTTGAAATCAGCAGGGTTGAAAGTACCAGGGGTCTAATTTTTAGAAAAAGTTCAACTCGCGTCGTCATGAACTTCCCTCGCAAAAGGTTTCTTTCTGAAATTTGAATTCCTTGAAGTCGAAAGTACCTGATCACCAATTTTTCAGTAGATTTACTTCAATCTCCGATACCTTTTCAAGAACAGATTTTTGATCCACTCAAGTTGGGTGACCCAACCCAACCCAATAAAATTTCAGACCTATCGGAAACCCACCAGCCCACCGATCCCATCTCAAACCTTACTCCTTCAGAACAATGCCCAATGTTCCAATCCTTCTCACCATGTGCCTGTGAACCAACTTGCAACAACCCGAATCCAGTAAGAACCTACCCAAAAAATTTTCCGTCTCTTATTGAAAATACTTTTTTATAGTACTGCCCAAACTGCGAACCCGGCTGCACTTGTCGAAATGGATTCGTAAGAAACTCTCTCCACCTCTGCGTTCTTCCAGAAGAATGCCCACGGACTAAGCTCAGACGGTTTGAGCTACAAGCACCAAGACGTCTTTATGAAGCTGTTCCTGTGGTGCTCACAAGTACTACAACTACAGAGGAGCCAACAACGGAATCTTCCACGACAAGTCTTCCGACCACTACCGAATCCTTCACTATCGAAGAAATGGTGACAGTGCCCCTGCTAGTCCTCCGCAATGGGCCCACACCTCCATCAGCGCCACCAATGCTCCAAGAGCCCGCTGCATCTGACATGATTGGTGCTCCATCAGCCACCCCGCCACCAGATTTTTCATATGGGCCGCCCGGAATGGACGGAGCAAAAGTTGCACTTTATGAGAACTTCTTGAAGCAAAAGAGGATCATGAAAGCGCTGAGACACCGAAGAAATCAGTTTGCAAAGAGGATGTTGTAATTGTATTCATGTGATGCTAAGAATTTAAAACTGTAAACGATCTCATTTATTGAATAAAATGTATTTTTGAAAAAAAGGAAAGAAAAAATAGACCAGCTAACATGACGGATAAATAAATTTATCTATTCGTTCAGCGAGTTCATTTTCTTCATCCGTCTACTGTGATGATGGTAGTGGTGATGTTTGTGTCCAGCTGGTTTTACATCTATGACTTCATAAACTTTGTCCAGAGTTTTTTCAGTATTATTTTCCTCATCGTATAGTTTGTAGTCGATATCTGAAATTCATTTATTTATTAGTATTACTTTAAATGCACTATC
This sequence comes from Caenorhabditis latens, assembly GCA_002259235.3. Taxonomy (NCBI): domain Eukaryota; kingdom Metazoa; phylum Nematoda; class Chromadorea; order Rhabditida; family Rhabditidae; genus Caenorhabditis; species Caenorhabditis latens. Next base: position 829,382 of record CM056096.1, read on the forward strand.
TAATTACTTTGGTAGTTACGTCTTGCTTGCATCGAGCAGATTACCATAGCGAGAAGAAGGAAGAAAACGGTGAAGAACTTCATGGTTCGAACTGAGGTTCCTTCTCTCTCCCAGAGCACTCCTTTTATCGGTCGCCGGGAAGTGGGCGTGGCTCAGAAGGGGCGGAGTCGTTACCTTGTCTTATCGGAATGCACTTTTCGGGCGCCAACCACCCACAAAAACCACTATTTTGTGGCAGGGAGTGTGATCTTGGGGAGGGAGGGCGATAAAAAACGGGGAACGGCTTTTTTCTCATAACCTTGGAGGACACAATTAGAATTTGAAGGAAATCGTCGTGGGGGGGGGCAAATAAATGGCAAGGGCAGGTATCCTTTGTAACGAACATATCCATCACCCAGACTACAGTGACCAGTCAGACGAGGATTACAGCAAAGTAAGACAATCCCTGGCACCGTATTACAGACGTTTGGGGCGCCTAATTCAGGTGTCTTTCATAACCTTCTAAACCAACTTGCAACAATAAAAAACTTATTTGAAATCTCAAAGACAGTTTTCTTCAACATTGCATAGAAGCTGTACGACGAAATGGATTCATGAGTTCATATTGATGATTGGTACTATAGATAAGTTTCTTCAAAAACTTCAAGTTGCGATTTATCGTTGATTTCGTTGCCAAATGATCTGAAACTTGACACGGATACTATAGGAATCATGATAATCCAGATGAACTTCACCGTTTTTGAATATCTTTTCTAGACAAAAGTTATGAACTATGTTCCGTTTTGGCCTGAATCACTGCTTTATTTCAACTACGGAAGATTTCATGACAGTCTAGTACCAAACGGACCCACACCGTCATCAGCGGTGCCATCAGTGCTTCAAGAATCCGATTTTTTCTATGGCCAACATGGAATGAACGCTACGAAATCAAAAACCGAGAGTCTTAGTCTTCCTGGTAATTTTGCTTATGATGTTTGTGATTTCGCGGAATTCCGTTGTGTATTCAACCATTCCATTTGTTGTCATCTGAAATTTGAAGTCTGTGATGCTGGGCCTAAAGGTACAGATTTAACATTAATCATGGAAGATTGTGCCGAATTCGATACATCCTATGAGTATAGTCATAATCATCATGAACACCGTCAAAATCTCATGGCTACAATTTCAGTTCCAGAGCACTCGTTAGCGGTATTTATTTTCCTGACTCCAACCATGAAGGGACTTGGAGTGTGATGTACCTGACAATTAAACAGCATGAGAAAAAACATTTCATACAACATTCGGGTAGGTATACCAAACAACATAAATTCAAATTTGAGACCTTGTGTCATAGTACTTGAGATCTCATCCTCATTACGCGTCGATGTCTTCATTTACTGGTTTTCAGATTTTCATACGGATCAGGTATATTTATCATCATGCAGAGCCCCACTATACAACATTTTTTTTGTACACAGATTCACAACTTTTCATGATGATTCCCCCCGGGGGAGAAGCTGATAAGAAAGTTGTGAACAAAGAAAGAATCGTAAAAAATAAAAGTGCAAGTTCGTTGACAGGTGTAATCAGCTTATATTTGTGCTCTTGGAACCGGGTTATTATTACTTTTTATGGGGTGGGGAGAGAGGAGGTTTATCGTGTTGATGTGTGGTATTTGGGAGGAAGAGAGTTGCTTTTTTGGTGTTTGTAACAAGGGTGGAGGGCAGAATGAGAAGAAGCCTGGCATGGGAAGGGAGATTGTTATTATCGGCTCACGAACACTTGTCGGGGGTGTCAAAGGCAAAACAGTCTCGTAACGGAAATCATGATTTGCAGTTCTATTCAGACTTGGAAAGCTGTAAAATACACTTTTTCAGCTACGAGACCATTCCGGAAAATTTCGAAAAAATCAAATTAACACCTCCTGCACGAGTTCGGGAACCGATAATACAGAGGTGATAGCCGGTACCAAACTTGCTTGGAAAATCAGAAGTTAAGGGCTTCACTCCAACGTTTCAGAACTATAGAATAAGAAATTTTTGATTGAATTTCAAAAAAAAATTTAATTATGTTCTCGTAAACAATTGTGCAAGCAGTAATAATCTTCTTGTTGGCACGGTGCCAAACTATACACCCACACTTTGCTGACCAAGAACCTCCAACTCGTCTAATAGGAACAACATTTCAGATCTTATCCTGTTCTATGACAGTACCAACGGCCACCATGCCTAGGCTGGCACGACGCCATTCGTCCTTTCCTCTCATGGCGGCCTTCGACTTTTAATTTATGTCATTTCACGAAGAACCCGTGAAGGACGCACTTTTTTCGTTCGTTTTCTGTTTTTTTCGGTGTTTTTTCTTCGAATGCGCTATGGTGTTCGTCAAGGCTGTTTTACAAGGAAATTCCTTGAAGTGTCATCTTTCAAACGACTCAAGAATTGGGCCCCTGACACTTTCGAGGTCGTAGATTCCGAATCTAAAATAAAATTCTGCTAAATCTCTCTGTGAACCGAGTTATGAGCCATCAAACTTTGTAAAAAAAAGTACGTTGAGTCGCTACGCAGTAAGTATAAGAAGTTATATACAAAATCATTCATAACCAAGTAACAATTCTACAACTCTGGCAACAACTTTCCGGGATTCATAATATTTATCGGATCCAACGCCTTCTTCACCGTATGCATCAATCTGACAGTGTTCTCTCCCAACTCCTCCCTCAAATACTTCCGTTTCCCCAATCCAACTCCATGCTCTCCAGTGCATGTTCCATCCGCCGCAAGGGCTCTTCTCACCAAACGATCGGAGAACGCTTGAATCTTTCGGTGCTCTGTTTTGTCTTCCTCAATTGTGGGGAGGATCACGTGGAAGTTGCCGTCACCAACATGTCCGACGACTGTTCCAAGGATCTGGTGCTCATCAAGATCCGCACGGGTTTCTGAGATGACATCGGCGAGTTTCGAGATCGGAACGCACACGTCGGTGGTGAATCCCTGAAGTCTTAGGCGTTATTTTAACCATACTTGTAATTCGGGTAACTCGCAACAAACTTAGTTCTATGAGTTGAAAAATATACCAAAATGTAGATCTCGGCGAGCTCTATGACTGTGACTTAATAAGGGCCGGATGGGGGATCGGTAATGCGCCGCGGGCCGGCCCGTAATAAGTCACGAGTCTTGCCGAGATCTACATTTTGGTATATTTTCCACCCCATAATATTGCATTTGAAGCGAGCTACGCGCCGAAATATATGAAAAATTTAAAGATCGGGGCAACAGGGAAAAAGTTGTACAGCTTTTAAAGGTTGTCAATTTTTTTCAACTGCATTTTACAGAAATGGTGAAAAACTGTGATTCCTAATACAAAAATTCGACTATTTTCTAGGAATGGGTCTTACCAGGATCTTTGACCCCTACACCGTAACCCTGGGAATTTTTATGAAATCTACCAGGAATTCGAGCCTAGAGTAATGATGGAACGTTAAACATAACCTAATTCGGGTCTTATGACGAACGGTAATGTGCCGCGGCCCGGGCTAGAACGGCGTTTTCGCCACTTTTCCCGGCCCGGGGCACATTACTGATCCGGGATCCGTCCTGCACTATGTCATAGACGTAGAGCTCGCAGAGATCTACATTTTGGTATAATTTTCATCCTATAACATTGCCACGACATTTCTACACGGATTGCAATTATACTTTTTCCTCTGAAAAATATCCTCACCCTAGCTCCAGTTCTCATCGCCAATGCCGCATAATACGCGTTGTGTCTAGCCTTCCACAGCAACGCCATCTTCTCCGGGGATGCTCCTGAATCGAAATCCAACGCCTCATGACTCTGGCATATATCCTTCACAGCATCGGTCTGATCGGCCACCTCTTTTTCAGAACTTCCATGGAATTCGATAAAAAGTGTCGGGGCTTCACGGAGAGTCAGACTACTGTACGCGTTGCTTGCTTTGATTTGAGTACTATCGAGGAATTCGATTCTGGCGACTGGAATACTCCATTGGAGGACTTCGACTACGGTGGAGGCTGCTTGGTGGACGGAAGAGAAGGAACAGACAGCGGCGGAGAGGAATTGAGGGCGTGGGTGGACTCTGGAAATGGAGGGGTTGAGCTAACTGACTTCGTATCGGAAGGAAGTCGCTACGCAGTGCTGACTTTTTGCTCCAATCTCGGTTTGGTTAAACTTTCCAAACTCTGCTCGTCGAAAGCTTTCAGAAAAGTATAATCATGCATCGATTCAGATGAATTCGGGTCCCACCACGAAAACTACAGTAACATCGTATGAAGGCGCATACCGTAGTTCTCGAGGTGGGACCCAAATTCATCCAAATCGGAACATGTTTATATTTTTCTGAAAGCTCTCGACAAGCAGGATTTAAAACATCTACTCAAACTGAGATCTGAGCAAAAATGAACGAAATATGAAACATTTTAAGTTTTTGTAAATTTGGCCGCCACGCAATACGATGTGATCAGTTTGTTGATGTTTTAAGTTCATTCAAAAGAAAAAGTTTAGAGCTTCATTTTTCTAGTTGACAACTTTTTGATAGCTCTTCACGTTTTTAATTTATGTGTCTTTAAAAATCGGCACCCCACAGGGAGACGCAGAGAAATCAGCCGCTCTCGTTTCTCTGCGTCTCTCCCTGTTATCAGGGTCCCATCTTTAAAAGCGCATATCTCGAAATCGTGAATAGCTACCAAAAAGTTTTCAATTGCAAAAATAAAGCCCTGGATTTCATCTACATTTTTCAAGTTGACAACTTTTTGATAGCTCGTCACGTTTTTGAGATACGACCGTTTAAAAACATGCACTGACCGGTGAGAGACGCAGAGAAGCCAGACACTCTAACTTCTCTGCGTCTCGTTGATACTCACCTTAACGTCGCCTCAGTTATTACTCCCAATGTTCCTTCGGATCCAACAAAAAGTTCTGTGAAGTTGAATCCGGCGGATGATTTTCTGAAATTTGGAAATATTTTCATTCGTGGCCGAGAAAAATCTAGGCCACTCACCTGGGACACCTTCCCTTTCCCTTTGTATCTAAAACCGTCCCGTCCGCCAGAACCACTTCCAAATTCAACACATTCTCCTTCATAGTCCCATAGCGAATTGCATTTGTTCCACTGGCACTGGTAGCCACCATACCGCATACAGAGGCGTCTGCTCCGGGGTCTGAATTTGAATTAAATTTTTAGAACTATTCTCCTGAAGACTTACCAACTGGAAAGAATAATCCGGAATGTTTAATGGCATCGTTCAACGCGATTCTCGTCGTCGACGGCTTCACAGAACACACGAAATTTTGCTCACGGAGCACTGGTTCTCCGGTAATTTGTTGGGTGCTGAGGCACACTCCGCCTAGAGTTGACATGGATCCACCTTCTAAACCGGTACCTGTTCCAAATGGGACCACTGGGATTCCACGGTCATTGCAGAGTTTTAGAAGTTGGGAGACTTGCTCGACGTTGGTTGGTTCGAGAACGACGGCTGGTGGGGGGCCGCTGGAAAAAAGTCAGTTAGGTGTTAGTAACTTTTGATATCTTTTCTAGCTGTTGAGATAGACATTATTATAGACAGACACCAAAACCTATCGTAAAAAAATAGGTCAACTTTACAAGGCTGTAACTCTTACACCTAACGTCCTATTGTTTTCAAATCCCTTCAGTTGTGTAGATCAACTCTAGGGCTACATTTTTGTAGTTGTTCATTTTTTCATAGCTCCTCAAGCTTTAGAGATACGCGGCTTTAAAGATGGGTACCTAATATGGAGGTAGGGGAAGAGACGCAGAGAAGCGAGAGTGTTTGCCTGTCTGCGCCCTCTCCTCTCGCCTGCTTAAACTTTAAGCCTTCATATCTCAAAACCTAGAAGAGGTATCAAAAAGTGGTCAACTGCAAAAATGAAGATCTTAAATTAATCTACACAATGATATAAAAACTTTTGAAAATTAACTTATTATTTAGACCGTAATATAGCCTTCAAATTCATCAATTTTTCGATGATGATGACATGTGATCCCAATCTTTGAAGCCTCATATCTCTAAAACGGGAATAGCTATGAAAAAGCTGTCAACAGTCAAAATAAAGGCCTGGACTAGCTCTATTCAACCATGTAAAAAGTTAATAAATTTGAATAAATTTGACCTTGTGGCATGGCTTCCAAAGTTGGGCTAATTTTTTGTCAGAGATCAGGTCTGGTCAGTGTAACAAGCATTTTCTCACGCTTCGTTTCAAACCAAGATTCTTAGCATAGAACAAACACTGGTAGATGGTCTAGAAACCCACTTTTATGAAAAACTAGTCCCCCAAAATAAAGACTCACATAAAATGGCTCTCATCCCTTGCAAACTGTCTTCTAATCGTTTCCTGAGTCCTCACCGCAGCGTTACCGGCGATTTTTTGAAAATCTGGCAGAGATTTCTCGATGGCTGTTTGGATGGCTTGTGTACTAAATACTCGTTTCATATTCTGTAAAATGTGAATTTACGCCCGTAAATCTACATGAAAAATAGAAAAAATGAAGAAATTGAACCCAAACGCTTATCTTTTAAGTTTGTGTGATCGTAGTCGAAAAAGTGGACTCTGATGTGGGACAAATACACCAACACAACACAAAAAACGGGCAAACCCCATGGAGTTCAAATGAAAAGAGAGAGTGGAGAGACGCAGTGTGTGAAAGAAAATAGAAAAAGAAAAGAAGTGTTGGTTTACACGTGATGAAGGACACGAGGAGGCAAAAATGGAGATGAAAAGCGAAGAAGAAACATTTTTAATCGATTTGCAAAGAAGACAAAAAAGAAAAAAAGAGAAAGCCCGGGGCAAAACCCGAACCCGCGCTCACAGGTGAATCGCGACTTATGGGCTGGGTACAACTTATCATGCGAATAATTAATGATTTATTCGTAAGTGAGGTATAAATCACAGATAATTCGTGAATTATACTCATTTCGCGAAAAGTTCATGTATAATACGTGAGTCGCGAACTGATTTTCGCCACTCTTCTTTTGTTCATCTATTGTAGATAAGCGTTCGCGACTTTCCAAATGTACGCCTAATGGGTACAAATTATACGTAAGTGACAAATAATACGTAAGTCGCGATTCACCTGTGCTGCTTGCGCAAAAGCTGCGCCTTGGACCAGTCGGCCACGTAGACAACCAAGGAAGTGCGTGGCAAGACGTATAAGTTCTTGGGGATTTCGGGTTAAACTGGCGGCGAATCTGATTGTGAGTGAGTGGTCAACCAAACTGAAAATAGATTTTTTAAAAAGAAGGAAACATGTGTAACACATGTTTCTCTAAATCATCAATAAACATGATGTGAGAATTGGTCAAATGATAGTTGTTGGACCTATGGATCTATGGATTTTCATTATAAACGGGCGCAAAAATAAGTAAAATAACAAATTCTTTCAACAAAGACAACGCGAGATCAGAGATCTAGATCACCAGGGAAACAAAAAAAGAAAAAATTAGAGAACAATTGGAGCAGAGATAATTAGAGAGCACTTTTCACTGATGAACTTCGATTTCGCACTGTTCGCGTCGATGTCGAATGGAAGACCGATATCGAAGAGGCTCCGGCTCTTGTCAAGAGTCACCAGGCATCGATTAGCGTTGAGGAGCAGGCTCAGTCTGGAAAAATGTGAAAATTCGATGGGGATCTGGAAGAATTTGACAATTCTGATTAAATTTTGAATCGAAACCGTGAAAATTTGAATGAAAACAGAGAAAATAATGGATTTCTTGTTGAAAAATTACTTTATGAATATAATTTTTCATCTTTTTCTACGAAAATAAAGATTTTTCAGTGTGGACATTGTCTTTCTATCAAGATGTCGTACTTTGGAAGTCAGGGGTTCCTGTCTGAATGTTAAGCACAAAAACTGCAAAATTTGAACAGAAAAAGACAGAAAAACGGATTTTAAGCGGAAAATTTTTGAAAATTCGCAAATTTTTGGGGAAAAAACTCAAAAAAAGAGGGATTTTCAGCTGAAAACTTGAAAATCTGTTCCCCTACCTCGTCGGATCCTCAATCTTTTTCCCTTCCAGCTCACATCGCATGCCAATTTCCAATCTCTTCCCATCAAACAACCGGATTCTCACTCCTTCCACATTTTTGACACCGAACATCTGGAATTTTTTGATTATTATTCAGGAATTCTATGTCCTCAGGAAAACGCGTAAGCGGCACGCCAGTCAGTGAAAATGCGTCAAAAAGGCGCCAAGGACGCGTCAGATGGTTTAAAAATCTCGAAATTTTGAGTTTGGTCTAAAAATCGCGCGAAAATCGGAGAAAACGCATCAAAGGAACGCCTGACAGTCAGAAATTCGAAAAATTGAGTTAAAAGAGCGTCAGAGGCGCACCATATAAACCAAAATTAACGAAAATCGGTGAAAAACGCGTCAAAGGTACGCCATACTGTCAGAAATTCGAACATTTGAATTGAACAGCGTCAAAGGCGCGCCAGACAAATCAGATTCAGCAAAAATCAGAGAAAAACGCGTCAAAGGAACGCCTGACAGTCAAAAAAGCCGAAAAACTGAGTTAAAAGAGGATCAGAGGCGCGCCAGAAAGCCATATTGGTAGAAATCTCTAAAAAAATAGATTTCCATCTGAAATTTCGATTTTTCGGGGCAAGAATCGCTGAACATTCCGAAAATTTTTGAGTTTTTATTCAAAAATCAGAATTTCCATCTGAAATTTCAAATTTTCCGCACCTCCTTCTTAATCTCCATCATTTCCAGCTCTTTCTTCTGTCTCTCCGCCTCCTTTTCCATTCTCATCAAGTCCTCTTGATACATTTCTTCAACTATTTGTCGTTCTGGTTTCTTGTTCACTTTCTGCACTTCCAGCTCACCAACAGCCACACGATTCCGCAGAATTATGGGTTTCAGCGGGTCAAGGTCGAGGCCGTGCTGAAAAATTTTGGTTTTATTAGCACAGCAAGCGTCTTACAACCGCGCTCTACCGAAACCAAAGAAAATTGTGTTCGATATTGAGAGACTCAGAGAAAAAAAGACATTTTTCAATGGCATTTCGGTGGAGCGCCGTTGTAAGAACTTTGCCGAGCTAATATCTGAGTTATATTGAAAAAATTACTTTATCTTTAATCAAATCACAAAAAATGAGTGCAAGAAGATGGCGAAAGAACGCGTCGTCATGAGAAGCCAGCCGTTTTTTGTAGAATGTGCTGTTGACGAGGACATCGATCTGAAATTAAATTTTTTCGAAATTTGGCACAAAAACTGTGAATTTTGAGCTGGAAATTCGAGAATTTTCAGAAAAATAGTGATCAAAATGGTAAAAATCGAAGAAAAACTGCCAAAAATATGGATTTTCAGCACAAAAACTGTGAAATTTGAACAGAAAAAGATAGAAAAACGGATTTTGAGCGGAAAATCCCAGAATTTTCAACAAAATTGTGATTCAAAATGATAGAAAACCCGAGAAAACCGTTTTTTTTAAACTAAAATTTCCCGTTTTTGTGCTAAAAATCCTCATTTTTGTCCGTTTTTCTTCGATTTTCCACCATTTCTAAGCACAATTTTGCTGAAAAATCTCTAATTTCACGCTCAAAATCCGTTTTTCTGCCCAAATTTGGCAGTTTTTGTGCTAAATTTCAGTTTTTCAGCGAAAAAAAAACTAACTTTGATAGAATTCTCATTACTATTATCCTTTACACAATCCATTTCACCAATACTCATCGGAATCCGGAATGTTGGCTTGCCACTGTCCAATTGAGCTGCGATTTCTTCCTAAAATCACAAATTTATATTGAATTTTTTTCGGAAAAATTCAAATTCTCAGTACTTGCTCCAAGTCTTCCATCGGTGGCGGCAACTCTTCACAATGGCACACATTAATAAAACATTTTCTCGATTCTTCTGTGACGACACCGTCGATTTTCACATCTTTCCACTTGCAGACGTATCCTGGCAGCGGTTTGATGTTCCACGTCTCTTCTTTGACGGGTTTTTCGATTTTTATACTCATCTAGCAACGGGATTTCTTGTTTTGGAGGGAAAATTTGAAAAAAATAGATATTTTAATAAGAAAATACATATAAAGTCAAGAAATTAATTCGATAAAGTGAAAATTTTGATAATAAGGCACCAAATGTTCAGAAACAAGAAACAATAAATTACTCAAGTATTATAACTATCCACACGAAAAAGAGGAAATATGAGTTAGAAAATGGCAAGAAGAGCGAAAACAGAGTACAGAAGAACACATGGATAGGCAACTAAAAGCCGTTGATGATCCATTGAAAGAGCGATCACAAACAGTTTAGAAGACGCCGAGGAACACCAGAGGACTGCGAGGGCGGAGATGAAGTAGCCAACGATTCCCTGGAAAAAATCAAAATTTTATCTGTTAAGACTAGCGGAGTAAAGACGGACAAAGAGAATTTAGGCAAAATTTCGTTGAAAAAACTCAAAAAATGCAGGATTTTAAGCGAAAAATTGTTTGAAAATTTGACCAAAAACAAGTATTTTCAGCTAAATATCTGAAATTCGCGACTAATTTTCCAATAATTTTTACTAAGAAGTTTCTGTGTGAATATTTAGCACAAAAACTGCAAAATTTGAACAGAAAAAGACGGATAAATAGATTTTAAGCGGGAAATTCGCGAATTTTCAGCAAAATTGTGATTTGAAATAGTGGAAACCCGGAAAAAAATGAGCATTTCAGCACAAAAACTGCGAAATTTGGACAGATAAAGACAGAAAAACGGATTTTAAGCGGGAAATTCGCAAATTTCAGCAAAATTATGATTTAAAATGGTGGAAAACCAGAGAAAAACGGCGAAATTGTGGATTTTTAGCACAAAAATTGTGAAATTTCGACAGAAAAACGGATTTTAAACGAAATCGGGCAAAAAACTCTTACTTTAAACGACAAAACTGCTGTAACAATACTCAAAAGAGCCATAGGCAACAGACAATAACCGAGAACCGATGCAGTGCAAGTGAACGAGATATTCTTCTCATCAGTCGCCATCAAATTCATCAGCGCATAAATTCCAACGCATCCGAGTCCCCCGACTCCATAAATGAATCCAAATGAGAGTTTTCCATGGAGAAGAAGGGCGGCGCCGAAAATCAGACAGAAAACTAGAGGGCCCGCGAGATCTTGATCAGCAATCACTTCGACAGTCGCCGAGCCAGTTGGGTTCAACACCGCGATGGTTTTCTCTTTGATATGAGAGAAATTGATTCCGAGTTCTTCAAGAAGTGGTGGCTCGTTCTCATAGTCTTCACCGTCAGGGGCAGCGTTTGGTAGTGCTGGAATTAAAGATTAATAAGTAAATTTTAGAAATTTAAAGTTTCCAAACTTGCGAACCGGTGCGTAACTCGCTGAAAACTCAATAAGGTGAAAAATGTACCAAAATGTAGATCTCAGCGAGCTCTATTTCTGATACTTAATATGGGCCCCATGGGAGATCGGTAATGTACCGCGGGCCGGGCGAGAACGGCGGTTTTTGGCAATTTCCGCGTTTTTAGGCGGTTGTTTTAGGCCATTTTGAAAGCCGCGGGCAGAGAAAAAACTCCAAAATCCGCAGAAATCGCGAATAAACGCAAAAAAACACTCTTTTTGGGACTTTTTCTCGACCCGCGGCACACTACCGATCCGCCGTTCGGTCCATATTGAATCCCAGAGATAGAACTAGCTGAGATTTACATTTTGGTATATTTTTCAGCCTATAACATTGCGTTTTAAGCGAGTTACGCTCCGGCCCGGTTTCGTAAGTTTCCGCACCTCCAGTTCCGGTATTTGGCATAAACATTTGTCCGCCATAATAATTATTTTGTGGCTGCTGATACTGCTGACTTTGCTGTTGATAGTAGTCATTTCCAGCTTCTAAAATACATTAATTAACTCAAAACTTCCTATTTTCTCTTACGTTGTTGCGTTTGTTGTGGTTGTGAGTAGTCGAATTGTCCCCATCCCATGTCTTGTTGATTTGTCTGCGTATTCCATCCTCCTGAACGAAAATTTCAATTTTATTTCAATATTTTTGAATCAGAGATTCTTACCTTGTTGCTGTTGACCATCATCCATCCAAAATCCGTTCGACATTGTGAAAAATTCACTGAAAATCAAGTTGAAAACTTGGAAAATGATGTGGCAATTGTCGCAAATCGGTGTAACAGTGAAGCGGTGGAGCGCGATTGCTTCGGGGACTAGAAAATTTGTTGCTGTCCCTCGGCCGTGTACTCCTCTCGGAGGATTTCCCTTTAAGTTTTTTAAGCTAATTTGCATCAGATGTCATCGATTCTCCCTCAACTTTTGCTTCGGCCGATCAGAATTAGTGCCTCGAATTTCGGACTAATTACAAGAAGCATCGCGACAAGTCAGAAATGTAAGAAAAACGTTTTTTCTCGATTTTTTTGGTAAAAACTTCAAAAAAAATATTTTGCAGGCTGTATCGAAACAATTGCGCTGTCCAAACTCAACAAAGACGATCTAGGACACTCAATCTTGATCCATAAAGGCACTCTGCCTCCAGGATCCCCAAAAACTCCGCATGACGTCGTGGCAATGGGTGTAAAGGCGGCGAAGATTCTATCACTATCATCTTCTATCGCCGGAGTCGTCATGGTGCCAGTACTCTCTTCGTATTTGTGGGAAGCCGCTGCTGAGAAGCCGAAGATGATGATGTTCGCGATTGGTACTCGTTTTTAATGCAAAATTTTTGATAAAAATCGAATTCTTTTCAGTCGCCAACACATTTCTCGTGCTACTCTCGTTCACGCCCCTGCTACTTCACTTCCTCGCGAAACGATTCCCGATCGATATTTTCTATAATAACGAGAAGAAAATCTACACGACAATCCACTACAACTTCTTGATGCAGAAGCAAGCGCTCCGATTTTCCGCGTCAGACGTCGTCGACGCGGCGGTGGCGCCCGAAATGAAGAAGGTGTGGATTCCGTTGGCGACGGCGTTTGTTGGAAAACGACCACTTCTCATCTCACTGGATCGGAATGCGTATCTCGATAAACTGGCGTTCGATGAGCTGACGAAGAATGTGGATATCCCACCGAATCATGACTAAATAACCGTTTTTTGTTGTGTTTTTTTCTCTTTAGGTTGTAGTTTTTATCATATTTGCAAACCGGGCAGACGCGTAACTCGCTTCAAACTGAGTTTTATGAACTGAAAAATATACCAAAATGTAGATCTCAGCGAGTTCTATCTCTGTGGCGGCGAAATTCGGGTCGGTTGGATAATCGGTAAGGTGTCGCAGGCCAGGGAAAAGTGCCAAAAAACCTGAAAAACTCGGAAAAAGGCTAAAAAACGCAGAAAACCGCCACAAATCGCAGAAAATGACATGTTCGCGTTTTTTTTTTGCATTTTTTCCCGTTTTTTGGTCTTTTTTGCGGTTTTCGGCGTTTTTTCTGCGTTTTTTCGCGTTTTTGGCTATTTTTCTCGTCCTGCGGCACATTGCAAATCCTCTGTTCGACCCGAATTAAGTCACAGACATAGAACTCGTCGAAATCTCCATTTTGGTATATTTTTCAGTACATAAAACTCAGTTTTAAGCGAGTTACGCGCCGGGCCCAGTTTGCAAATCTGGTTTTTATTGTTTTTCGCTTTATTTTTGTTAAAAATTGAAAAAAAATCAAAGTTTATTAATCACAATGCCAACAATCGCCTCAATCTGCGCCGTAAGCTCCTCTCCTGTCAAATTTTTCAGCACCACATCAAATTTATAATTGTCAAGACCACATTCTGATTCTGCATCGTCGACGCCTTCTACGAATCGGAATCCGCGCTCCTTTCGATTATTTTCACTGGTCTCTACTCGAATCGTGAGAGAATTGAAGTTGGAGTTGAAGTAGGCGTAATCAGTGAGTCGCCGACAGTCCGAAACGATGACGACGTCGCTGTCAATCACTGAATTGATAGCAGCTCTGAAATAAGCGGAAATTCTACTTTTCGAAAAAAAGAAGAAAAAAACCTGCAAAAAATCTCAGAATCCTTATTTCTCACTTCCTCTCCCCATAATATCATATCCTTTCTGTATTTTTCTTTGTATGGGCCATCTGTTAACAGCTCAGCGAAATTCAGATCTAAAAACCGAAATTTCAGCGAATTTTAGCAAAATTCCAGAAATTTACCATGAATTTTCGCGTATTCTTCCTTTAAACTGTGTGATATGCCAACTGCGGATACGGAGACACCTCTACTTTCTAGTGATTCTTTGATTAGTTTTGTGCAATAGTCTTTACCAGACTTTCGTTTTCCTGAGATCGCTATCACAAGCTTTACCATTTTTCTGGAATTTCAGGTTGTTCGAGAAAAGTTTCGAGTAAAAAATTTGAAAAATGGAAAATCCGTTCTGTATTTAATTTACAATCCGAGAAAGTCTTGTAGATTTATATATTATTCGATCATAAAAGAGCAAAGGGGACAAATAAATTAATATAGAATTTCGAAACGAATAAAACGAAACGACAAAAGGTGTGAAACTCTACATGAAAAGTGGATGTGGACGAGAAGGAGAAGTGCGTTCCGTGCTTCTCCGTATGAAGAGACGGCGGAAACATAGAAGAGAACAACCCGATTATTGTATATATTTCACAGCGAGCGAAGAAACGTTTAGGCTCCGACGATGATGTTGTTGATTGGGATGTGGATGAGCTTGACGAAGAATCCAATGAATCCCATGATGGCGAATCCGATCGCGGTGGCCATGGCGATCTTTTGGTATTCTGGAAGAAAAATGGGTTTAAAAATGGTATTTTTTAATAAAAACTCACCCTTTCTGTCTGGCTTTGTGCATCTCTTGACCAGACGGTAAGAGTCCTTTGAGAATTGGCGAGCTGGCTCAATCATAGCTTGGAATTGATCCATGGTGGCTTCTGAAAATGGAAAATGAGAGGATTTTGAAGAAGAAAAGAGGAAAAAGAGAAATTATCACGAAAAAACGGAAGAAAACATGAGGAGAAGAGTTTTTAGCAAATTGTAGCTTTTTTTTTTTCACCGAAATTTTTACTTTTTCCGCACAAAAACTACCTAAAAGTAGGCAAAAATAGCTGAAAATATCAAAAAATATCTGAAAATCAAGCCAAAAAGACAAAGAAATAGCAAAACGAGCGGAGAATATAAGGAGACACAGTGCACGTCGCGTTGCTGTCGACCAGAAATTGTCGCAGTGGAAACGGGGAGAGAGAGGGAGACGCAGACGACGGCAGAGAACTGCAAGTTTGATGTGCAGGTTTGCTTGTTGGCGGGTGTTTGAATGTGGAAATTGGAGAGGTTTTTTTGTTTCGGTGAATAAAAACGTGATTTTGACTCGAATCAGTCGATTTTTTGAATTAAAATATTGAAAAAGAATATTTAATTGGAATTCTGATAAGCGTCCTTCGAAAAACGATGTTCAAAAATTCGTTTATCAGCCTGAAGCTAAGGAAGTAAACTTTGCCAAAGAAAAATGTCTCCAAAACACGATTTTTAAATAAAAGTACAGAAAAATTATCAAATTTCATTTAAAGAGTGACAAAAAACCTATTGTTCCCCGTTTGAAGCGCATGTTTTGTGTATTCGGGTTACTGTACTTCTAGAACAGTATTCCGTGTTCGAACTACTGCAAATGTAGCAATTAAAACCTTCTCAGAAAGTATCTTATTCATCTGAAAACAATTTTCCGTATAAGTTTCCATTTGTGTGTAGAAAACATCAAAATTAAAAATTAGATCAGCTGGAAAAATATATGTAGTCAGACAGTAACAGTAGTAAATAGAAATTATTTAACACTTTCATAAAGAATCTGTCAGATATAGTCAGTGCTCAGGCAACTCGATATTAATCTAACGAGACGCCACACTAATCTAATCACAATCTTATTAGATTAGCGGATTTTGCTTGCTCGATCTTCGTTCGCGCCATGGATCCAAGAATAAGTCAGTACAAAACGCTCAAATTTTCTGCGAATATTTGTTTTACAGTTTTTTTTTCTAAGTTTTATTTCTCTTTTTATGGTTCGGAAGCATGAAAATGTTTGCGACCTATTTTGTTTGCGGTTTACCGACTTTTTCACCATTTTCCGTTATTAAAATTTGTATTTTTCGGTTTCTATGGCGCTTCAAGTCTTCAACTCTAGCTTCAGTCTTCCACAACTTCCGTCTGGTTTGGAAGAAAAGGAAACATAGCGATGAAATCATGAATAAATTCTTTGGTAAGCAAATTGTTTCTCTTACAATCAACAGTGATAAAAAGTTCATTACTCAGGAATACTCGTCTATTTCTTCTACATCAGCGCTCTCAACATAAGCTTCGAAAGAAGATTCTTTTGTGAGTTTAGAAATCAAACAGTTTTTGGTAATTTCGTCAAATTTACAGTAAAATTCGCTGATTGGACGACAATGGGCAGCAACCGGACAGAGGACAACTTGGATTTTTTCCACTTGCAATGGATTTTCGACTAATTTTTAATTTTTTTTTCTGTCATATTTTTTGTACATTTTTATTGTCAGAACTTTTGTTTTTTGTTTCAATAAATTTACTATTTCTTTTTTACCTAAAGAATTTTCGATTGCTACGACTAATTACACGAGATTTCACACCAATCTAATGAGATTAAAGGCGCTTGAAATTTATGGGTCTCGTAGTTGAAAACATGAAAAACTGTAGTGAACAAGTTCCACATGCCTATAACACCAAGTTTTTGCGAACCGATAATAATAATAATCACTGAGCAGAGATTTCGAATTGTACTGTTTCTCGAGCAACAACTTTTTGACTGTAAGAAATTAGGTAGTTCGGCTGTAATACAGTACCGCTCAAAAGATTATCAACTTTGGCTATTTCCAGCCGAAAGTGACCAACTTTGACAATGTATTTCGGTGTCACCTGCTTGTCCGATAAACTAAATTGTGTATGGGCTGAACAGATCAAAAGTAGCACATCATTTTTGTAGTTGATCATTTTTTTTGTAGGAACACTATCTTGAAAGTTACAGGTTGTCAAAGTGAAAAGCTTCAAAATTTCGTCAGTCGCATTCAGGGATAAATGACTTTGACAACTTGTAACTCTCTATGATGTGCCCTTACAGAAAAGTTGTCAATTACAAAAATAATCTGCAATTTTTGCCGTTTTCAGCCCATACAAAATAGAATTTATCGGACAATCATACACTGTCCAAGTTGCAGTAAGTAACAGTTCCCATAAGTAATTTATTAAAAACTACATACAAATCGCTGCAGATTAAACCTAGTCCCTCGTTCTGTCTAAACCAATCTCCGAAAACAAACATTTTGCCCTTCAAAACAAAAAATGTTTCCAAATGGAAAGTTGTTTTGGCACGCTCCGTCTACGTCTCTCTCTCTGCCAACATCATCATAACACTTTCAAGAAGGAAAAGCAGATCGTCGTGCCTCGAATCTCTCTCTGTCTTCCTCAAAACCGGATCATCAGGGGGACTGGGTGAAGTGTCTCATCTGACAGAAAGAGAATATACATAGATTTAGAGACTGCGAGAACTTGCCCAGTTTGAACGAATCGTCACGGATTGAGAGAGAGAGAGAGAAATCCCCCCATACCTTCTGTCCGTTTGTTTCCTCTCCTCAAATACTTCAATCCTTATATTCCGCCTATTCTATCCATTCAATTTTCTCTTCAAATTTACATAAATGCTACGAGAATTCTTTGTGATCTACACCGTCTTCAACTACTGAAACATTACACATGGTTTCACCTTTCACAGCTTCTTCTCCACTTCTTTCTTCTTCGTCATCTTCTGCTTTCTGATTCATCACTCTACGTCTTCCAACCTCTCTCTCTCTCTTCTACTTGTATTCTTCTGAATCATTCGACGTCGTCGTCATCGGTCGTGTAAATGGTGTTGCGTCTTTGCCGCTTCTTGACGCCATCTGGCGGCCGTTGCGTAAACTTTTTCCTCCTCCTCTTATCCGCTAATTCGATCTTGATTGGCCTTGTTCGCGGTCAGCTGCCCGATCAACTCGATCCGTTCCTCGAGAAGTTGTTCGAGTTCGAAGAATGTGAGTTGTCTTTTCGTATCTTGCTGGTACGGCATGTAAGCATGTCAGCAACCAGAAATTTCAAAAAGTTCCTCTCCTCGATTCTAAGTAGCAAAGAATGCGTTCATCTTACTCCCTGTAACATACCCTTCAAGCGATTTTCCGTTTTCCAACTGAGATTTTTTTCCAAAAGTCCTCAGAACCTTACGCAGTAAAATGCTTGTTTAGTATAAAAAATGTTTTTAAAAAACATTAAAAAACAAAATAGCCATTCAAAAACCCTGAAGGGTTAGCATACAGTAAGAATTTTAAATGTTCACCGTGACGCAATATCACGGACCGCACATAAACACAATTTTCTCTCGTTTCTTAAATTTCTTCTTCCAGGCGAGGACTTTCTCGGCTCCACCGACTACACCAACATCGCCACCTCCAAATGTGACCCTCACACTTGCGACTTCCCCCGACAAATCTGTGCTCGACCTGCTTCAAAATTCCAGGACACCTCAGCCAACACCTGCCGAACTATCCCAATCGAGTGTATCACCGCGGCGAATGGCGGAACTGCTCCAGGACCCTCGATTCGTCCGACACCATCCCCTTTCATGCCACCACCACAACCTTCACTTCCAAATGTGATATCTCCAATGATACCGTCTCCCACAGGTACGTAAGCATCAAATGGGAAATAATAGGTTTCTTGTTCTCTCGACCAAACATTTGATGAAAAGTGTAAAATGTCTATTAAACCACTCTGAAAACGAAGAAAAACGGCGGAAAATGGAGAACAATAGAAACTTTTTTGTCTGTGTCAATAGACAATGAGTCATCTCAACTTCTTATTTCAGCTGCCACGCCGTCACCTACTGATCCACTGGCGATTTGCAAAATGGGCGTGCCAAACGGACGTTTTTGCGGGTTTCGGCCAATGTTCACCTATAACAAAGTGAGTAACTGGTTCTCTTATTGACTTTTTTTGGGGAATGAAAAGTATAATGTATGTGTGTAAGTGTACAAAACATGTTTAGGAGACGTTGCAATGCGACGAATTTTGGTTTCCGGGATGTCGGACGGCGGAGACGAATGCAAATTTGTTCGAGGATTATCAACAGTGTCAGAAAGTAGCGGATATGTGTAAACGTAAGTTACACTTTTTTTCAAAGCGACAAAGGGAGGCTTATCCAGTTCAAGAGCGTACGAAACAAGTGTTCATTAAAACGTTTTAGCAACATCACGGTAGTTAGACACGCGTGAAACAGGCTAGAGTCTACAATCAACACACGAAGCGTGAGGTCGTGTAAATGCGCTCTGTCGCACAGAGATTGACATAGTGCCAAAAGAGACTTGGCTGACTAGGGAAGGCCTCCAGGTGACCGCGGTGATATGTATCGTAACATATATCATTGGAAAGCGGAGAAAACGCTGATTCCAGGCGTATAGTCAGTTTTTGTCCTCGAGGCCAGATATTCAAAAATAAACGTCTTCAAAGTTTAAAATAATCTGGCGATGATATGGAGCTCATTTTCTAGCGAACTGATTTCGAACGTTTCAAGACACACATGGTCACATTTTGTCCAGACAAATTCGAATTATTTTCCCGCGAAACCGGAAGTCTAGCAAAGAACATTTGCACACGACTTGGCAGGTTGAGTCGCCGCTCAACCAAATCTCGCGCCTATAACGTGGACGAACGATAGGGAGTTACATGTTTCAAACGAAGCTCACTTTTCTTGATCCTAGTGACACAGTTCATAGAAAGACCGTCATTGCTATTGTATAGAATCAAAGCTTAAAATTTCAGCCACCCCTCCACCAACTCTCGCTCCATTCCGCCCTCGTCCACACACAACTCGTCGTCCACGACCGCCACCAACACCTCCTCCACCACCACCAACTCCTCCTGCACCATCTCCATTCGTCGATGCCTTCAAATCATTCGGCGGGAACAGTCAAGCCGGACAAGGTGCTCTTGGAGCCCTCGGCATGTTCACTGGCAGCGGTCTAGGAGAAACTGGTCAAGGTCCTCTCGGTAACTTTGCTCCTAATCCGAATGCTGGAGCTGCACCAATGGGAGCCGGAGGAAATGGTGGTAACGGAGGAGGTCCAGATGGACAAGATCTTGGATTATTCGGGTTGATTCAACAAGGAATAATGGGTGCTCAGGCGGCTGGGCAAGGTGGAAAACCTGGGAAAGAGGCGACTGCGAAGGCAGCTGGACAGATACTCCAACAATTCACTGGTTTTGATTTAGGAGGAATTGGAAATAATTTCGGAGGACTTTTCGGATGATAATTATCTAATTATCCCAAAAAATAGACAATGACAAATTTCTGATCGAACTGAAAAAGAGACGGGTAGTTATTTGTAAAGTATCTTGATGTGGCATTGCTTTCGTTGAAACTAATAATTTTTCATTTTTGAATTGAATTGAATTGTTTTCGAATAAATGTAAATTAGCACATTCCCATGTTGATACACATTTGGGTCGGGGAGTTGTTGGCTTGTCCAGTGAAGTTCTGAAAATAAGAAATATGAGTTGTGACGGAGCCTTTTGCTGGAAGTCGGTAGTTTAGTCATTAAAATCAAGAGACATCAAGCTACTATCGGTTCACGAACTCGTGCCGGGAGGTGTTAAAGGCGCATCTAGTTTATTCGGAACGGTCTCGTAGTTGAAAATGATCAAATTCCGTGTTTTTTAGCTTTGCAAGTCTGAAAAGGACCAGCAAGTGTTTGTGAACCAATGATATAATAAAAGTGAAAGACGCAGAGAAGCCAGACACTCTACGTTCTCTGCGCTCTCTCTCTCTCTGTCTCTTGCTTTGCGCTATTTGAGTTGCGATGTTTGTATCTCAAAACCTACCTGAGCTATCAAAAAGTGGTCAATTACAAAAATGTAGAACATGAAATTTCACACATTTTATTTGTTGACAAATTTTTAATTGCTTTACTAGGCTTGAAGATATAACGGTTTGAACTTCGGTCACCAAGAGACGCAGAGAAGTCAGGACCGTTTGAGCGATACCTATCTTTAACCGTTTATATCTTTAGATTTGAGCACACTCACCGCATAGAAAACATTGAAGTTCGTATTCATGGTTCCACGACATGTCTCACGAGTCTGTTTCACCGGTATCTGGTCACACCCTTGTGATGCTTGAACTCCCATTTGAGCCTACAAAAGTTTTATTATTTTGTCAACTACCTTTACCCCCTTACCTGCATGTCCGGTGTAGTGACAACTTCTTGATTGATTTGAGCTAATCCCGAAATACAAAAAGCGCATGAGATTGGAGTTTGGGCGGAGGTAAATGTAGTGAAGAGAAGGGTCCCGAGGACAACGGAGAGCAAGAATTTCATTTTTATTTGAAATTGAAATTGTTGGTTGAACTGAAAAAACGAGAGAGCACTGCTTTCCGGTTGCTGATTAGACGACTGATAAGAGAGAAAGAGCGCCACGATTTTTGATCGATTTTTTGAGAACATAGTAGTCTATCAAATAATAATGTTTATTTTTCAAATGTTTTCAAAGGAAACAGTTCCTATACATAATTCTAGCACCAAAAACCATACATGTCCACCGGGTCGATCCCTGCCGACACGACCGGCGCGAAAGTTGCTGAAAGCGCAATTTTATGAGCTGAAAAATATACCAAAATGTAGATCTCGTCGAGTTCTATATCTACGGAATAATACGGGCCGGATGTCGGAATGGTAATGTGCCACGGGCTGAGCTAGAATGGCGTTTGTGGCGATTTTTGCGTTCCCGGCCAGCGGTACCCTAACGACCAGTCATCCGACCCGTAGTAGGTCACACACATAGAACTCGCTGAGATCTACATTTTGGTATATCTTTGAGCTCATAAAATTGCGTTTAATGCAAGCTACGCGCCGGCCCGTGCCGACCCGTTTCAGATCGGTTTGCAAGTATGTCAATAACAAAAAATTACACTTTCCTCAACACCAATGTATACTGATTCTTAGTATCCGTTCCGTCTTCCCTCAACACTTTATCCAACTCAATCGCTGAATTCGTCTCCGATGAATACGTGGCAACCCACTCGAATCCAGTCATCAGCATAGCCAATCGAATAGGACCATAGACTCGATGAAGGTTAAAGACCACTGCGTCAAGACCGAATGGGAGTCCAAGGAACAATAAACCACCTGGCTTCAATGTGCATCTGATTTTCAGAATCTCTCGGAGATCACCGATTGCGTCAATTGGTTCACCGAACTGCCCTAGTCCTAGGTGCTCAATAGAGGAGAATGCTGCGGCAAAATCGAAAAAGTTTATGTATTTTTCGTAGTTACTCGCAAAGTCCGCTGGACTGATAGAGGACATTCGGTCTCGGAACTTTTGCTCAATATTCAATTGGTTGTATTCAATTGTCAGGATGTTGGCGGCTCCTGGAATCAGAATTAATAAATTAAGATTTCAAGAGTATCAGAAATCCGGAGGGCACTTACCATGTTTCAACGAAAGCACTTCCACCCATGGTATCAAACTTCCGACAATCAATCCATTCTTTTCATTCAACTCGTGCTCCTTCATAGCATGGTGTAGGGACACTAAAGCATTGTATTCATTCTTACAACCGCGCCCTACCGAGACCCAAGAAAATTGAGGGCGGATTTCCGTGAAGCGCGGTTGTAGGAACTGTGCCAAGCTAATAGGTTAAGGGTCTCACCTCCATCAAAACTATAGCTCAACGCTCCAAGGATCTCCGACTTCCACGTCATTAACTCAGATATGATATCCCATTTTGCGGGTTTTTGTTTCTTCGCGGCGCTGTTTCGATAGTTCTGGAATATCAAACATGATTTCAGCTTGCCAATGGATTGTGCAAATACGAATTGTTTTGATTCGAACAGAACGATGTCACACCGGTTTTAACCATTCTTGAAAATTGGACCGTCGCGTAATTTGCTTCAAACAGAGTTTTATAAGCTGAAAAATATACCAAAATGTAGATCTCGGCGAGCTCTATCCCTGTTACCTACTATGTGCCGGATAGCGGATTGGTAATTTGTCGCTGGCCAGAATGGTTTTTGGCCTTTTTTCCCGGCCCGTGGCACATTAACAAATAGCCATTCGGCCCGTAGTAGGTCAAAGATGTAGAACTCGTCGAGATCTACATTTTGGTATATTTTTCAGCTCATAACATTGAGTTTGGAGCGAGTTACCCGCCGGCCCGGTTTGCAAGTATGGAAAAACTTGCGCTGAAAATATAGAAACTGTCCGTACATATGTCTATAAGTTTTGATTCGAACGGCACTGTGTCATACGGGATTAAACCTGAAAGCTAACTCACATAAATCAATGAAGAATAATTGTTCATGGTCACTTCAAATTGTTGCTCTGCGGTCAACCTTCTCGGGGGCACTTCGTTTCTTAGCCTATTCGATATTTCTATCCAATCCATGAACACCTGACACCTACTATTACTGACTGATTCCACTTCCCAAACTCACTTTTTCACAAGTCGGCTCCTGTACAAATCTCAATGTGGGTACTGGTGCAGTGACTTGGACCACTTCATAACCATTCTTCGAATACAAATTATTCTCCAACTCCTCTAGTGTCACATCCTCTTGATATATGTTTCTCCGTCTGATTTTAGAATTTCGAAGACGCTCTTTCAGTTTTGATATCCCAGAGGTAGGTGGGAAGTCGTACCTACAAATGTCATGTTCTTTTTCAGTGATCTTAATTGAACCTACCACAATGCTACCAAATATAATAACGAAACAATAATCAGAAGATTCCTTTCACGTGCTGAATACAGTCGTGGCATATCGAAAAACAAGCATCTTGGAATTTATTTCGAAAAGGGTGTTGGAGGAGAAAGATAAGGATCTGATGGACACAATAAGTTTGAACAAGTCTGCAGAGGGAACTGGTAGTGTCAATGACTATGGTCTGTTTTGAGAAATGAAGTGGCCTAGAAAGTTCTGAATGGAAAGTTAGGCCATCTAAATAACAAGGGACAGTCACGCTGATTCGATATTACCCTCGAGTTTTTACCCTCAAAGCCTGGAATTCGCAAAAAAAAAGTTATGAAAAATTGATAAATATTACCTTTCTGACATGAAATTTTCCAGTTTTTTCATGTTAAGCTTCCAGAGCCTAGTTTTGTAACCTGTTCATGAGTCGTAGAGTTTTGAAATTCTAAAATCTTGAAACCCTAATTTCTGGAATTTTGTTAAACTATAGAAAATCCTTGAATCCGCTGAAACCTAAAATGTGGAAATCTAATAATCCTGGAACCTTTGAATCTGAAACTTGAATTCTAACTTTAAGGTTATATTCTCTGGCATCTGATTGTGAGCGTTGAATCTTGGAACCCTGAATGCCTGAAACCCTGAAAAACCTAGAAACCCTGAAATAATTAAGCCCAGAACCTTGGTGTCCTAAATTCGCAAAATACTAAAACCCTGATATATTGAAATCGGTGAAATCTTCAAAACCTTGAATCGCAAAATGTTGGAATTCACGTAACCCTAGAATCCTACAATTTTGAATTCCTCGAACTCTGGAATCTTAGAATCAAGGAATACTTTGTTTAGAGCCAAAAATTGAACTGAAATTTGACTACATTCAACCGAATATTAACTGTTTTCGGTCAAAAATTGACAATTTTCAGCCAATAATAAACATTTCCAGCCAAATATTGACCATTTTCCGTCAAAAATTCCCAGCTTTCAGCCTATAATAGATATCCAGCCAAAATTTGACCATTTTCACCCAAAATTTGATTATTTTCAGCTAAAAACTCCTGAAAACTTTTCACTCCCTTATCCCCAACCCTTCAATCCTACACCCTGAAATCTGGATCTAGGTACCCAACTCTGAAATCTGAGTATCCCTTTTTCTAACTCTTCATATGCAAACTTGCCAAGACCTCTCAAATCTCATCTCCGCCTCAGGCACTATCTTTTTAGTACACTTCAAACTCCTATGTACATCACAAGGGGGACATCCCCAAGGTATCCTCCATTGTTTTTGTTTATACATTGTGAAAAATGTTTTCAAAATTTCGAATTCCGCACATGATTCAACAAGGGATCAACTAATCACTCCCTTGTTGTTGACTAGAGGACGGACCTTCAAGTGTTTTTGTCTTTTTGCCAGCCTCTAATACAAACTATTTTCTTCTTGTGGTCCGTTTGTCGTTTCTCTCTCACAAATCTTCCTTCCTTCTCTCTCCTTCTCCAGCGCCAAATACAAATTGGATTCCAATTTTCCCCCTTTTTTGACATGAATCTTCTGACATTCTCACTTTTTGGTGTCTTTTACTTTTTCCTTCCAGAAATTCCGGAAAAATGACTAGCAGTGGTGGAGAATGGCTATCAATCGAGGACCTCATGGAGAAAATCAGCAACAAATCGGCACAGGAAAGGAAGGTAAATTTCAGTTGAATTTCTTAAAGTGGAAGGAGAAAATGGTGACTCCTCACAACTATCAAGTTACACTGGGCGCCTCTAAAAGCTTGGAGTGGTAGCTCTCAGATTTTATGAGCTCGTGTTAGACGGGAGGGGCATATGTTTTGTCGTCTTCCCGGAGGACATTTTGTTTCTGAACGATTACACATTTTTTGGTTTTTAGGGTTACAGAGTTTCAACTAGATACCCAAGATGTTAGAGTTAGATAGTGCTGTGTGGAAAATAAAAATTAAGGGTTTCTAGCCAAAAAGTCAGTTGACAAAAAGCTATGTATCTTGGTTCATATAAAAGGTAGATGAAATTTGAAAATTGATTCAGAATCCTCGTGATTTTGGCTTTCTAGTCATAATAATTACGTTGCTTTTCGAGGTGACCACAATAAAATCGGAACAGTAATAACGTATTAGGGGACCAGGTTTTGGTGTTTTCACTCTCATTGTTGGAATAATCAAAATGCTAAATATCAATTATTATCGAAATTCCTGTATTTTTGCGATTCAAACCTCTATACCTTCAAAACTTTTTCGACGTTGGGGTTATCACAGCATACAACGCTTGGCACCTTGCCAAAAAAACTTGGCTGACTGCCAAATTCAAAATTTACGTTTATTTATCGTATCTTTTATTATAAACCGCGACGCACACGCAACGTGATTCGGAAAATTCAAGTCTTTTTGTTGCGCCCCGCACTACTGTGAGTGGTACTTCAATTCATGTTAAGTTAAAAAACATGTATTATTGAGAGTAGTAATAGCTCAAAATATAGAAACTATACGGTGCAGCCAGTCATTTTTTCATTGAAAATTGTTATTCTGTCAACGAATAAACTAGAACTGTTTTTAATTATACAATTATTGACTCGTAGCCTCAACATTTTCAAATCTGGAATAAACAAATGACTTTGAGACCAATTAGCACCACGATAAAGTTAACTGAGGGAACAATTTTTCAAATTTTTTCGAAATTTTTCGAAAATAGTCAAAATTCTCTCAATTTATATCGATCTTCAAAAATCTAGTCGAAAATTCGACTTTTTTCGACTATTTTCCAAAAATTGCCGGGCCCATCGGGCTGGGCCTAACCGGCCCGGAATTTCCCAACCCTGCTTTGCACAATGATTTTCGATTATGTGCCGATTCGTTTTTTTCTTTTTCTGTCGAAAAGTTTCCCAACAGGAAATTCAATCTACTTTTCGAATTCTCCACTCGTCTGTCACTTTTTCATGATTATTTTATTCTGAGTTGCTCAAACAACTACATTCATGAATCTTCTTATTTTTGAAATCGAAAAACTTCCATCTGCTCTTTGTCATCTTCCCCGCTTCTTCTTTCTCTATTCTTGCTCACTTCGAGCCGCCAAGGCATTCGAATCAAATTTTTATTTCTTTCTCTCGGGGAGAAGAGGAGACGAGAAATGGAAAGGCGTGAGAATCGATTCAGAAGAAAAAGAAGAAGAAGAAGGGGATGCGGCGACGATGAAAAAAAAGAAAAGAAGGAGAACAAGGGCGGAAAAAGAAGGGGTTGGGGAGGAAGAAGCCCTTCAACACATGAGGGGGCTCCACTCCACTACTCATACTCATCCTTTTGTCCACTTCTTTTTCACTCTATATTTTGGATCTTGACACCTATAAAGTTATGAGATTTGGCTGTGAGAATAGTCCGTTCCTCAATGAATGCTGACTGAGTATAAACTATTAAGTAGACCATAGGCTTCGTTTTTGTTATGCTATTGGGCCGTTTAAATGTTTTTTCTTTGAGGAAAAGACCATTCTTTGCCAATACAGTCTGAGATTTTAAATAACCTAGAAGAGTGACGTATAGGTTACTGTCTATCTCACAAAATAGTTGGAGATTGATATTTATAATTGTTACGTAAGAAACTAGAAATAGGGTTTCACATCGAAATCCCATTTTGCTTACACGAACACTAGCTAGAATAAGAAAATTGGCGGAAATCTGAAAATGAGAAGATTCTAAATTTGTTTTCAATATTTTTTCAAACCAATAGGAACCGAGTTTTCACACTTTTAGGTCTCAAACTGAGTTGAGGTTTGTCACATTTGCAAAATCCTTAAAACTCTATTCCATATGAGAAAAGTTTGAACATATACAGAATCCTTAGGTCGTCAACTTTATGTAGGTTATGTCTGGAAACTTTACCTTGAGTATTATTAAAATAGTTTATACCCGCCCAGATCAGAACCGCCCGGATCAGCATCGCCCGGATCAGAACCTAATCAGTACCTACAAAAAAGTGGTCAAGAATTATATGCAAATTTTTTGTACCAGATCTATTTTGGGCGGTTCTAATCTGAATATTGTTTTGAACTAGAAAAGCGTTAGATCTTGGTATCCCCGTTCGTTGGAAAGATTCTACTTTGATATTTTTGACCCGCTTTGAAGTTTTGATACCTGTAATGGAGCTCATTTTAGTTCATTCAGTGTTCACATTCTTTATCTTCCCTACCCCACCCATATCACCTTACTCAACCGTTTTCCAGATGTCGCAAGCCAACCATCTCTCCTACTCGGCCCGAATGCGCGGTCGCTCTAAGCAACCCATTTATTCATCCGACAAACGTGTCAAGTTCACCCAGAAAAGTGGTGTCAAGTAAGTAGAGAAATTTTCAGCCGGAAAATCATATTCTTATTCCAGATGGGTCCGCATCATCACAGTTCTCGGCTACATCCTCTCCGTCTCTCTTCCAGCAATCTCTTTGAGCGTTTATTACATCTACATTTGGGATCCAGGATACATCACGAAGGTATTTTTGAAAAAGCTGGGCCATCTGGATTTCAGTTTTTTCTTCCAGTACCCCGCTGAACCTGTGAACAAGACCGTCTTGATCCACAAGTCACCTATACTATCCCAGCGGGTGGAACGTGATATGATAGTCACTACAATCGAGGAAAAAGTGGAGGAATCAAAAACAATAGATCTGGCGTCTATATTACAGGATGGTAGGTCTAACCAGAATTCCAGTAGAGCACAAAGCACAAGGTCTCATTCTTATTTTTGACTTGCAGGCCTCAAATCAATGGAATCTAAAGAGAGAACCGCTTCGGACAATGGATGACTTGCTTTCTTTATTAAGTCTTACCTCCACACTTTCCATTTATTACTGGTTCTATTATTCCTTCCTGAAAACAATAATGAGCTGAAAATATTTTTTATTTGTATCAAAAATTATAATAATAAAAAAGATTGAAGACCCGTTGTATGGGTGGGGGTGTGTGGGGTTGAGTAGACAAAACGTTATCATTATTATTGCACGTGAGAGGGAGAGAGAGAAAGAAAAAATAATTTTAAAATCAAACGAATTCAATTTTCGAGCTGATGCTTGGCGATTCACCGTCCGGCGTGGAAATCAGCTGGGTCTTGGGAATCTGGAGTTCGTCGAGGAGCGAGAGTTTTTTGTCGGATTCTGGGATACAGCAGCACCAATCGCCTGGAAATAGGGAGGGGTTAGGTTAATTGTAGAACGGGCGGTTTGAAGTTAGTATCGATACCGAGTGAAATTACGGCGTAAGTTGTAGCAATTGAAGAGAGCGTTAAAACTGTTGAACTGTCTGATAGTGAGATTATACTGCCATGTATAAAAGTATTCGCTGCGCAGCGACCCAATGTTATGCTGGGTGAAGATAGAATCGAACTACTGACCTACGAAATGTTTGACGGCTTGTAACTCGGTTCACAGAAGGATTTTGCAAAATTTTATTTCAGATTCGGAATCTGCAGACTCTAAAGTATCAGGGACCAAATTCTTGAGTTGTTTGAAAGAGGATATAGTATTCGCAGCGTAGCGACTCAAAGCTATATAGAGTTTCTAATCTACTCAAGCTCTTCCTATCAAGGAACTGTTGAACAACGCTTGGCTTTTTGACCGGACTTTACCAAGGATTTCAAAATTAGCTGCGTAGCAACTCACCCAAACACTGTCCCATCTCCTTTCTTAACAACGGTTGGAAATACGCGTAAATCGGAAGACGTGCCGAGGAAGCCACAATTGTCAAAAGTGAGATGACATCAACGGAGAGCACATAAAATGCCAGCCATTCTCTGCAAAAAAAGCAAAAATATGAAATTTTAGTGAGATTCTCTTCTTTTCAAAAACAACAACTCACTCGCTGAAAATCGAGGCGCTATCGATATACTCCCAAATTGTGATAATAACAGACAACAGATTAGACATCAGGTAGGTGCAAACGATGATGACGACGGATTTCGTGGTGGCACGGATCCGAGCTTTTTTCTCCTTTACATTCTGCTTATCATGGTCGGCGAACTTGCTTTTCCGGTTGTGCTCACGGAGTTGGAATAGAAGGAGACAGTTGACAAGGAGTAGAATGAAGAAAGGTGCGAGGATAGTGAAGATGTTGCGGAAGTAGAAACGCCAGTATTGATTGAAAAGTGGGAATTCGTAGAGGAGACTTGACGGGACCACTTTCCAGTAGTTGAGCTCTCCGTAGCATTCTGGGTTTAGTTGGATCTGAAAATTCATTACGGTGGGGTGCACTTGTTGAGTTGTGGAAAAACTTACATCCACCTCCTTGACTATTGTCCCCTTGCTCACAACTCCACACATAATCGCGATGAATGCAAGAATCGGACGATGCTTCTGGAGATATGGCACCAAGAAGTTGTTAACAGTGATACAGTAACGCTCAATCGATGCGAAACATATAAGGAAAGTAGACGAAGTGATTCCAATATGAGAGACTGTTAGCATTGGAATCATATAACGGACCCAGATAGACTTGAGGAATACACTGGACGTGAAGTTGACCAGAATTCGGACAGACATCACTGCGATATAGGCGAATGCAATAAATACGTCGAAGAGGGAGAGTAAGAGGAGATATAGGTTCGGGGAGCGTCTGAAATTTGTTCAGGATGAGTTCCCTAAGTACTAAAGTTAAAGAAACCTACCGATGCTGTTTATTCGTGACAAAAACGAAAAAGATGAATGTGTTG
Source organism: Caenorhabditis latens (assembly GCA_002259235.3). Classification (NCBI taxonomy): domain Eukaryota; kingdom Metazoa; phylum Nematoda; class Chromadorea; order Rhabditida; family Rhabditidae; genus Caenorhabditis; species Caenorhabditis latens. The sequence continues at coordinate 859,771 of CM056096.1, forward strand.
AAGACGATAGAGATGATGGATACGGTGACTCCGGCGACAACACATAACCAAAACCGTTCTGTGATCAAGTAGTCGTCAGGTGCCCAGCATGGGATGGTGTACGGGGCTTCGGGGGTCTGGAAAAAGAGACTTTGCATTAAGTAGAACTTTGAAAATGTGTGATGCAGTCGGGAATTTTCAGAATTTTTATGTTTGGTCCTGGAATCCCGTATCGTCTTGGTCAAAACCGGGACAGAGTGTTAGATTTTTAGTTTTAGTATGATCAGATAGCCTTTTATAATGTTGACAATTTACTCACATTAAACATTCACACCCTCTGAATAATCATGAGAGACTCTGAAAGTTATGAGCAGACGTCATCAATTATTGTCTCCTTGGTTTTATGGGACTTAACAGAATAAAGAGGATCCGTACCAAAAAGTTGTGACCCGCAAAGTTCCAGCTAGGCGATCAGACAAAACTGCCAGAAAACAATGTCTAAACTTCAGTCCTAAGTGGAGCTATGTGACACATAGTTTTGAAAATTAAAGATTTTGACTTCTTTTATAACACACTTGCTAATTGGGCCGAAACGGGCCGAAACGGGCCGACACAGACTGGCTCGTAACTAGCTTAAAACTCATAATTAATAGCTGAAAAGTATACCAAAATGTTGATCTTGACGAGATCTATGTCAGTGACCAACTACGGGTCGGATGGCTAATAAAAATCAATCTTCTGTTCAGTGTGGACCAGGCTAAACGCTGTCCAGTTCTCCGGCCAACCTGGCCAACACGACGGGTAGGTCAAAACTTAAAAACCTAGAGAACCCCCAAAAATGTATGCGTAATTTTATGCTTATGGTGTCAAATAAAGGTCCACTGGGAAATTTTCAACTGTGGCATACAAACCATCTCACCTAGAATCATATTCTACCAGTTGCCCTTATTCCTATAAGAATACTCTCCTATTGAATTTAACTAGCTATTGTAATTCCCCACCCTTCGACTTCCTGTGAATGTTCCAGTCTTCACCATTTCATTCACAGCATCCCACATCCCCCCAATTCCACGTACCGTGCTTTCATAGCTGGATATATTCGCGAAGAGCGACTCGTCCGTTGTCTGATTGCCAACGTCCATTACGAAGAACTCATGCACATTCGAATTCGATTACCTGTGAATTAAACAAATGAATTCGTTATCGTTTTGTGGTGGTTCGCAGAAAGGAAATGCAAAATAAAAATGGGAAGGAAACAACAAAAAAAAGAGATGACGGTGAGGTGCTAGACTCGGTTCCCTTTTTATACCAACTTTTTTCTCCTTGAAGTGTATGTATTCGTCAATCACGAGAACAAAATGTTGCCAAATCGGTCGAAAATCTCAAAGAGTGACTGGCACACCATTAGTGAAACATTGAAAAACGAGCGGGAAGGGAGAAGTTTCGAAAAGTTTCTTTTCAAGATTTTTCAGAGATAGCAGTGTAGAGATTGATTGAGAAAATGGAAATGGGTCACTTTGGGGTACTACTGATTTTTTATTGTGTAAGGATTGGGGGCGGAGCTTAGAAGACGTCAAACATCAGAAGAGGAAGACGAAAACCAATTGGTGTTCTGTTAGTCGTTTAAGAAAATAATAGGAAGATGAGTAATCTTTGAATTACGGAATTTTAAGCGGCATATATACACAAAACACACCAAAAACCGGGAACTGGTCTGACTAGAAGTTTTCAGACTTGCAACTGGCCGGGTCTCAGCACAAAAATTTGAAGTTTTTGAAATTTTTGCGATTTTCTGGAAAAAAAGTCGAGTTTTCGTTTTAACTATCGATAAAACTCAAGCGTACATAGAATTTTTGAGTATTTTTAATAACTATTTCGGGAAAAAATGTGCACATATTTTGACTGCATTTTGCCAAATTATCAATTTTGTATTTAAAAAGTAAGACAATTTACAGAAAACTTGGGATAAACTGAAGAAAAAACTTTTCTGCATTTTGACGTGACGGTGTTTGCACAATTTAAGGTTCTACAGTAGGAAACTATTAAAAAAATGTTCTATTTGAACCACGAACATAAAATTTTGACATCTGGAGAGCATTCCAGAATAGAAAGGAGAAAAAGAAAACGACGTTCTTAAAAATTTAATTAAGAATTCGAGCCGCCAACCCATCAAATGAGAAATGAAAAATCTGGCCTCGCTCCTCCTCCACACCGCAATCCTTTCTTTTCATCTATCTTTTTTTCTTCTCGTTTGATGAGAAATTGAAAAATAGCACAAGAGAGAGGTCATCAATTATCGCACCTTTCGGCTTTTCACACCTCCTGACATCTCGATTGATATTAAACTATTAAACTTTGGATGATCAAAAACTAGATATCATTCGAATTGAATCTAATCTGAATCCGATGACGCCAGAATACTGGAACCATATACATAATTGCAGCCTTTTTATGTCTTGCAACCCCACAAAATGGCTCAACGTGCAATTTTAGATTTAAAGACACGTCAGTGTGACTCCACTTGACCTGAAGAGCCACAGAAAATAAAAATATTTTTGAAAAGAGGCCCCCTACGGTAACCCATACACACAAAATAGATCACAATGTGGTCCGTCTGGGAAAACTGGGAAAACAAGTAAAATATTCAAGGGTGGGCCCCTGACAATGAACAACCTTGAATAGGAAAATGGTTCCGAAAAGAGGATCTTTGAAGTTTCAGAACATGGGGTACTGTAGGCTTAGGGGAGGAGGTGGACCTCTTAGGGTTTTGGTTTAATCTATTATGATTTATGCAGAAAGGAGAATAAGGAAAAATAGGCTCCGCCCAGTTGGAGAGAGGATGAATTGTTGAGGAAATGACGGTTTTGAAAGAGAGCTTAGTCTGCGGTGAGCCAAAAAAAGAAATTAAAATTGTGAAACCGGGGATATCGGAGCATCGTAGTGGCATTTGACTGAACCCTTAAAATGTCGTTCGTGTAATTCACGAGGACAAGACAAATCTCGTTGTTCAAATCAATTTTTTGTGCCCTGTGAACAAAAATCACAAAATCCGTGTACTCCACGTGGACAAGTTGGTTGACTGACAAGGGAACCTCAAGGGGTCACAAGTTTGGAATCGTTCCAAATTGCTACCAGGTATTAAGGACAGCTTGAATAGGCATATCCCAAATTTTTGTTTTGTGCTCGTCACTAGCCGCTGAGATAAGCGGTCCCAAAATTTCACCCCTGTACTTGAAAGTCATTCTTTGGCTATAACAGTGCAAAATCAGACACTTTGGGACCGTTTATCTCAGCGGCTAGTGACGAGCACAAAAAAAAACTTTGGGATATGCCTATTCAAGCTGTCCTTAATACCTGGTAGCAATTTGGAACGGTTCCAAATTTGCGACCCCAAAAGGTTCCCTTGTGAGATGAGCCAAGACTTCAGTTTTGGGATTTAACCTTATGTTTCGGTAAAATTTGACTAAGACACTTGCAAGAATTGTCTAAAAGCAATCTCAAATTAAGTGATTTCACAGAATCCACTACATACTAGGTCAGCACAGATCTTACAACTGCGCTCTAACTTTTTAGTTATCAGTAGAGCGTGATACCAAAAACACTAGATCTAAAATACACTCTGCTCAAAATTCGCTAGTTTACGTGATGCTTTGCATTGGGACAAAGTTGAAACAGGAGCTTTTTTCTATTATTTTTCAACAACTTTGACCAGTAGTGCAAAAAAAAGGTTTTGAAAAAAAAAGAGTGACTTCTCGCACTCACGCTCTCTAAACTCATTAAACAAACATCAGAACTTTAATTTCCGATGAGAAAGGAATGAGGACTGGCCAGTTATAAAGGGAGCAAGTAATTAAGAGGGGTAATTAATATACCAACTTTATTTTTCGAACTTTGTAAGGGGGCTTGTTTAAGTTTTAAAACCGCTCGTGTAGTCATGTACCAAATTTTCAATAGAGCGCACTTACAAAACTGAATCTAAGAAAAATCACGCGTCTAAAAAAGTCCACTCTTCCACTTTTACACCGCCCAGAAGTTTGAGTTCGTTAGTCTGATATTGAGAAAGCGACAAAAAACCGGAAGAGCCTGGGAGTGACGTGTAAAAGAAAGAGAAAAGAACATCGTCGCCTTTTTCTGGAAAAAAGCGACAAGGAGAAATAAAAGAAGAAAAGGTGCAACACCTTTTGACATGAGTGTCGTCGTGTTTTGTGTTCTTCTGGAGGGAACACTCCGGAGGGGGACCAATCAAGGGAAAACATGATAGATTGCTTTTTCCACTAATTTAATTTATAAATTAGAAATCACTTCCGGGCCACCACTAAATTCATTTTCTTTCAGATATATATTCCTGACACCCCCCTCCTGAATCTCATTGTTTGGTTGGTGACTCTTTCTCTTTTTTCAATTTTTTTGGGAGGAATAGAGACAAAGAGAAGAATCAGCCCGCGTCATCGTTTTTTGGAAGGAAGACACAAAACGACGATGGGTGGTCTGATGACTCTATCTCTCTGGAAAAGGAGGGGAAATGGCTGAAAAGGAGGGAAAATAGGAGGAAATGATGACTTGTCGCGATTAGGAGATCTGGAAGGAGCGCTGAAAAGAATACACGACAATGGAGAGAATATTGGAGGGTGGCTGATTAGAATTCTAAAGGAGCAGTTTGGAAGGAAAACGAGAATTGTGTTGTGTTCAGGAATAGTGAAGGAGGAAGTTTCAAAAGTTTGTGCACTTGACGAAGATTCGCAGAAATTATATTGGATTAACAAAGTGGGAAAGTGAGTCAAATCCATATCAAATCAGAGTTCGTAATGCCATAAGCTTCATTTTTTTACTCTTTGACTACCTTGTGCAACCAAAGTCTCTGAATCTCGACTAACAATGGGTGTCTAGGAAAGGACGGATCTAAGTGGCTCCCGGAATCTGGTCCAGTGGGGTTTGACCGGTCTGACACATCCAAACCAGGACAGGTACGGTCCATAACGGCTAGGTAGGACTCAGCGTGATGTGGAGTCGCCGCACAAGAACAATGCCGGCGTCTCATGGTCCTAAATAGCTTGAGCTGTTCTCAAGTCTTAAAATACGGTCCTGCTTACTAGGTCTGTCATGTTATGAATGGTCCGACACATTCCGTACTGGCCTATAATAGTCCACGACCCGTCTGACATGGTTTTCTCCAGTCTGTGACAGCATGCTCATCTAATTAATGTATCACGGTCTGGCTGTCACGGTTTGGCATAGCCGGAAACTGACCGGTTTTGCTGAAAATGACTTTCAAAGGTTTGACACGGTTTAGCACGGTCTGACACTGTCAAATACTGTCTGAGACGGTCAAAAACTATCTAAGACGGTCAAAAACAGTCTGAGACGATCAAATACGGTCTGAAACAGTCGAAAACGGTGTGAGACAGTCAAATACGGTTTAAAACTGTCTGCCACTGTTTGAAACTGCTCAAACATTTTTCAGGAGAACGGCTACTTTTAGTTTTAAAAATGACCAGCTCTTCAGGTCGTGGGCATCACAGATATCTTGCTTTCTAACGCTTCTAAAAGTTTACTACCAATCTTTTGGACAACAAAACCACTATCATTAAAGAGACTAAGAAATTACGCATCTTTTAAACTAGGTGTCAAGATATTTGAGCATTTTCAAGCATATCTCCCCCTCCCCTTTAATATATTATTCTCATTTCTCGACCAAATAACAAAAAATAGGTCAACAGATCTAAATTAGTCCCCCTTCTCTTCTTTTCACTATGAAATTCGAACCCAGACGTCTCAATCATCGTTAAATAATAGAAGAGAAGGAGGTGGGTGTGAAGACACGAACCTAATTGGAAAATAGCGGAAAATTCATGAATTCTTTGTTTGTTTTTCGGATGGCTCACGTTATTTTTGGGTATTCTGGGGTCAAGAGGTACAAAGAATCTCCGGAATCTTTCCAGATGACGTGAGAAACTTCGAAGGTGTTGCTCTCGAGGAGCACATACATACGTGCAACTGACACAAACACTACAACTCGTATTGTTTAAAACAAAACCAGGAAAAAAAGAGCATCTAAATGAGCGGCGGGAAATGTAAAACGAATGAAATTCGGTGTCTAGTAGAGCAGGAAGGGCAATGGATATAGAACAAGAGGAGAGCGCACAGAGGAGAGGTAATTCAGTAAGCGGAATGGAAGGAAACAAGGAAAAAAATTGGGTTGGGGTCTCAGAGATTGGCGGTCCAATCTTAGGGAGGACGTACTGGACATTGAGCTGTCATTTTTTGGACTTTTCTTGCAAATGGGTTTCTTTTTTGGAAGTTGGGTCGGGTTGGGTCACAGATTTTTGTTCTAGTGGGGTACGCCTCGATGCAGGCATAGAATAGTAGGTTTATTCGAAGAAAAATGTCTGAAAATAGCGCATTTTAGGGCAAAAAAATGGTGAGATTTCAAGAATGTGACTTTTGAATCGAATTTGTATTCAAAAACGCGTTAAAGATACGCCAGGCAACCAACTTTGATAATTTTGAGCCGAAAAATAGTTAGGAAAAGCGTCTATGGTGCGCCAGACAAGTCAAGATAGCGTACATGTATCTGTAGCTCTTTTTAGCCTTGATAAACGCGCACAAGGCGCGCCAGATAACGACATTTTTAGTGCTCATTGATCGATTTGATTGATGGCACGGTCTATCCTGATCCAATAGGCTGGCTCAAAAAATCTCGAGAACTTTTGGCAATTTTGCAAAAGGTGGTTTGGCATGACAAAAAACCAAAGAAAATACGTTATTTTCATGAGAAAAACATTGAACCCTAGGTAAAATGGTCTGACATGATACTTGTGAGTCCGGAACTGCTCTGCTCAGTGCAAGAACGTTAATTTGGCACGGCAAACTTATATCTTGACTGACAAAATATTGTTTTCTAGGCTGGTAACTTTATTTTCGGTCAGACACGGCCTTATTTATCTTATTATTGGTTCGCGAACAATTCTGAGACCATTCCGCGAAAGTCCTAATAAATTTGATGCACCTTTAACGTCCTCGCCACGAGTTGGTGAACCGGGAATAACAAACTCAAAATTATCAAACATGACATGATCCGGGCTGTCTCGGCCTAAATTGTTTTAAAAAAAAGCTTAAACTGGTATCCATCTAGACCAGCCAGGCCTAGCCTAGAAAGTTCTGGTAAACCCCAAAAATACAAAAACGTTATATGAACAAAATCTAAAAAAAACCAGCAAAGAAAAAAGGTCTGACCAAAAAGAAAACGAAAAAATTTGGGACCCCCCCCATGCGCCCTCCCTCCTGATGATTCTAGAATTTTTGGCTGGTTCCAGCCAAAAAATAAACAACGGAAAAGGGAACCAGCAAAAAAGAAAAAACATTTTATTTCCGTTTCGCAGCTTTGTTCTTCTCCTTTTCCTATTCTTTGTTCCATTTCTCATTTTGTTAGAAATATGAATAAACCGGAGAGGGTTCACTCATCAGAGACCCCGATTAAGTACAACTCGTTCAGAGATCGACATGAAATGTGAGAAGACACTGACTAGTCAGTTAGGAAAAAAGGAACAAATTGAAGAAAAAAACTGAAAAATTATAGAATACCTAGTGAACCGTGAAGGGTTTCCACAGACACAAGGGAGAACATATTTGCAAAATAACTATGGAGTTATGTGTCATAGGAAGGGTGTTTGAATTTCCGGGTTTCTTAAATTTTAGAAAAGTGCAAACACGCTCTAGCGGACACATGGTATCAGGCATTTGACAGGAATCTAAAGGGCATTTGTAAGCTTGAAAAGTGCGCTCTACTCTATTGAACTCTGAGCCGTTCAAAAACCGTTGTCATTAGAGCAAACTTGTCAAACTTTCGGATTTAGAGATTCAGAATACAGACGCTTTCCAACCAACAGGTTTTAAACTTATGAGAGTTTGATAATCTTTAGCAGGACATTTCAAAACCCGGGCACTTAGGAACTGGGACGTTTTGAAACCCACAGATTTTGGAACTGTTTTTTGGTACCGGGATATTTCATGACCGGGTAAACGTGAGTAACGTCAGCTAGGCCATGGATTCAGTTTGGAGTTATGAGACGTGACTTATATCATTTGAAAACCAGAAAAACGCTGATTCCAAATATATTTAGTTTTCGACCTGGACGCCTGGTATTCGAGAAAAACATGATCAAAGTTTGAATATTTAGAGAATACATATAAGTGTCAGAAATGAAATAATTAGACGTTTTTCTGAACTTTGACCTTGTCTTTCTCAAATACTAGACATCTAGAGCAAAAACTGAATATATATTTGAAATCAGCGTTTTCCCAGCTTTCCAATGGTATAAGGTACGTCCCATATTTTCAAACTGACTCCATGACTTCCCTAGTGAGGTAATTCTGATTTTTCAGCTTTGTACGGGTTTGAAACGTTTTGGTTTCAGAATCTAGTTTCAGAACGTCTCACATTCTCAGTTTTGATTTTTCACGGGTTTGAATCATCTCAACCGCAAATTTCCCCGTATAAAACCTATAGTCTCAAAAACCGAATCTCCAAAAAATGAATCACCAGAATTTTGATCCACTCTCAAATAATTTCTGCTCAAATATTTTCCAGACTGAACTGAATATGAGTAAATGAAAAGAATAAAAACAAGCAATAACTGAATTTTGATGGGAGGAAATCTCATTCCGGAGATTCAGAATCCAATAACTCATCATCATTGGTTTTTCGTTTTACTCCCGTTCTTTTTTTTTCTTCTCTAGCAAAACAAAAAATGAAAGGGATTCTGAACAACGACGAAATTTTAATTCTACTCCATAAGTAGGTCAATGCCCAAAAAAAAACAAGTAAGGCAATCAAGTAGATTTGTCGGAAAAGGGGGGGGGACCGCCTGCTCTCAGATGTCTTGATGCTCGGCGAGCAGTGCCTGCGGAGAGCAAAAAGTTTGAGTAGGGGCCATTATGAGAAGTCGCCATACACGGATTTGTGGTTGTTGTTCGTGAAGTTTTGTGGAAGGAATGAAGAAGAAATGAATGAAAAAGTGAGTGAGTGGGGAGGAGGGGGGATTGGTGATGGGTGAGGATAAGAAAGAAGAAGATGAAAGGGTAAAAAGTAAGTCTCATGAAACAAACATGAGTTTTATTTACAACATTTGCTTCTTTTCTTTCTTAAAGAACAATAAGAGATGAGATTGATATTACTCTCTAACATATGGATGTATGATGAGTGGGCTGCAGAAAGGGTTACGGTAGCAGCAGAAAAAATGATGAAGCTTTTTCGAAGTGAGTATGATTTATGCAGGTTCGAGAGGATTTACTTTTTTAAGGGGGATGATGAATAGGTAGGGTGAGGGGAAAATGCAAATCATGAGGGTTTGAAAAGTGGAAAAGTTCAGGAAGATGAGGAGAATTGAAACTGCAACTTTGAATGTTCTCAATTTCAGCTACTTCTAACGACTACCCGGGATACCATAGGAACAATTTGACGGCTCATAACTCGGCTTACCAAAGGATTTAGCAGATATTCATTTGAGATTCGGAATCTACGGACTCGAAAGTATCAGGGGCCAAATTTTTGAGTTGTTTGAAAGAGGGAAACTTAAGGATTTTTCCAGATCAAAATTTAACAAAAGTGCAGAACAGAGGAGAAACTGTAAGCTCCAACACTTTGACATCGTTTTTTTCTCGAATACCAGGCCTCAATGGCGGAAACTGAATATACATTTGGAATCAGCGTAATTTTAGCTTTCCAATGATATAAGTCCCATAGCTGCGCCACCTGAGTCCGTGATGTGCAAAAATCGTTTTGAAAAAATCCTGAACGACTCTGCGCTCCAAGAGCTACCGTCACCGCAAGTTTTGGCTTTTTCTAGATTTTGACCTACCGCCACCGCAAAATTTTCTTTTTTTTTGGCGTATTTAAGTTCAGGGAGACGCATGCTTCGTCATGACCTACTTAGTTTCATTTTTGACCTACTTGAACTCCGTAAACGTCTAAAGACTCTTTAGTCTTCAGAAACGCTAATTGAATTATTCTAAAAAGAGAAAGTCACCAAAAAAAGGAGAATCATAATCCACTTAGTTAGAGCTCTGTTTTTCACAGTGAAAAAATTGTAAGTTCCCATGAGTACTTAACGCAAGGATGCAAAATTTGAAACCTTGAGGTTGTCAAAAGTTCAAAAACCTCATTTTCTTCTGGCTTAACAGAAATCTCCAATTTTTTCATTAATCTTAGTAGACCCTAGAAATCATGTTTTTTGGTGTTCGGTTAGTTATTTACCCCCTTAATAAAAAATTTGACATTATACTATCCATTGGGATTATAATTATTAGTAGCTTCCTACAAAATAGAGCCGTAGCGTAAATCACGTCACGTCACTTTCAAAAAAAAACCGAAAAAGGAATATATGGGCGGTGCAAAAGCACTTTTCGAGTCATAATTTACACTGGGATCTCTGGAGGAAACAGGAGGGCAAAAAGACGTGTGAGGGGGCAAAAAAGGAAAGGGGGCTCACCGCAAAAGGATAGGTTTTTTCGGAGGAAAAGGGAACAAAAAGGTTTCTTTTTGAAGACTTTTTGAAAAAGATTCTTGCGGTGTTGGAAGGAACAAGTGAGAATTTCAATATCACTTGACACACTGGTGGGGATAATGATCGAGAAACACTTGAGAGGCCTCAACTTCTCGAAAACGCAAAAGATTGATGGATGAATGACGGGTGAGTGCAAAAACGACTGATATTCTTCTTCGAGAATATGTTGCTCCGATCGGATGATATCTGTGTGGAAAGAGAGACGAATATAACTTCTTTTCGGAAAGAAAGAGAAGAGAGAAAAAAGGTGTCAAAGATACTTATCACATCGGATCGACAATTGGTGTGGTTGCATTGAGTTCATGAGTCATAGAGTTCAAATGATTGGAGTGATAAAGAAATTGGAAAATATTACAATCATTGGGGTAGTGGGGACCAAGGTACTTGAAAACACCACAAAGTACCATTATACTTCAGGGTACTTGTCATTTGACGGGCCGGCCGGGCCCTTGACAATTAACCTTTGAACAGGTAAAATTTGAAAGTCAGCTCTCATTACCTATAAACTCACAGACATACTTTATGACAAGTTAATATGTCTCCAGGAACATTAGAACTTGTTAAATTGGTAGCGACGAAGAACGATCCCGGTTTTTTCTTATAATATTCAACATGGTGCATTGACTGGAATTCAAATTCATTTCCCGACAGACTGACTAGGGAAGGTCAGGAAGTCAGTTTGGAGCCATGGGGCGTAACCTATATCATTGGAAAACTGAGAAATCGCAGATTTCAAATAAAAATGTTTTGCAATTTTCGCGTTTGACCTCGTTTTGAATACTCGAACTCAAGCGCAGAAACTGAATATATATTTGGAATCAGCGTTTTCTCAGCTTTCCAATAATATTGGTCATGTCCCATAACTCCGGATGAACTCCATGACCATCCCTGGTGAAGAGAGAAATTTTGTAAAGAAATGAATATATTCTAAAAAACTTGAAAATCTAATGTTTTCAGGACAATGAGGCCGTACAAGGTCCGCCGTGCTAATGTCCTGTAAAAAATTGCCGCTTTATCTCAAAATATGTATTTCAAAAACTAGAAGACCATTATCAGAAAGTTGTCAACTACAAAAATGAACGTCTAGTTTTGTTCCGCAACATACTAGAAAACTGACAATTGGAAACCGTGAACATATTTACCAAAAAATTAAAGATTTGATTTTTATTACTCTATCCATAAAAGCTCACGGAAAGGTTTTAGGACCCTTAAAACCAAAGTTTTAGTTTATAAGTCATAAAAATAGAGTCATATTAGAGAAATCTTGGAAGTTCATAGTACGTTACTAGCAGATGAAACAAGACTTGATCAATTTTTTGTTAAGTTTTTAGATTTACGAAACAAGTAAATTTCTAAGAACCAGACACTTCAAAACTAGGACACTTAGGAATTGGGACGTTTGGAAACCAAAGGACCTTGAAATTTTTAAAAGAGTAATAGGAAGATGAACCGAAGTCTACCGAAACCGAATAAAATTGTGTGCGAAATTGAGAGACATTTTTCAAGGGTGCATTTTGGTGGAGCGCAGTTGTTAGAACCATATCACGACGAGGAAGACGTGAGTAGCGTAAAGTACCTGAGTTCTGATTTTTCAGTATTTTTTGGACGGTTGTGAAACGTCTCGGTTTCACAATGTCCGGTTTCAGATCTGCTCACGGTCTCAGTTTTGAATTATCGCGGTTTTCAAACGTCCCAAACTAATCTCACCTTCGAACCAGTACCAAAAGCCAAACTAGTTTTTTGACCTTCTAAAAACGACAAAGAGACATCGTTCACAAAAAGTCTATACAAATCCGCAAACATCTCCATGACAATAAAAAACTCTCAAAATTTACATTTTTCGCAGCGGAGCACACGAAGCATACGCCCTCTTGTCCTCGGTTACACGATGAACAAAAACAAAAATAAAACAAAACAAAAGTGCAGGGAGGGGGATAATTTATTTAGAATTAATTAGTGCAAAACAATTGAATTCAATTAAATATTTTTTGTGTTGAATGGCCTACATGTGAGAAGCCGATGAATAGGATAGACTCGTTGTAAACAGCTGTTTCATGTGATTACACTTTTTACTGCTTCTATCTAAATATTTTGTTTCACTCTTTGTTTTCATTTCGAGCAAATTTTCTTTGCTTCTCTGTTACAATGGGCAATAAAAACAAAGACATGGAATTGGAGAACAAGGTATCACAAAAAAATAAAAAGTGTACTTGGATTTTTTCATAGAATAATGTACAGTACCGCTCGAAGTTTTCCGTTGAAATTATACAACTTTGAGAGTGTGTCATGGTAATAATGATTGTCCCAATAAGTACACTTTTAATGAACTATACAAATTTAATTTCAGTGTAAAATAGTGCGATCTACTTTAAATGACCATAACTCTCTAGGGAGTGCTCGTACAAAAAGTTGTCAACTACGAAAATGAAGCTCTCTGTATGATTCATTAATCTGTATGATTCATTAAAAATGTAATAGATGGGACAATCAGTATTACCCTGACACGCTCTCAAAGTTGGACATTTTCAACTGAAAACGGTAAAAGTTTACAACCTTTTGACTGGTGCTGTAATTGTAGAAATAGTAATAACCAAAAATGTCATAAATTCGAGAGGGGTGTCCCAGATGTCTGGAACTTGCACTATGAGATAACATAGGTACTTTTTTCGTTTACACATCTTTTCTCTCCCCTCCGTCCTTCTCGTCTTTGAGCGTTTCCGTGATTTATTGCAAGAGTCAAACGAGCTCTCCCATCATCACATGCACCACCACCTTTTCAACAACTCGTTTAGATTTATGAACAAGAAGACAAAAAAAGAGAAAAAATTGAACGTTCAACATGATTTATTTAACTTTTCCAATGAGATGCTCCTCCAGCTTTTTCTCTATGATTTTCCATGCGATGCCATGAGAAGCCACGTAAGGGAGTACTGTGGAGACGTCCTGAAAATTGGAATATTATTGAAAGAGGGAAAATTTTAGAGTGAGATAGACACGCAATGTCCAGAAAAGGATCAAATCGACCAGAATTTATTGGAAAGGGCCGGAAGATTGAAAATTTCCAGAAAAGTATACATAGACTTGTCAAAAATTGCTACTCATTTTTAAACAAAATGTTTATTTTATTTTTTGAAAATTCAGAGCTTTGATTGAATACTAAACTTTTTGTTGAAAACAAGAGATTTTTCAGAAAATATCTCAAATTATTCGGATTTTGGTATTAAAAAATTTCGACCGTGACATGAGACGAGTCTGTGCGCCGGGAGATTTGAAGTTTTGTAGTTGTTTTATAGAGCATTTTTAGAACTTTCAAAATCCATATGATTGGAAAGCTGACATCTGGACGGTTCGGAATATGTATTTAAATTTAATCTATCATCAAAATGAGCAAAGTTGTAACACATTGAAATCTGAGGTTTCCTGTTTTTGTATTTTTCCAAAAGAAAATTTACTGTGATTGTAAATTTTCGGACTGGTCAGAACTTCAGCTATCCAGCCACTTCCAAAATTTCATAAAACGTGACTTTTTCCAAAATGTTGTTATTTTTCATGAGCTCTCACGCTATTTGTGACACATTTCCCTATCGAAAATCGAAAAATAATCTTGTTTTGTTTTCTTGTTTTCCCACGCTCTCCCTGAGAACCTCACCTTTCCCGCATAACGAAGAATGGCTAATCCTCCAGGGTGTTGGTTGAAATATGGAGTCATGTTGTATACCTGCAAATTGAAAAAAATATACATAGAAAAATCGGAGAAAAATTGAATTCTACAATCGCGCTTTACCGGAATCCTAATCCTAAGATTACAATTTTCAAAAAAAAAGAAACTCACTTTTCCTCTGAAAATGAGCCACAAATCGTCGTGTGTACAATGCTGCTCCACCTGTGCTCTCGTATATTCTTTCAGCGGTTTCTCATCCTCTTTCGATGTCATAATTTAAATGAAATGAGGGCAGGAAAATGAAGAAATATTTATATCGAATGAATGAAAAAAGAAGAAATAAGTAAGGTGGTGGCGTAGCCAAGAGTGAATGCGTGAGTGAACGGAAATGTGTCTGCGTGTGGTGGCTCTCAGCTCTCTGAGGAGCTCAATGAATAATTCTGCACATTTGGAATATGAGACAGCTTAAGGACCGGAAGGTCCATGTCATAAAGTGCAAGGTATAATAATTTGTTATATGCATATAGAAGAGAAAAGACACACTTTCAACGAAAATTCTAGTTCCCGGGAACAGAATTTTTGTTTTAAAGGGGGACTGCGCTATTCTCTTAAAGGTAGGTCAGGAAATTTGTTTCAAGAAAGTTATGAACCGTCAAAGTTGTCAAATCGCACAAAATGTAGAAAATTTAATACTAAAAATGTCAAACTTTGAAGCTCTGTTACTTCGCCCCATAACGGTCCACTGCATCAAACTTAAAATGGTTGTGTAGATCAAAAATAGGGTTACATTTTTGTGGTTAGCAATTTTTTGATAGCTCTTCAAGTTTTTGAGATATACGACTCTAAAGAGAACCCACTCTCACTTCAAGGCCCCATATCTGGAAACTCTATCAAAAAGTTTACAACTATCAAAAAATACAACTTTTGCCCAAGCACTCCCTGCAAAAATACAATAACAAGAGCAAGCCATACAAAACTTTATTGGGGACTCTATCAACACGAGTTCTCGGAGCAACTAGTGGTGTCTTTTCGCCACTTTCGACCTTGAGATGTTGCTCTTCGATTTACTTCCAATCGTAACCGATTTCCGATTAGTGTTCCCATCCCCCGAGATTTGCTGAAGTGGTTGCTTCTTCTTATTGTGCGGGTTGTGGGTCATCTTATTGACGACTGGAACGACTGCTCGGTGCTGCTGAAAATGTACTGTAATTGTCGGATTATTGCGTAAATCTATACCTGACGATGCTTCTTGTTGTGTTCATCCGTCTTCTCCTCCTTCGCTTTTTTCGGCTCCAAGTTGCCGAAAAAGTCGACCATCTCGGGGATGACGTATTGATTGCCACCGGGAATCACCACTTTGTAGAAGGCGGTCTTCAGGAAGTTCTGAAATTAGTTTTTTGCGTTGATACTGATTAATACTAGCTAAAACATACCAGGTGAGACATCTCATCCTCCATTTTGGACACCACTTTTGGTCTTCCTGAAAACATATTTACGGTCAACTTTGAAACCAAGTAGTAGGCCTCGATACTAACTATTTGTTTCAAATTTATATGAGTTGTATAGATCAAACCTAGCTCTACATTTTTGCAGTTGGAAGATTTTTGATAGCTCTTCAAGTTTTCAAGATAGAATGTTTTTAAATTGAAAGCGTGCAAGAAGAGGAGGTCGTCTCGCTTCTCTGCGTCTCTCCCCTTACTACTCTCTCATGCGACTTTGCTGCTGACTTTGAGCAAAGATATCTTGAAAGTGTTCAGAGCTATTGAAAAGTTGTTAAATACAAAACGGAGATCAAGATTTCATCTACAAAATAAAATAAAATTTGTACCATCCGGACGTTTGGGGGCGTAGTTAGATGATGTCAAAGTTAGATAACTTTTCAAAAAAAAATCGAACCAGTCAATCTTTGAAGACACGCATCTCAAAACCCTGCAGTGCTAATAAAAAACTTTCAATTACAAAAATATAGAGCTCTATTTGATCTACACAACAATCCTAAACTCAAAACTCACCGTTCTCTCCCAACTTGGCAACAGCCGCATTGATCCGAACCGCATCATACTCCATCGGACCTGACAGCTTCCCGTTGATCTCTCTCAATTTTCTGAGCAAAATCTCGAAGATGCCAGCGTAATCGGGACGATCCGCGTACTCGTATCCACTGAGCATTGCGTAGATTGGTAGGAACGACGAGTAGAACCTGTAAAGATTCAGAAGACGTCAGATTTCAGAAGTCTGGACGACTCACGGATCGCTGGAGACCACTTTCTGGAGTTGTTCCTCTTTCCTCGCTTCAATCGCCTCGACATTCATCAAGTTGTGCCATGGGAGCTCTCGATGCATCTCCATCATCATGAAGAACCAAGACCAGACGTCGTCGACACGACCCAACTCCTTTCGCTTGTGCATGTTGAGAGAGCAGTAACGATTGGTGCCACGGAATTGAGCCTGGAGAAGTAATCAGTGTTTCAGAGACTGTAACTCTTATATTGATTGTGTAGATCGAAAATCGAGCTACATTTTTGTAGTTTACAGTTTTTTGATAGTTATTCGCGCTCTTGAGATACGCGCCGTCAAAGTTCGTGTTCTTTTTCGCTCTTCAACTTGGAAGCCTCCTATCTCAAAAACGTGAAAGGCTATCAAAAAACTCTAAACTACAAAAATGTAGTCCTTATTTTGATCTATATATTTGATCTACACTTTGAACAAAATTTCAACACGATTCCTCCAGAACCAGCGCTGTGGCAACCTACACTCTCCCTCGGACGACGCAGGTACCACTTGTTGTTGAAGTGTCTCGCATATCTTCTCGCCATCCCATAATCAAACAAATAAATGTGCAGTGCGTTCGGATTATAGCCGACGGCAAAGTTACACGGCTTCAGGTCCCTATGCACGTATCCGAACTCGTGCATTGTCTTGATCGCCAGCAGAGTTCGAATCGACACACGAATGACCGCCTCGTCGGAGAACTTGTTGTTCATCTGAAACATTCGTGGTGAGTCAGCAAATACGCTCCAACCAACCAGCTCAGCAATCTTCTGCAAATCGGGACCACAGAGAGTCATCACAATGAAACGGTAGTTGTTGTAGATGCCATTGTCAAAGATGTGAATCGCCGTCTTCTCCGATTGCATCGCTTCCATGATTTCTCGCTCGATTTTCAGAAGATTGTCACCGGCAGTCATGCGCTCGATCTGAAAAAAATGTTTGGTCGAGGGGTAAAACCGAACCCGAAACCCGCCACGCATTAGACAGCAGCGCAACCGCCTGCGCCATCTACGTCACAAAAAAAGAGAGGGAGCAAGGATACTGATAAAAGCGCTAACCTTGAGAGCCGCTTCCTGCTTGGTGCTCTTATTGTACACCTGGTATACGGTACCGAATGCACCTTTTCCCAGCATTCTCTGAGCAACCCACACATTCTTCTGCTCATCCTTATCCATCACCTCCTCATTCAGCTCTAGACGAATGCTCTCCACCTGGCGATCCGGCTTATCGTCGTCGTCTTCCATTATTCAATCTCCACTTTGCTTCTTTTTTGATTTTGAGTTTTTGAAGGGGGAACACCGAGGGGAACCGGTTAGAAAATTGAACTGATTTGCTTCTTGATGCTTCGTCGGACATTGACTAAGGCCCCTTGTTGGCATACTCTAATTTTTTTGGGCGGGTTTTTAGGGGAGGTCACGTCGGGAATATATTTGTTAAATATTATTGAAAATTTGAATTGCTTGATTCAAATTGAACACGTGGTTTGCAAAAATGGAAAAAAAATCCAAAATTCACTACGGAGCGCGGTTGCTGTGCAGAGAACAGTTTGGAGGCAAAACCCGATTGCGCTGGGGTTTCGATGTGAAAATCGCGGTTTTTTTAAAATCAAAATTGACAGCCAGAGGTTTTTAGACTTGAAAAATCCAAAATTTCACAAAATTTCACTCTAGAAACGTAGCAAAATCGAATTTTCAGCATAAAAACCGCCTGAACCGGATTTGGACATCTAAATCTTTTTCATTCTGTTCAAGTCATTTCTGCCCTTATCATCAACTTGACCGTTATATTTTGAACCCTCAAAAAAAGAAATGAGCAACAGTCAAGCAACCGCCACATTCTCCTTATCGTACAGACAATTATCAGTTCGACCAACAATATATTCTTTGATTTACGACAATGATTTTCGATACCCTCCCAACAATCAAGTCAAGTTTCCGGAGTAGACGTGTTTTGTGTTTTCAGATACATATTTTCAACTTATGAATTTCAAAAACAATAGATCATCACGTCACAAAGATAATAATCAGAAATCATTATGGTAAAATTATTATGTTGAACAACTTCGAATCTGTTTCAGGTTTCGGTCAAGATTGAGACCCTTTCCAGTCTATAGATCATGATATTGTTGTTCCATCAATTTGAAGTCAGCCTGACAAATTTGAACTGCAAATGTGTTCTCTGCCCTTATTCAGTAGTTTCTTCTTATTCTTTTACCTACTACGTTCCTGTTACATTTCCTGTTGACCTCTGGTCTAACCATCTTAAAACATGGCTAATGGGAATCGACTACATAAGGCGTACAGATAAATCATAGTTATTCAGATTCTTATGAAAAACAAGAATGAGTTGTTGAGATTTCTTACAGTAAACTTGAACTGGTGGTCTTACTAGGGACGGTTTCCAGGTGACCGTGGAGTTATTAAACGTAACCTATATCATTGGATAGCTGGGAAAACGCTGATTCCAAATATATATTCAATCATGGCCCTCGAGGTCTAGTATTTGAGAAAAAAAGAGGTCAAAGATGGGACCGCTGAGTACGGGCACCTGTAAGCCTTCCCTAGTTAGAAAAGTTGTGGAGATGTAAATATCCGAAAAACACATTTTTCAAACAAAGTCTGTGTCAAAAATATTGGTTTGAATCTGAATCAAAACGATCTCTGATATCTCCATTGCAAACGTTAATACCAGTTCGTCGTTTATTCGAAAAATTGAAAAAAAAACCGATTCAAATCTCCACGTACTCAATCACGTAGACCATTAGACCACTCTCAAATTACCTCTACCTACTAAACTTCCAAGTTTGCAAACCATTATTTTTCTTAATTTTATTTCCGTCTGTTTCGTGTTTTGGTTACAAACGCTCAGTTTGTATACTCTCACGTGAACCTCCCTCAAGGTTACACGCACTTTATTATTTCTATTTCCCATTGACCTTGCCTTGTTATCATGCCGTGTCAAGGTCAATGTTATTCTGAACTTTCCTAAAATGTTCAGTTCTCGTTTTCTCTCCAACACCACAATCACTTCTCCGAATAAACGAGTATACCTTAACTCCGTCTTCTACATTACATAAGGATGGCGGACACAACAACTGGCGATCAAATACAGAAACTCACTGAACAAATCAATGCTTTAGTAGGAGTCGTGAGTACCTTAGCAAAAAATCAAGAACAACTCCAAAATTCCGGTAACATCGGAGCCCCAACCACCACTTCCAACGACACCAAAATGTTCGACTCGATTTGCGCCCGAATCCCAATGTTCGTCTATGAGGCAGAAGAAGAGAAGACGTTCGATAACTGGTACACAAGGTACGAAGAGGTCATCACCAAAGATGGATCATCGTTGTCAGAAGATCATAAGACGAGGATTATCCTGTCCAAGTTAAACCAGAAAGACTACGCGTTGTACACCAACAGATGCCTGCCAAAGCGACCAAACGAAATCAGTTACGCCGACACAATCAAAAGTCTCAAATCTCTGTTCAAATCGACGACGTCAATATTCAGAAAGCGTCAAGAGTTCTTACGAACAGAATTCGGCGGAGGGAGCATGGAAGAGTACACGGGGACAGTTCTTCGAAGATTTGCCACGTCAGAGTTCAAAAAGATGACCGACGAGCAAACATGTGCAATGGTATGGATAGCGGGAATGCGGGACCCATCTTATCAAGACATCCGAGCAAGAGCACTCCAAGTCCTCGAACAAAAGCCCAATCTGACACTGCTGGAGCTGGAAAGTGACGTCAAGAGACTTCTGGATATTCGGGCAGACGCGAGAGCTGTCGGAGGATCCGGTACAACAACGTCGGATGTGAATGCCGTGCAGAAGTTTCAAAAATCCAAAAGAAACACTCCAGAAAAGAAGGATGCCAAGCCACCACCATCTGCATGTTATCGATGTGGAGGCAACCATTGGGTTCGAGATTGTGAGAATAAAAAGGTGACATGTAATTTTTGTAAGAAAACAGGTCACGTAGAGAAATGTTGCAGAAGCAAAAATCGGGAAAACAAGTCTCCAAAAGTCAAGACGGTCTACGTTGGTGCCGCATCGACCGACGGCACAGAAAGAATCTATCGACATGTGCAAATCAATGGTCGAGTTGTTAAAATGCTTCTGGATACGGGCGCCGACATCACGCTTCTCAGTCAGCATGATTGGACAAATCTGGGAAAACCAAAACTGGACAAACCCGCCATCAAAGTCAAATCTGCCACGCACGAGCCGGTGAAGATATTCGGATTGCTCCATTGCAAATACCTGATGAATGGACAGCAAGAATCTGGAGTAGCGTACGTATCAAATACCGACACTTTACTGGGAAGAGACTGGATTTCGAAAGATAAAGAGCTATGGAAGTTCCTCCAAAACCATGAAAAGATTAACCGCGTCTCTGTCACTGAATCAGCATGCATCTACCTGGGCGGGGCAAGAGAACGGTTGATCGAAAAAATTGGAACCACATACAAAGAAATCATGAAACCAGGACTCGGGAAGTGTACGAAGACCAAAGCAACACTGACATTGAAGCCAAATGCTAGACCCATCTTCCGGAAGGCACGCCCCGTGACATATTCTGCTCTGCCGATGGTCTCTGCTGAAATCGAACGACTGAATCAAACAGGAGTCATCTCACCAGTCGACCATTCCGAATGGGCCGCTCCCGTCGTTGCAGTGAGGAAAAAGGATGGTTCCATCAGATTATGCGCCGATTTTTCCACTGGACTAAATGATGCCATTGAGTCAAATAACCATCCCCTGCCCACTGCTGACGACATATTTGCTAAACAAAATGGTGGTAATTTTTTCACACAAATCGATCTTGCCGAGGCATATTTGCAGGTTGAAATGGACTCAGACTCACAGAAGCTGCTGGTCATCAACACACACCTGGGCCTCTTCACATACAATCGTCTTCCGTTCGGAGTCAAAGCTGCTCCAGGAATTTTCCAGCAAATCATGGATGCAATGCTGAATGGCTTGGAAGGAGTGTCCACTTACTTGGATGACATCATTATTTGTGGATCTACAATAGAAGAACACAATGAGCGAGTGCTTCGAGTGTTTGGTCGAATTCAAGAGTATGGTTTCCGGATCAAGATGGAAAAATGTTCGTTCCTGATGGAGGAAATCAAATTCCTTGGTTTCATCATCAACAAGCAAGGACGACGTCCCGATCCAGAGAAAGTACTACACATCAAAAACATGCCGGAACCCACCAACGTGAGTCAAGTTAAGTCTTTCCTGGGACTTATCCAATTCTATGGCCAATTCGTAAAACATCTTTTCCGACTACGCCAACCCTTGGACAACCTCACCGCAAAAGATACTGAATTCAAATGGACCAAGGACTGCCAAAAGTCATTCGATACCATCAAAGAGATCCTACAATCGGACCTGCTGCTGACTCATTACGACCCCAACTTGCCAATCATTGTAGCCGCGGACGCGTCACAATACGGAATTGGAGCAACCATCTCTCACCGATGTCCAGATGGAACCGAGAAGACCATATACCACATCAGCAAGAGTCTGTCGAAAACCCAGCGGAACTACAGTCAGATCGAAAAAGAGGGATTAGGTCTCATCACAGCCGTCACCAAATTTCACAAATTTATCCATGGGCGAAAATTCACATTGCGAACCGATCACAAACCATTGTTAACTATATTTGGAGGAAAGAAAGGAGTACCTGTTTACACTGCAAATCGTCTTCAACGATGGGCTACAATTCTTTTGAATTATGACTTCGACATCGAATATATCAATACCAAAGATTTTGGACAAGTGGATGCGCTGTCCAGACTGATTGATGAGCAGAATGCCGAGAAAGCACCAGAAGACTTCGTCATTGCACAAGTGGAGCTAGATCCTGACAACCAACTTTCCCAAAATCTCCCGTTCCTTCCTATCACTGCCAAAACTATTTCATTCCAGACCGGAAAAGACAAAATTCTGAAAGATGTCCTCTGCTCCCTGCAATCTGGTAAATGGCCCAAAAGTGAAAGAGGAACCGAAATGTGGAACATGTGTAATCGGAAGGACGAATTCTCAATTGTCAACGACTGCATCGTACTGGGCGAGCGAGTAGTGATCCCTACAGTTTTGCGACAAAAGGTCCTGAAGACACTCCATCGAGCACACCCGGGAATTGTGAGAATGAAAATGTTGGCAAGAAGTTACGTGTACTGGTCTGGAATGGACAAAGACATCGAAAGATTGGTCAAATCGTGTGATGAATGTGCCTCTGCCGCCAAGAATCCTGTCAAAAATCTCTTATACTCGTGGCCAATTCCAAGGAAACCATTCGAACGAGTGCATGTTGATTATGCTGGACCGGTAGACGGTATGTATTATCTTGTACTTGTAGACTCGTATTCAAAGTGGCCGGAAGTCTATGCAACAACTTCGACTACCACCGCAGCTACTATCAAGATATTGGCCAAAGTTTTCGGGCAGTTTGGAAATCCAGAGACACTAGTCACCGACAATGGCCCTCAGTTCACGTCACAAACATTCCAAGAATTCACTGCATCCAATGGTATCACTCATGTTCGCACTCCACCATATCATCCTCAATCGAATGGTCAGGCCGAAAGATTTGTCGACACGGTGAAACGGGCTTTATTCAAGTTAAGAGGGGAGGGAAACACTGAGACTGCGCTCCAGACCTTCCTTCAGGTTTATCGATCGACTCCATGTGCATCTGTTCCGGATGGCCAAACTCCTGCCGAAGCCTTCATCGGACGTAAAATGAGAACTGTGCTGAACTTGCTCCTGCCACACAAATCGACTCCCAGCTCAGAGAGAAATTTGGCAATGGAAACGCAGTTCAACCTGCATCATGGAGCACGTGATCGGAGTTTCAAAATAAACGACCAGGTTTATGTCATTGACCGTCGTAGCCCAAATTCTTCCCAATGGGTTTCAGGAGTCATCGAACGTAAGCTCGGTCAGACGGTCTACAAAGTTCGTGTCGGAAGTCAACGCTGGACCAGACATGCAAACCAACTGCGCCTGCGCACGTCCCCGCCGTCTCACAGTGATTGGTCGGATTTCCTGGGATTCGAAGACTTTGCTGAAGAGATGCCCCAGACTGACAAAACCGATGCCACCACAATTCCTGTACCGCCTCCAAGAACGATCATTCCACCGTCGCCTCCGGTGCCACTCCGTCGCTCCACCAGAACCATTAAACCCGTTCAACCATTCCAAGTACACCCAAAGCAGAAGAGATATTAAGTGAACTCTTTACCTCGTTTATCTCTTCCTCTCGTATCCATCTTAAAAAGGGAGATGTTACAAACGCTCAGTTTGTATACTCTCACGTGAACCTCCCTCAAGGTTACACGCACTTTATTATTTCTATTTCCCATTGACCTTGCCTTGTTATCATGCCGTGTCAAGGTCAATGTTATTCTGAACTTTCCTAAAATGTTCAGTTCTCGTTTTCTCTCCAACACCACAATCACTTCTCCGAATAAACGAGTATACCTTAACTCCGTCTTCTACATTACATAAGGATGGCGGACACAACAACGTAGACCATTAGACCACTCTCAAATTACCTCTACCTACTAAACTTCCAAGTTTGCAAACCATTATTTTTCTTAATTTTATTTCCGTCTGTTTCGTGTTTTGTTGTTCTCACCACACTCACAATTGAAGATGCGTTCTCTCTCAAAGTCAGCGATCTCTCTCTCTCTCTCGTCCATTTTTCTCTTTTTTCTCTCTTTTACTATTCTCATCTAACACATTGATCGCCTTCCCTTCCACTTCCCTTCCACTTCCCTGTTACACTTCCTGCTTGACCACTTCTTCTGATATAAATGTCAGTTCGTGACAAATACAGAGCAACTTTTAATGAACTGCAACGTGCGGAAAGTATCCCGGAGAAGATTTCCGTGTTTCGAAAGGCATGGGCATGGATTATAATCGCTTGTGAGTATTGATTGGGGGAGAGAGAAGGTTGTTGACTGTTGGGGAAGAGAGGTCAAGAGATCTTCAGATTTGTTTTTGTTGTTCGAAGGTTTAAATTAGCAAAAAAATTTTTGGAAACAAAGTAAAAAATTGGAAGATTCTGAAAATTTTTGGACTAATTTTCCCGCGTTCTAAAAAAAAACAGTTTTGTTTGACTAACTAGGGAAAGATCCCCGGTCAAAATAGAGTTATGGGTCGAGACATATATCACTAGAACGGAATTTTCGCGCTGATTTCCAATCTTTATTTCAATTTTTCAGAACGATTCTGAGAAAAAAATTATTTGCGTTTTTGTGGTTTCTCAGGACAAATATGACCATTTTCAAGGCCCACAAAATTAAAGTTTTTCTTATTTTTTCAAATTATTTTGTGTTTTTTTTTCAATTTCTTTTGTGCGTGCATTTCCAATAATGTAAATTGTATTGTTTATGTTTGAACTTCAGAAAATTTTCAGACACATTTTTTGCAGATGCGTAATTTTTGAAAGTTTAAGAAACTAAAAAAAAACTAAAAAAGCAAAATTGGAATACAGATTTGAAATCAGCGCGAAATTTCTGTTCTAGTGGTATATGTCTCGACCTGTAACTCCATCTTGACCCGGGATTCTTCCCTAGTGAGGTATAGATCACTCAGTATCAACAACTCAGCGTTAGAGGAGTCGCTACGCAGCGAGCACTCCTGAATTTGAGGGGTCATGTTAGCTAGAAGTGAAAAGTGTCAAATACACATTTTTCACAAAATATAGTTTTGCAGATTCACGGTGCGCCTCCGTAAATCCACTCCCAATTTTCCAATTCCAGCTCAAAACACAGTCGCCAAATATGGATTCGTCATCATCCCTCTCTACCTCATAATCGTATCAATATGGAGTTTTGGAACGTGTAATGACATTCCCACGTATCTATTTTTTATTGGAATTGGCGTCTTCGTTTGTACACTCTACCCGCCGTTCTATGCCTATGGAGTGAGTTTTGAGCAATTCACAATTTACCACAAAAATTTTACAACATTTAGAAAAAAAAAGCTCTTGAAGACCGTCAAGAGCGTATCAACGACCATCTGGAACCCATCCACGAAGGAGAAATCGAGCTGGAAGAAGTCAAGAAATTCATTCCATGCCGAATGCATCACATCTTTAATTTCTCGTTCATTTTTGTCCTGGCCCTAGCACCTTTACTGACTTCCAGGACATACAAAATATTCTCAAATCATGATGAATGTCATGGTCTTACTTATTGGACTGCTTTCGTTGTTAGTATCATTTATTGTACTTGGGTTATCTTTGTCTTTTCTGCATGTATTATTTGTTGTGGTTTATTGGCAATTCTTCATTGTAGAGGGAAGTATAGAAGAGGTGATAGGGATGTGGAAATGGTTTAAGGTAATAAAAATGAGTTTTTTTTCAATAATTGTTTCAATTAAAATTGAATAAATGAAAAACCACTTCAGCTCCAAACTTTGAAAGCAAAGCTACAATTTGAACAATTTGAGCTATCGATCTCCATTTCTTGACGTGATGATGAGCTTTGAAAAATTTGAAATATTTCGTTAGCTGACAACTTTTTGATAGGTGCAAAGCATCGGGAGATATAGCGCCTAGAAGGTGTGGAGAGACGCAGAGAAGCCAGAGCGTCTAGCTGTCTGCGTCACCCCGTTAAACTTGTAAGGCGCATATCTCCTCAGCGTTCATTGCTATCAAAAAGTTGTCAACTAGAAAAATCATCAACTTGAAATTCTGCACATTTTTGCAGTTGACAATTTTTTGGTAGCTCTGTCTCCTTTCGAGATAACCATCATGTTTTCTAGGTGTCGGCTCTGTGGCTCAATTACAGAACTAAAGATCTAAGTTTGTCGTATGGTATCAAAAAGCTGGAAAAATTTTCAAAAATTTCAAAGAAGCACGGCATCTTCCCACCCCCAACTATGATGATAACATGTCCTTACTATCTTAGCCACCACAAATCCTCCTCCTCCCACTAAAACCAATTTGATACCGGTTCATCGCGATCCAATTTTCGGAACTAATATTTGGTAAGAACTGGAGAACTAGACTCTACACCCCCCTCATGGAATGCATCGGTTGATTTCTTGATTTGATATGATGACGTGATGAAAAACCCCGTGACTTGTTTATTCCTTACTCGTTTCAATTCAATTCAGATCATCTGATACGGTAAGATAATTTCGAAAAAGAAAATTTTCTTCTCCTTGTCTATATGATTTATTATTTTGTGTCTTCTCGTTCTAAAAGTCAACAGTCACTCTGCAATGTCCACTGGTCCATTCTATGATCTTTCTTTTTGTCCCCCCTCAAAGGACCGCCCACTTTTTCTGTCCACCACCATCAACTTCCTTTTCTCATTAGCGGTCGATCCGTTCTTTTCCATTTCCTTTCTTTAATTGTGTCGCATTTGTGTTTTCAATTCCCATCCATTTTTCCTTACAGATAGAAATGCCTGAACAACAGAGAATGCGAGACGTAAGAAATGAGTATGATGCAGCAGTGAGAAAAGTGCAAAGGACTGACAAGTTGCCGCCGAAAGTGTTATTTGTTTGTGAGTTTGGATAATCAGATATTACAGTAATACATATAAAAGTTTCATTTTGATAAACCAAAGTTTTTTGTCTTATTACTTTTAATTTTAGCTGAAAATGATGACCAAAATCAGATTTTCATTTTCGTAGCTGACAACTTTTTGATAGCTTTTTTGGTTTTGGAGATAAGAGCGGTTAAAGATATGCACCGCCCAAGTGAAGTGCAAAGAGACGAGGGTTTCTGACTTCTCTGCCTCTCTTTTTTGATGACCGATTTTTATAACGTTATATCTCTAAGCCTAGCAAAGCTATCAAAAACTTGTCAACTAAGAAATTGTGTGAAATTTTATGTTCTACATTTTTGTAGTTGACAACTTTTCGATAGCTCTTCAAGATTTTGAGATAGGAAGATTCAAACACAAGAAGAAGAGCACAGCGAAGCGAGAGCGTCAGGCTTCTCTCTCACCTATTCAGTGAGACATTTTCCAAGTCGTATATCTCAAAAGCGTGGAGAGTTATCAAAAAGTTGTCAATTGCAAAAATGGAGATCTAGACTTAATTTGCATGAAAATTTGTTATGAATTACCTGCTTTTTGACTATATTGGGCAATTTATCTCCTTATGTCAACGTTGACCTATTTGAAGCTCGGGTTTCTGATAAAAAGCGAAAAGTTGGCCAAAATTGATCAAAGTGGAACTTCACAAAGAAAAAATCCGCGGGTGAGTGACCACTCATTCTAAGTTCGGCACCTTAGGGCTCGTTGCAAAATTTCGGTTTACGGTGGCTTTTTACCGTATTTTACACATAAAAACGTTTAAATACCACGGTAGTCGCAACGAGACCCACACTTCGTCGAAGTTTGAGTGAGCGGTCAGCTCATTTAAGAATTCTGGATCTCGCTTCTCCCAGTCCACATTTTTCCTTTCAGTACGAGCCGTCTCCTCATGCTTTGGTTTCTGTATGTCAATCTTCCTTATCACTGTTGGCTGGATCAATAAGCACAATTGTGAAGAGGATAAACACATTCCCTACTGGCTCATCGTCACCGGAATCGTTATTTTCATCAGTGCCCTCAACTTCCCCTTCTACCTGATCGGTTGGCGTCGTGCCCGTCAAGCTCTTGCCCCAGCGCAACCCACTGAAACCGACATCAAAAATGCAACCCCATTCAAAATGCACCGCATCTCTCGCTTCACATTCTGCTGCCTCTGCATGTGCATCCCAATCGGTATCATCTGGACACTCAACATCTACCACGACCATGACAACTGCGACAGTTTGACCTACTGGACCGCCTTCTGTGTCAGCATTCTCTATCTTTGCTGGATGGCTCTCATGGTATCCGTTTGTCTGTTGGGTTGCTGTATGGTCGGAGCCACTCGAGTCGCTAAACAAGTCACCACGGCTAAGCAGAAGAAGCAACAAAGTGCAAATGTGGAGACTGCTTGAACTCTTTATTTAAATTTCTTGCCTTATCTGAAATCCCTCTACCAAAAAATCATGATTGAAAATGATGTTTGACCTCGGAAAATGTAAACATGTATAGATAACAGGTTCTTCTTTTTTTTCGTTCTTTTTGTTTTTAATCAATTGATAACACTCTCCCCTTACCACCCAACCTGATGACACAATTTGGTTGAAATAAGAATACATGTCTAGGACATAGATGATTGGAAATCACCTTGAAAACAAAATTGTACAGTTTTGAAATAAATTCGTTGTAAAATTTATAGAAAGATCTCAAAATACAAAAAAAGTTATGGATTTTCGAAAATTTTCGAAACACCTAAAGTTACAAAACTTGAGTGTCTGGATCAGTTATTATGTTGATAACAACCTATCTTGATTCATCTGTCTAAGACGCTTCGAATGAGTATAAAGATGACCATTTTGGGTCCCACCACAAAACGCGCGCGATTTTTAACCATATGCGCCTTAACCTGGGGTACTGTAGGTTTCGTGGTGGGACCCCCTAGTCATGATTATACTCAAATGAAAGGTCTCGATGAGCTGAATACGAAAATATGGATTTTTGTAAATTTGGTAACTAATTCAGAGAGTTATGATAGATTTTAGGAAATCTGATTTTTGAATTTTTTCGAAAATCTTTAACTCGGTGAGTTTCCAACGGATTTTTGAGTTTTTTGACTTGAAATGCTCGTCAAGAATCGATAAATCTCTCAAATGGAAGAAACAAGCAAATTTGAAAGAGTCTAGACGTTCTGAAACCAGGACATTTCAAAACCTGACAAGATTGCAACCTTTAATTTTTTCTATGAGGAACCATTAAAGTTTTTGCTATTTCATTCAATTATGGTCCCCGAATATCTCGGTTCCCAGACGTCTCAGTTTCCAAGTGACCGGTTTCATCACGTCCCGAAACCTTTATCAAATATAATGTCCTGTCTTCTGCACCTATTCCCTTCCCCACCCATCTATCCTCTCTCCTCGAAAGAAAGATTCCGATTCCAAGTCATTTTCGAATCGAATCAAATCAACTGACCTTCCCCCCCTCCACTCAACCTTAAATTTGATCTGATGACGTACTCCAATTTTCTAATTACAATTTATATGAATTGCGACGCATTCGTTCAGAAGGTTACGAGAACTGACTAGACTAAAGTTGAGATTGTTTCAAGAGAGGTTGAAAATTTGAAACAGGTGAATAGTTCGGAGATTAATGTTTACGTCAAGGATTGATATATATATATATATATAGTGACGCTGGCAAACGGTGCAAATCATTTATCTATTTCTGTAGGAAAATAGTTTCAAATGTTCACCTCCACGTAATGCGGACAACGTGTTTTTAGCTGAACATTTAGAGCGTATTTGCATAGGTAGCCTTATCGTGGATACGGAGGCAATAACTGAGATGTGTTGTGTTCACTACAAGGCAGCTGTGCTCTATTAGGGTAATTTCAAAAATGTTTATCATTACAAAAACTCAATTTTGAAATATCTATGAACCTAATTGAAACACAGGAGTAACACGATTCGATAGCCTTCTCAATTCCATTCGAAAGTTGTTTGTCACGTAGGATGCACCACCCGTTGAGATGTGCTTCTCTGAATTTTACAGTTGTTAGAGTTCAATTTCATTGAGTGCTGTGATTACTCAAAAATGTAAACCTACCTGAGTTTCTATGGAATGTAACCACTTTAAATAAAAACGTTCTGTAGGGATGATGAACCAGTACAATAATAATAGTTGATGCAAATCCATGAAACGAAAAAAATATAACACAAGAATTGTTAAGTGCCTGATTGTAATAATCGAAATAAAGACTTGAGATCAGACCGGCCACTGGGATCACTAAAAATATAAAAGGCACCACTACCTGGGCGACGGTTCCCAAGAAGAACGAACGCTGGTATTTTCGAGTTTTTGGAGAGATAATAACTGCGGTGGAGAAATAGAGATAGTATATACAGCAGATAGAATAGAATATAATTTGAGAAAAGAGAATGAGTACCATCGATCCAGTTGCCATCCATATATAGTTGTACCAAAATTTGTCAATGGTCCATACAAAAACTTCGGTGTAGAAAAACTCTTCTGTGGGACAAGGTAAAGTCTGGAACTAACAATTAGGTTATACATTTTTCTCCACTAAAACGCCTACCTGCAGAAGAGACAGTTTTGCTGATTCTTGCTCGGGAATATTACAAAATGGTGGTATTAAATAACCAATAATTACCGTGCAATTGAATAAATAATATGAACATCTAGTTCTATTTTTTGTTATTCGAAATCGATTACTTGGAATACAACTGCTCCTATTCTCGAATAATGCCACAAGCGAGGTACACATAACTGAAATTTTTTTGGCTATTTCATTTTAAATTATTGAGTTAAACTCACACATGCATGAGGTCAATCCAATAAACACTTGGGCTGATGTGGAAACTCCGAGTACACGGAAGAGACCGACGGGGAAGCCGGAAATTGCTGGGAAATAGAAATAAGGAGTGACGAGGGAACAGACTAGAATGTCAATATAGCAGGCCCTGTAATCATTAAGTTGTAAAAAATATGTGTATGATGAAAACGAAGATTCAAGATTTTCTTTTTTGACATGAAAGAATCCAACTCACCAACAATGTGCATTCAACAAAACAAACTTCACCGAGTCCATAGTCCTCGGCGTTTTCTTCAGAATACAATATGTCGTGAACGCATAAAAAGGTAAAAACACGACAAGCATTGAATGTGAAAACAGGGATAATCCTTGCCAGGAAGCCAGAAAACTCTTCTCATTTGACGAACATTTCGATTTCCACACGGTTTCATAATAGAGGTCGATACTAGTTGTCATAACATTCGTTTCATTTTTGGTAAGACCTGAGTGAAAATAATTTAAATGAGATGCAGGCGACCTTAATACTGAAATCAACAGGTGAAAAGTAAAAGAAGTTTGATCTTTCGGAGAAAAAAGTAATCAACTTGAAAGGAGAAATGAAAATTTAGAGCCGGGTGATTGAGGAGTCAAGTAAAATTAGAAATTGTGAGGGGGAAATTGGATTCTGTTCACTTGGAGACAAAGTTAATACCTGCTTGAAGGTTCGACAAGTAGATTTCAATGTCAACATTATCAGTCTCCGACAGCTGCCCTTCAAATTCTGACAAAGTTATCGATTTACTGAAAAAAACACCAAGTTTGTTGGAAAATGTGAGGAAACGGGGAATTCAGCACTAATGATATTGCTTTTGCGGTTCAATAGAGCACAGTTTTAAGAACAGTGCTGTCCTTTTATCATTGTCACATTGACACAGACTTTTAATCTGTAAATACAGCTCTGTGTGTTGAAATAAAACGATTTGAAAATTTCAGAAAAGTTTATCATTACAAAAACTGAATCTTGAATAATCTATCAGCCCAAATGAAACGTAGGAGTCACACGATTTGATAGCCTCCTCATTTCCGCTCGAAATTGGTTTGTAACGTAGGATGCGCCACCCGTTGAGATGTGTTTCTCTAAATTCAACAGTCGTTAAAGCATGGCGACCTGTAAGTAATTGAAAATGTTGACCTACCTGAGCTTCTATTAAATGTGACTACATTGATCAAAAACCTTCTGTATGGATGATGGACCAGTGTAATAATAATAGTTGATGCGAATCCATGAAGTGACAGAAATAAAACACAAGAATTGTTAAGTGCCTGATTATAATAATCAAAATAAATGAATGAGATCCCACTGGCCACTGGAATCACTAAAAATATTAAAGGGACAACTGTCTGGGCGATTGTTCCCAAGAAGAAGGAACGCTGATATTTTCGAGTTTTCAGAGAGATCATAGCAGCTGTGGAGATATAGAGGTAGTATAAACAACAAATTGAATAAAATACAACTTGTGAAAGGATAATGAGTACCATGGACCCTGTAGCCATCCACAGATAGTTATACCAAAATTTGTCAATGGTCCATACAAAAACTTCGGTGTAGAAGAACTCTTCAGTGGGGCAAGGTATAGTCTGGAACGAACAATTAGGCTTACAGTTTTTCTCCACTAAAGCGCCCACCTGCAAAAGAAACAATTTGGCTGATTCCTGCTCCGGAATATTACAAAATGGCGGTATTAAATAACCAATAATTACCGTACAATTGAATGAATAATATAAAAACCTAGATCTCTGTTTTGTTATTCGAAATCGATTACTTGGAATGCAACTGCTCCGATTCTCGAATAATGCCACTAGTGAGGTACCCATAACTGAAATTTTTTGATTTCTTGATTAAAAGATAATTGAGTTCACACTCACACAGGCAAGAGACCAATCCAATAAACGTTTGAACTGATGTGGGAACTCCGAGCACGCGGAGAAGGCCGACGGGGAAGCCGGAAATAGTTGGAAAGAAGAAATAAGGAGTGATAAGAGAGCAGATTAGAATGTCACAGTAACAACACCTGTAAACCTTACGTTTTGTAGGATGATTATACCAAAGACTTGAGTTTTTCTTTTCATATGAAAAAAATCCAACTCACCAACAATGTGCATTTAGCAAAACCAACTTCACCGAGTCCATAGTCCTCGGCGTTTTCTTCAAAATACAATATGTGGTAAACGCATAAAAAGGTAAAAACACGACAAGCATTGAATGTGAAAATAGGGATAATCCTTGCCAGGAAGCCAGAAAACTCTTCTCATTCGACGAACATTTCAATTTCCACACGGTTTCATAATAGAGGTCGGTACTAGTTGTCATAACATTCGTTTCATATTTTCGCTTAAATGGAAACCTGGGTGAAAGAAACTGTGAATCAGATTCAGGCAAATTAAAGATTGAAAACAACAGGTGAAAAAAGGGAGGTTTGATCTTTCAAACAAAAAAATAATCAAATTTTCCAAAAGTTATCAGTCTCCGACAGGTGCCCTTCAAATTCTGACAAATATATATGGATTTTGCTCCAAATTAGAGATTTGCTGACTTTTCACAAGGTTGACTAATTCCAAATTTTCAAAATTCACTGAAAAACAGGTGACGCCTTGAAAACCTTTTTCCAGTTGACAGAAACATAGGTTATTTTTGTTGCAATCACATTTTCCAACACGCCCACTATTCGTGTTTTTTGAGTCATTTGGCAAAGGGTCATTCAGCATGATATGCGTGTGCATTCTTTCTTCGCTAACAATGTTTGGGTCTAGAAAAAAACAATGACTGATGAAAAATTGGCTCAATAGGCAAAGAATGGTCCCAAAAAATAAAAGAATGGTCCCAAGGAATTTAATGGTCCCTACCGCAAAGAATGGTCCCAATCGCAAAGATTGGTCCCTACCGCAAAGAACGGTCCCTCAAAATTGATACGAAAAACTTTTCACCATTTTCGTAGGCTTAGGTTTCTTAGAAGATCGGAAAACAATTGATAAATACAATTAATAACCGGTTTTTTCAATTTTTTCCCAATTTCTAAGAAACCTAAGCCTAAGAGAATGGTGAAAAGTTGTTCGTATCAATTTTGAGGGACCATTCTTTGCGGTAGGGACCATTCAATTCTGAACTTCGTGTCACCCAAAAATTTTGGGACCATTCTTTGCGGTTGGGACCATTCTTTGCCTATTGAGCCGAAAAATTTGTTGGTGTTGTTTGGTTTAGCAGGTGCTTATGTAATAAACGGGAGTTTGAAGAATTGACGAATGTTTATTATTATTTTTTTATCGTTTTCCCCTTTTTTCTGCTTTTCTATCGTCTAGTACATGGACTCTCAAATATTTCGAAGACATATGTATAAGTATTTTGAAAAAGACCTGATCAGTTTTACGTATGCGAGACAAGAAAAAACTGCTGGAAAAATGAATAATAAACACCCGTTAATTCTCAGTTTATCGGACCTGTCTAGTACCCATAAAGTGCCAAAATTTTCATATTGTTTTCTATTTCCTCGTGATGTAAATTTTAAAAGAAAACCATTTCAGAAGAATATCAAATTGCTGTCCTAATATCAGTGTCGCATTAACCCAGATTTTTACTATGTTCGTACATCAAGTTTCCTCTGTGTGCTGAAACAATACGATCTGAAAAATTCAAAAACATTCATCACTACAAGAACTAAATATTGAAAAACCTATCAACCAAATTAAAACGTGGGAATAACACGATTCCCACCCATTCCCGGCCGAGCGCTGTTTGACACGTTGGACGCGCCACCCGTCGAGACATGTTTCGCTGAATTCAACAGTTGTTAAATCTCAGAATCATCGCCACCTGTCATTACTCGAAAGTGTTGATTTACCTGAGCTTCTATAAAAATTGAGCACTTTAATTAGAAACGTTCTGTATGGATGATGGACCATCGTAATGAGACTAGATGAAGCGAATCCATGAAGCGATAAAAATAAAACAACAGAATTGTTAAGTGCCTGATTGTAGTAATCGAAATAAACAATTGAGATGGCAGTGGCCACTGGGATCACTAAAAATATAAAAGGGACCACTATCTGGACGACGGTTCCCAGGAAGAAGGAACGCTGGTATTTTCGAGTTTTTGGAGAGATAATAACTGCGGTGGAGAAATAGAGATAGTATATACAGCAGATAGAATAGAATACAGCTTGAGAAAGGAGAATGAGTACTATCGATCCAGTGGTCATCCATAGATAGTTGTACCAAAATTTGTCAATGGTCCATACAAAAACTTCGGTGTAGAAGAACTCTTCAGTGGGGCAAGGGATTGTCTGAAACAAAAAAACTGGTTTTAAATGTTTCTCTATTAAAACGCCTACCTGCAAAAGAAAAAACTTTGCTGATTCTTGCTCCGGAATATAACAAAATGTTGGTATTAAATAACCAATACTTAATGTATACTTAAATAAACAATATAAAAATCTATATCTCCTTTCTGTTATTCGAAAACGATTACTTGGAATACAACTGCTCCGATTCTCGACTAATGCCACTAGTGAAGTACCCATACCTGGAATTTTCCAATTATGAAAATAAAAAAAATGGGTTCATACTCACACAAGCATGAGACGATTCCAATAAACGTTTGAGCTGATGTTGGAACTTCGAGCATACGGAGGAGACCGACGGGGAATCCGGACATTGTTGGAAAAAAGAAATATGGGGTGATGAGGGAACAGGCCAGAATGTCAATGTAGCAGCACCTGGAAGATGGGAGAACAGGAAATCGCATAGTTTTATTTCAACATAGCTGAATACTTTTTGAAGTCCTAACACAGTATCAGCCATACTAACTTTACAAAATTGTTCACTTGAAAAATCCAACTCACCAACAATGTGCATTCAACAAAACAAACTTCACCGAGTCCATAGTCCTCGGCGTTTTCTTCAAAATACAATATGTCGTGAACGCATAAAAAGGTAAAAACACGACAAGCATTGAATGTGAAAACAGGGATAATCCTTGCCAGGAAGCCAGAAAACTCTTCTCATTCGACGAACATTTCGATTTCCACACTGTTTCATAATAGAGGTCGGTACTTGTTGTCATAGCATTCGTTTCATTTTTTGGAAAATGAAACCTGAGTGAAAGGAGTTTGGAATCGAGATGCAGGCGATTGTAAGATTGAAATCAACAGGTGAAAAATAAACACTATCAAATAATCAATCAAGCTTTGCAGTAGTAATCAACCCTTCAAACTATGACAAATTTTATAAATTTTAAAAAATTGAGATCGGTGGGAGAACAAGCGCGGTTCGGGTTCTCCTTTTTTGCTTTGACATAATTCATTAGAGCTCATAAATTCATTAAGTCCGGTTGATTACAGCCACTTTTGCGAGTCCGAGTTTTCCTTTTCTTGGAAAATTTTGTGTTCCTCACTGAGTGTCCCCTTCAGTTGGGCCAAGACCGGTGGTAGATTCCGCCTAGACTTGTACAGCCGCGGGGCCAAGAGTTGGCGACATTTCCCGAGAATGTTGTCCTAATATCATTATAGCAATAACGCAGACATTTACTATGTGAGCACCCCACAATTCTTTTGAGTGCTGAAATAATACGACATAAACATTTCAGAAACGTTTATTATTACAAAAACTGAATTCAGAAAAAATCTACTGACCCAATCAAAACGTAGGAATAGCACGATTCGATATCCTCCTTGTTCCCACTCGAACATTGTTAGACACGTTGGAAGCCCGACCCGTTGAAATGTGTTTTTCTTCAAGAAGTATTAGAGCTCACATTCATCGCCAGGTGTAATTGCTCAAAAATGTTGACTCACCTGTGCTCCTATAGAATGTGACCACTTTAATCAGAAACGTTCTGTATGGATGATGAACCAATACAATAATAATAGTTGATACGAATCCATGAAACGATATACATAAAATACAAGAATGGTTAAGTGTCTGATTGTAGTAATCGAGATACATACTTGAGATCGCAGTGGCCACTGGGATCACTAAAAATGTCAAAGGGACTGCTGCCTGGGCGACAGTTCCCAGGAAAAAGGAGCGCTGGTATTTTCGAGTTTTTTGAGAGATAATAACTGCGGTGGAGAAATAGAGGTAGTATACACAACAGATAGCATAGAATAAACCTTGAGAAAGGATAATGAGTACTATCGATCCTGTGGTAATCCATAGATAGTAACTCCAAAACTTGTCAATGGTCAATACAAAAACTTCGGTGTAGAAGAACTCTTCAGTGGGACAAGGAATTGTCTGGAACAATCAGATAATAGAGAATATGTTTATTATCTCAAACGCTAACCTGCAAAATAAACAATTTCGCTGATTTTTGCTCCGGGATGATGCTAAATGGTGGTATTAAATGACCGATAATTACCGTACAAATAAATAGATAATTTAAAAATTTATTTCTCCGTTTTGTTATTCGAAATCGATCATTTGGAATACAGCTGCTCCGATTCTCGAATAAAGCTATTACTGAGACACCCATAGCTGGAATGTTCGATTTTTCGTTTGAAAAACAATTGAGTTAAACTCACACAACAATGAGACGATTCCAATAAACGTTTGGACTGATGTGGGAACTCCGAGCACACGGAGGAGACCGACAGGGAATCCAGAAATTGTTGGGAAAAAGAAGTAAGGAGTGATGAGGAAACAGGACCTGGAAGATGGGAGAACAGTGAGAGAACATTAAGAAGGATCGTTAAAAAATCAGTTGGAATTTCAATCCCTTTTTGGACTGAGTTCCGTAGTTCTGAGACGTTTTTTTTTCAAAAAAAAGACGTGACAACAAGAAGGAACTGATAATAAAGTGCTTGGAAAGAAGGGGTGGGTTTTTCTTCGGAATATTTTGTTGGAAACAACTATAACCGTAAGATTTTCTTGCTAACATCACAAGTTTGTCTATTTGAAAAAAAAACATTCTCAAAGTTTTGTGCCTTAAAGTTACCCGTCAATTCTAGCCACTATCCCTCACTTTTCGAAGAAAATTTTAAACGTCAAATCTAATTGATATTCTTAATCCCCGTTCAACTAACTTTTCTTCCAAGAGGCCCTTCCCCCCCCCCCTTTATTATAGATTCTTGGTACATCGAACAAACAACAGATGTCATCACTGTCGGCATGTCAACTAATTCACACATCTGTCTTTTTAGGTCTATTGGATCTTCTTCACATACCCTCATATCGCCTTGGGAAATCTGACATGACCCGGTCATTAGGCCACGCCCCCCCACCTTGCACATAAGTGCTAGTAGACCAGTATTTAACCATACTTCCTTTATACAGGTCTACAAGGAGATTGCTCTAATTTTTCGCTCGTTTAATCTAGATTTTAATCGATTTGCTCCTTATCTTGACCACATTTATTTCTAATTCTGAAGGTTTCTCTTATATTATTTGCATTCTTCATTTATCAACTCTTTCGTTCGAAATAAGCTCTGTATTTTAAATTGATACGTTTTCAGCCACAACCATCTTCATCAAACAAGCAACCTGATGGACGATGTAGAAGATCTGGAAAGAGGGACATCGTCTTCTAGTGCATAAAAACTCAGGTAAGTTATCATCTCGAAATAGATTTAGTCATACTTCATATAGTTTCTCTAGGAGTCTAACCATCCTTACGGTACCGCGTAGGGAACCCAGGAAGCCTGGAGAAATGCTAAACTCAGAGAGGTGATGGCTTACTTCAATAGACACCGGGGGTTCGAGTTCTCCGCTATTAAAATCTCTTATAACCAACTATAAAGATCTTATAACCAACTATAAAATTGATCAGTTTCCAGCCACGACCATCCACACCTTGCCTACCACACACTACAATCTATCGATCAATCAGATGGACCACACCAGAGGGATTGACAACAAAATGGAAACGAAGTGGCTTGGAATGATGAAGTCCCATAAACACAGGTTAGTTCTTACCAAATTCCTTCTTCTTATACTCTTAGTCCCTTGAAAATTTCATTTTTCCCTTTATTGACTCCCAGTCGATTGGACAGACCACAGATGTCTACTGTAAAAATGTCAAGTAATTTCACACCGCCTTCTTCACATAAGAACACCTGTCTCCATATCTCCTTGGAAAATCTGACCCAGACATTAGGCTCCGCCCCCTGCTCATAACAGCTACCAGACCACTATTTAGTCATTCTTCCCTCATCTCGGCCTACAAAGAGGTCGTTCTAATTTATCTCTCTCATTTACTTCAAGATCCTTTTGCCCTTTTTAATTTGACCCTCTTATTCTTATACTCTCTTCCTGTAAGTTGATATTTGTCTCTCTGTCGGCCAGGAAGCATTCGTAGATTTGAAGAGATATTTCAGTTATTTTCCAAATTCATTCCTTCATTTCTTTTTTTATTTCTCACAGAAGTTTTCGATATTCTGATAGAAAAAAATGGCACTAGATCAATACCTCCCCTATCTATTAGTGTTTCAGTAGCTCTCTTGATATACTCACTGTGTAGATGACTAGTGATCAACATTTCAGTTTCTCGCTAGTTCTCAATTAAATAATTTTAGTTACTTTCCCTTCTTAACCTCATCAGTTCCTATCAACGGAATACAATAGGTACAGCTTTTTTCCAGTTTCTCAGTGGGAACCTCAACCTTAACAATTTTAATACCTTCAGTCAATCGATATATTTCCCAAAGAACCGTTATTGCACTAGTTGGTAGGTACAGGTGCGAACACAAAATACAATTCAATATCCAAAAATGTGAAGAAGTCCGCTTGTGTTCTTATTGTTATTCTCTGCAACACCTGTCACTTATCTTCATCAGAATTCGAACAGATGACAGCAAACAGAATCATTTAACCATATGACATACAGCCAGTTGTCCCTTACACTCCCACACCGAGTAGTCTTCTATTTTTGGGTTCTCTCTCTCTGGTT
Organism: Caenorhabditis latens; assembly: GCA_002259235.3. Taxonomy (NCBI): domain Eukaryota; kingdom Metazoa; phylum Nematoda; class Chromadorea; order Rhabditida; family Rhabditidae; genus Caenorhabditis; species Caenorhabditis latens. The sequence goes on from CM056096.1 coordinate 899,544, forward strand.
TTCACATCATTTGCTACGTGCATCCCCTTCTTATTTACTTCTTTACGTAAACTCTTTTCTTCTATTTTTGATTCGTGATATTAATGTTTAAACGTTTTCAGCTACGACCAGACAGCTCGACAAGAGAACTCTACAGACAATCAACTACTAGGACAACAACGAGAGATGGAGCTGGAAACAAGGGGAACGGCGTCTAATCAAGTGTCAGGTTAGTGGTCAGGAGTTGGAGGAACATGGGCCGGACTGCAATCGCGGTCCCGCCACGCATGCCTTCTCCTTAAAATTCATAAGTTCTAAGATTCTCTAACATAATTAGGGTCAGGAGTTGGAGGAACATGGGCCGGACTGCATTCGCGGTCCCACCACGCATGCCTTCTCCTTAAAATTCATAAATTCTAAGATTCTCTAACATAATTAGGGTCAGGAGTTGGAGGAACATGGGCCGGACTGCATTCGCGGTCCCGCCACGCATGCCTTCTCCTTAAAATTCATAAATTCTAAGATTCTCTAACTTAATTAGGGTCAGGAGTTGGAGGAACATGGGCCGGACTGCATTCGCGGTCCCACCACGCATGCCTTCTCCTTAAAATTCATAAATTCTAAGATTCTCTTACTTAATTAGGGTCAGGAGTTGGAGGAACATGGGCCGGACTGCATTCGCGGTCCCACCACGCATGCCTTCTCCTTAAAATTCATAAATTCTAAGATTCTCTTACTTAATTAGGGTCAGGAGTTGGAGGAACATGGGCCGGACTGCAATCGCGGTCCCACCACGCATGCCTTCTCCTTAAAATTCATAAATTCTAAAATTCTCTTATTTAATTAGGGTCAGGAGTTGGAGGAACATGGGCCGGACTGCATTCGCGGTCCCACCACGCATGCCTTCTCCTTAAAATTCATAAATTCTGAGATTCTCTAACATAATTAGGGTCAGGAGTTGGAGGAACATGGGCCGGACTGCATTCGCGGTCCCACCACGCATGCCTTCTCCTTAAAATTCATAAATTCTAAGATTCTCTTATTTAATTAGGGTCAGGAGTTGGAGGAACATGGGCCGGACTGCATTCGCGGTCCCGACACGCATGCCTTCTCCTTAAAATTCATAAATTCTAAGATTCTCTAACATAATTAGGGTCAGGAGTTGGAGGAACATGGGCCGGACTGCATTCGCGGTCCCGCCACGCATGCCTTCTCCTTAAAATTCATAAATTCTAAGATTCTCTAACTTAATTAGGGTCAGGAGTTGGAGGAACATGGGCCGGACTGCATTCGCGGTCCCACCACGCATGCCTTCTCCTTAAAATTCATAAATTCTAAGATTCTCTAACTTAATTAGGGTCAGGAGTTGGAGGAACATGGGCCGGACTGCATTCGCGGTCCCACCACGCATGCCTTCTCCTTAAAATTCATAAATTCTAAAATTCTCTTATTTAATTAGGGTCAGGAGTTGGAGGAACATGGGCCGGACTGCATTCGCGGTCCCACCACGCATGCCTTCTCCTTAAAATTCATAAATTCTAAGATTCTCTAACTTAATTAGGGTCAGGAGTTGGAGGAACATGGGCCGGACTGCATTCGCGGTCCCACCACGCATGCCTTCTCCTTAAAATTCATAAATTCTAAGATTCTCTTACTTAATTAGGGTCAGGAGTTGGAGGAACATGGGCCGGACTGCATTCGCGGTCCCACCACGCATGCCTTCTCCTTAAAATTCATAAATTCTAAAATTCTCTTATTTAATTAGGGTCAGGAGTTGGAGGAACATGGGCCGGACTGCATTCGCGGTCCCACCACGCATGCCTTCTCCTTAAAATTCATAAATTCTAAAATTCTCTTATTTAATTAGGGTCAGGAGTTGGAGGAACATGGGCCGGACTGCATTCGCGGTCCCACCACGCATGCCTTCTCCTTAAAATTCATAAATTCTAAAATTCTCTTACTTAATTAGGGTCAGGAGTTGGAGGAACATGGGCCGGACTGCATTCGCGGTCCCACCACGCATGCCTTCTCCTTGAAATTCATAAATTCTAAGATTCTCTAACATAATTAGGGTCAGGAGTTGGAGGAACATGGGCCGGACTGCATTCGCGGTCCCACCACGCATGCCTTCTCCTTAAAATTCATAAATTCTAAGATTCTCTAACATAATTAGGGTCAGGAGTTGGAGGAACATGGGCCGGACTGCATTCGCGGTCCCACCACGCATGCCTTCTCCTTAAAATTCATAAATTCTAAGATTCTCTTATTTAATTAGGGTCAGGAGTTGGAGGAACATGGGCCGGACTGCATTCGCGGTCCCACCACGCATGCCTTCTCCTTAAAATTCATAAATTCTAAGATTCTCTTATTTAATTAGGGTCAGGAGTTGGAGGAACATGGGCCGGACTGCATTCGCGGTCCCACCACGCATGCCTTCTCCTTGAAATTCATAAATTCTAAGATTCTCTAACATAATTAGGGTCAGGAGTTGGAGGAACATGGGCCGGACTGCATTCGCGGTCCCGCCACGCATGCCTTCTCCTTAAAATTCATAAATTCTAAGATTCTCTTACTTAATTAGGGTCAGGAGTTGGAGGAACATGGGCCGGACTGCATTCGCGGTCCCACCACGCATGCCTTCTCCTTAAAATTCATAAATTCTAAAATTCTCTTATTTAATTAGGGTCAGGAGTTGGAGGAACATGGGCCGGACTGCATTCGCGGTCCCACCACGCATGCCTTCTCCTTAAAATTCATAAATTCTAAAATTCTCTTATTTAATTAGGGTCAGGAGTTGGAGGAACATGGGCCGGACTGCATTCGCGGTCCCACCACGCATGCCTTCTCCTTGAAATTCATAAATTCTAAGATTCTCTAACATAATTAGGGTCAGGAGTTGGAGGAACATGGGCCGGACTGCATTCGCGGTCCCACCACGCATGCCTTCTCCTTAAAATTCATAAATTCTAAGATTCTCTAACATAATTAGGGTCAGGAGTTGGAGGAACATGGGCCGGACTGCATTCGCGGTCCCACCACGCATGCCTTCTCCTTAAAATTCATAAATTCTAAGATTCTCTTATTTAATTAGGGTCAGGAGTTGGAGGAACATGGGCCGGACTGCATTCGCGGTCCCACCACGCATGCCTTCTCCTTGAAATTCATAAATTCTAAGATTCTCTTATTTAATTAGGGTCAGGAGTTGGAGGAACATGGGCCGGACTGCATTCGCGGTCCCGCCACGCATGCCTTCTCCTTAAAATTCATAAATTCTAAGATTCTCTAACTTAATTAGGGTCAGGAGTTGGAGGAACATGGGCCGGACTGCATTCGCGGTCCCACCACGCATGCCTTCTCCTTAAAATTCATAAATTCTAAGATTCTCTAACTTAATTAGGGTCAGGAGTTGGAGGAACATGGGCCGGACTGCATTCGCGGTCCCACCACGCATGCCTTCTCCTTAAAATTCATAAATTCTAAAATTCTCTTATTTAATTAGGGTCAGGAGTTGGAGGAACATGGGCCGGACTGCATTCGCGGTCCCACCACGCATGCCTTCTCCTTAAAATTCATAAATTCTAAAATTCTCTTATTTAATTAGGGTCAGGAGTTGGAGGAACATGGGCCGGACTGCATTCGCGGTCCCACCACGCATGCCTTCTCCTTAAAATTCATAAATTCTAAAATTCTCTTATTTAATTAGGGTCAGGAGTTGGAGGAACATGGGCCGGACTGCATTCGCGGTCCCACCACGCATGCCTTCTCCTTGAAATTCATAAATTCTAAGATTCTCTAACATAATTAGGGTCAGGAGTTGGAGGAACATGGGCCGGACTGCATTCGCGGTCCCACCACGCATGCCTTCTCCTTAAAATTCATAAATTCTAAGATTCTCTAACATAATTAGGGTCAGGAGTTGGAGGAACATGGGCCGGACTGCATTCGCGGTCCCACCACGCATGCCTTCTCCTTAAAATTCATAAATTCTAAGATTCTCTTATTTAATTAGGGTCAGGAGTTGGAGGAACATGGGCCGGACTGCATTCGCGGTCCCACCACGCATGCCTTCTCCTTAAAATTCATAAATTCTAAGATTCTCTTATTTAATTAGGGTCAGGAGTTGGAGGAACATGGGCCGGACTGCATTCGCGGTCCCACCACGCATGCCTTCTCCTTGAAATTCATAAATTCTAAGATTCTCTAACATAATTAGGGTCAGGAGTTGGAGGAACATGGGCCGGACTGCATTCGCGGTCCCACCACGCATGCCTTCTCCTTAAAATTCATAAATTCTAAGATTCTCTAACATAATTAGGGTCAGGAGTTGGAGGAACATGGGCCGGACTGCATTCGCGGTCCCACCACGCATGCCTTCTCCTTAAAATTCATAAATTCTAAGATTCTCTTATTTAATTAGGGTCAGGAGTTGGAGGAACATGGGCCGGACTGCATTCGCGGTCCCACCACGCATGCCTTCTCCTTGAAATTCATAAATTCTAAGATTCTCTAACATAATTAGGGTCAGGAGTTGGAGGAACATGGGCCGGACTGCATTCGCGGTCCCACCACGCATGCCTTCTCCTTAAAATTCATAAATTCTAAGATTCTCTTATTTAATTAGGGTCAGGAGTTGGAGGAACATGGGCCGGACTGCATTCGCGGTCCCACCACGCATGCCTTCTCCTTAAAATTCATAAATTCTAAGATTCTCTTATTTAATTAGGGTCAGGAGTTGGAGGAACATGGGCCGGACTGCATTCGCGGTCCCACCACGCATGCCTTCTCCTTGAAATTCATAAATTCTAAGATTCTCTGACATAATTAGGGTCAGGAGTTGGAGGAACATGGGCCGGACTGCATTCGCGGTCCCACCACGCATGCCTTCTCCTTAAAATTCATAAATTCTAAGATTCTCTTATTTAATTAGGGTCAGGAGTTGGAGGAACATGGGCCGGACTGCATTCGCGGTCCCACCACGCATGCCTTCTCCTTGAAATTCATAAATTCTAAGATTCTCTAACATAATTAGGGTCAGGAGTTGGAGGAACATGGGCCGGACTGCATTCGCGGTCCCACCACGCATGCCTTCTCCTTAAAATTCATAAATTCTAAGATTCTCTAACATAATTAGGGTCAGGAGTTGGAGGAACATGGGCCGGACTGCATTCGCGGTCCCACCACGCATGCCTTCTCCTTAAAATTCATAAATTCTAAGATTCTCTAACATAATTAGGGTCAGGAGTTGGAGGAACATGGGCCGGACTGCATTCGCGGTCCCACCACGCATGCCTTCTCCTTAAAATTCATAAATTCTAAGATTCTCTTATTTAATTAGGGTCAGGAGTTGGAGGAACATGGGCCGGACTGCATTCGCGGTCCCACCACGCATGCCTTCTCCTTGAAATTCATAAATTCTAAGATTCTCTAACATAATTAGGGTCAGGAGTTGGAGGAACATGGGCCGGACTGCATTCGCGGTCCCACCACGCATGCCTTCTCCTTAAAATTCATAAATTCTAAGATTCTCTAACATAATTAGGGTCAGGAGTTGGAGGAACATGGGCCGGACTGCATTCGCGGTCCCACCACGCATGCCTTCTCCTTAAAATTCAAAAATTCTAAGATTCTCTAACATAATTAGGGTCAGGAGTTGGAGGAACATGGGCCGGACTGCATTCGCGGTCCCACCACGCATGCCTTCTCCTTGAAATTCATAAATTCTAAGATTCTCTAACATAATTAGGGTCAGGAGTTGGAGGAACATGGGCCGGACTGCATTCGCGGTCCCACCACGCATGCCTTCTCCTTAAAATTCATAAATTCTAAGATTCTCTAACATAATTAGGGTCAGGAGTTGGAGGAACATGGGCCGGACTGCATTCGCGGTCCCACCACGCATGCCTTCTCCTTAAAATTCATAAATTCTAAGATTCTCTAACATAATTAGGGTCAGGAGTTGGAGGAACATGGGCCGGACTGCATTCGCGGTCCCACCACGCATGCCTTCTCCTTAAAATTCATAAATTCTAAGATTCTCTAACATAATTAGGGTCAGGAGTTGGAGGAACATGGGCCGGACTGCATTCGCGGTCCCACCACGCATGCCTTCTCCTTAAAATTCATAAATTCTAAGATTCTCTAACATAATTAGGGTCAGGAGTTGGAGGAACATGGGCCGGACTGCATTCGCGGTCCCACCACGCATGCCTTCTCCTTAAAATTCATAAATTCTAAGATTCTCTAACTTAATTAGGGTCAGGAGTTGGAGGAACATGGGCCGGACTGCATTCGCGGTCCCACCACGCATGCCTTCTCCTTAAAATTCATAAATTCTAAGATTCTCTAACATAATTAGGGTCAGGAGTTGGAGGAACATGGGCCGGACTGCATTCGCGGTCCCACCACGCATGCCTTCTCCTTAAAATTCATAAATTCTAAGATTCTCTTATTTAATTAGGGTCAGGAGTTGGAGGAACATGGGCCGGACTGCATTCGCGGTCCCGCCACGCATGCCTTCTCCTTAAAATTCATAAATTCTAAGATTCTCTTATTTAATTAGGGTCAGGAGTTGGAGGAACATGGGCCGGACTGCATTCGCGGTCCCACCACGCATGCCTTCTCCTTAAAATTCATAAATTCTAAGATTCTCTAACATAATTAGGGTCAGGAGTTGGAGGAACATGGGCCGGACTGCATTCGCGGTCCCACCACGCATGCCTTCTCCTTAAAATTCATAAATTCTAAGATTCTCTTATTTAATTAGGGTCAGGAGTTGGAGGAACATGGGCCGGACTGCATTCGCGGTCCCACCACGCATGCCTTCTCCTTGAAATTCATAAATTCTAAGATTCTCTAACATAATTAGGGTCAGGAGTTGGAGGAACATGGGCCGGACAGCATTCGCGGTCCTACCACGCATGCCTTCTCCTTAAAATTCATAAATTCTAAGATTCTCTTATTTAATTAGGGTCAGGAGTTGGAGGAACATGGGCCGGACTGCATTCGCGGTCCCACCACGCATGCCTTCTCCTTAAAATTCATAAATTCTAAGATTCTCTAACATAATTAGGGTCAGGAGTTGGAGGAACATGGGCCGGACTGCATTCGCGGTCCTACCACGCATGCCTTCTCCTTAAAATTCATAAATTCTAAGATTCTCTTATTTAATTAGGGTCAGGAGTTGGAGGAACATGGGCCGGACTGCATTCGCGGTCCCACCACGCATGCCTTCTCCTTAAAATTCATAAATTCTAAGATTCTCTAACATAATTAGGGTCAGGAGTTGGAGGAACATGGGCCGGACTGCATTCGCGGTCCCACCACGCATGCCTTCTCCTAAAAATTCATAAATTCTAAGATTCTCTAACTTAATTAGGGTCAGGAGTTGGAGGAACATGGGCCGGACTGCATTCGCGGTCCCACCACGCATGCCTTCTCCTTAAAATTCATAAATTCTAAAATTCTCTTATTTAATTAGGGTCAGGAGTTGGAGGAACATGGGCCGGACTGCATTCGCGGTCCCACCACGCATGCCTTCTCCTAAAAATTCATAAATTCTAAGATTCTCTAACTTAATTAGGGTCAGGAGTTGGAGGAACATGGGCCGGACTGCATTCGCGGTCCCACCACGCATGCCTTCTCCTTAAAATTCATAAATTCTAAGATTCTCTTATTTAATTAGGGTCAGGAGTTGGAGGAACATGGGCCGGACTGCATTCGCGGTCCCACCACGCATGCCTTCTCCTTAAAATTCATAAATTCTAAGATTCTCTAACTTAATTAGGGTCAGGAGTTGGAGGAACATGGGCCGGACTGCATTCGCGGTCCCACCACGCATGCCTTCTCCTTAAAATTCATAAATTCTAAAATTCTCTTATTTAATTAGGGTCAGGAGTTGGAGGAACATGGGCCGGACTGCATTCGCGGTCCCACCACGCATGCCTTCTCCTAAAAATTCATAAATTCTAAGATTCTCTAACTTAATTAGGGTCAGGAGTTGGAGGAACATGGGCCGGACTGCATTCGCGGTCCCACCACGCATGCCTTCTCCTTAAAATTCATAAATTCTAAGATTCTCTTATTTAATTAGGGTCAGGAGTTGGAGGAACATGGGCCGGACTGCATTCGCGGTCCCACCACGCATGCCTTCTCCTAAAAATTCATAAATTCTAAGATTCTCTAACTTAATTAGGGTCAGGAGTTGGAGGAACATGGGCCGGACTGCATTCGCGGTCCCACCACGCATGCCTTCTCCTAAAAATTCATAAATTCTAAGATTCTCTAACTTAATTAGGGTCAGGAGTTGGAGGAACATGGGCCGGACTGCATTCGCGGTCCCACCACGCATGCCTTCTCCTTAAAATTCATAAATTCTAAGATTCTCTTATTTAATTAGGGTCAGGAGTTGGAGGAACATGGGCCGGACTGCATTCGCGGTCCCGCCACGCATGCCTTCTCCTTAAAATTCATAAATTCTAAGATTCTCTAACATAATTAGGGTCAGGAGTTGGAGGAACATGGGCCGGACTGCATTCGCGGTCCCACCACGCATGCCTTCTCCTTAAAATTCATAAATTCTAAGATTCTCTAACATAATTAGGGTCAGGAGTTGGAGGAACATGGGCCGGACTGCATTCGCGGTCCCGCCACGCATGCCTTCTCCTTAAAATTCATAAATTCTAAGATTCTCTTATTTAATTAGGGTCAGGAGTTGGAGGAACATGGGCCGGACTGCATTCGCGGTCCCACCACGCATGCCTTCTCCTAAAAATTCATAAATTCTAAGATTCTCTAACTTAATTAGGGTCAGGAGTTGGAGGAACATGGGCCGGACTGCATTCGCGGTCCCACCACGCATGCCTTCTCCTTAAAATTCATAAATTCTAAGATTCTCTAACATAATTAGGGTCAGGAGTTGGAGGAACATGGGCCGGACTGCATTCGCGGTCCCGCCACGCATGCCTTCTCCTTAAAATTCATAAATTCTAAGATTCTCTAACATAATTAGGGTCAGGAGTTGGAGGAACATGGGCCGGACTGCATTCGCGGTCCCGCCACGCATGCCTTCTCCTTAAAATTCATAAATTCTAAGATTCTCTTATTTAATTAGGGTCAGGAGTTGGAGGAACATGGGCCGGACTGCATTCGCGGTCCCACCACGCATGCCTTCTCCTTAAAATTCATAAATTCTAAGATTCTCTAACATAATTAGGGTCAGGAGTTGGAGGAACATGGGCCGGACTGCATTCGCGGTCCCGCCACGCATGCCTTCTCCTTAAAATTCATAAATTCTAAGATTCTCTTATTTAATTAGGGTCAGGAGTTGGAGGAACATGGGCCGGACTGCATTCGCGGTCCCACCACGCATGCCTTCTCCTTAAAATTCATAAATTCTAAGATTCTCTTATTTAATTAGGGTCAGGAGTTGGAGGAACATGGGCCGGACTGCATTCGCGGTCCCACCACGCATGCCTTCTCCTTAAAATTCATAAATTCTAAGATTCTCTAACATAATTAGGGTCAGGAGTTGGAGGAACATGGGCCGGACTGCATTCGCGGTCCCGCCACGCATGCCTTCTCCTTAAAATTCATAAATTCTAAGATTCTCTTATTTAATTAGGGTCAGGAGTTGGAGGAACATGGGCCGGACTGCATTCGCGGTCCCACCACGCATGCCTTCTCCTTAAAATTCATAAATTCTAAGATTCTCTTATTTAATTAGGGTCAGGAGTTGGAGGAACATGGGCCGGACTGCATTCGCGGTCCCGCCACGCATGCCTTCTCCTTAAAATTCATAAATTCTAAGATTCTCTTATTTAATTAGGGTCAGGAGTTGGAGGAACATGGGCCGGACTGCATTCGCGGTCCCACCACGCATGCCTTCTCCTTAAAATTCATAAATTCTAAGATTCTCTAACATAATTAGGGTCAGGAGTTGGAGGAACATGGGCCGGACTGCATTCGCGGTCCCGCCACGCATGCCTTCTCCTTAAAATTCATAAATTCTAAGATTCTCTTATTTAATTAGGGTCAGGAGTTGGAGGAACATGGGCCGGACTGCATTCGCGGTCCCACCACGCATGCCTTCTCCTTAAAATTCATAAATTCTAAGATTCTCTTATTTAATTAGGGTCAGGAGTTGGAGGAACATGGGCCGGACTGCATTCGCGGTCCCACCACGCATGCCTTCTCCTTAAAATTCATAAATTCTAAGATTCTCTTATTTAATTAGGGTCAGGAGTTGGAGGAACATGGGCCGGACTGCATTCGCGGTCCCGCCACGCATGCCTTCTCCTTAAAATTCATAAATTCTAAGATTCTCTTATTTAATTAGGGTCAGGAGTTGGAGGAACATGGGCCGGACTGCATTCGCGGTCCCACCACGCATGCCTTCTCCTTAAAATTCATAAATTCTAAGATTCTCTAACATAATTAGGGTCAGGAGTTGGAGGAACATGGGCCGGACTGCATTCGCGGTCCCGCCACGCATGCCTTCTCCTTAAAATTCATAAATTCTAAGATTCTCTAACATAATTAGGGTCAGGAGTTGGAGGAACATGGGCCGGACTGCATTCGCGGTCCCACCACGCATGCTTTCTCCTTAAAATTCATAAATTCTAAGATTCTCTAACATAATTAGGGTCAGGAGTTGGAGGAACATGGGCCGGACTGCATTCGCGGTCCCGCCACGCATGCCTTCTCCTTAAAATTCATAAATTCTAAGATTCTCTTATTTAATTAGGGTCAGGAGTTGGAGGAACATGGGCCGGACTGCATTCGCGGTCCCACCACGCATGCCTTCTCCTTAAAATTCATAAATTCTAAGATTCTCTAACATAATTAGGGTCAGGAGTTGGAGGAACATGGGCCGGACTGCATTCGCGGTCCCGCCACGCATGCCTTCTCCTTAAAATTCATAAATTCTAAGATTCTCTTATTTAATTAGGGTCAGGAGTTGGAGGAACATGGGCCGGACTGCATTCGCGGTCCCGCCACGCATGCCTTCTCCTTAAAATTCATAAATTCTAAGATTCTCTAACTTAATTAGGGTCAGGAGTTGGAGGAACATGGGCCGGACTGCATTCGCGGTCCCGCCACGCATGCCTTCTCCTTAAAATTCATAAATTCTAAGATTCTCTAACATAATTAGGGTCAGGAGTTGGAGGAACATGGGCCGGACTGCATTCGCGGTCCCGCCACGCATGCCTTCTCCTTAAAATTCATAAATTCTAAGATTCTCTTATTTAATTAGGGTCAGGAGTTGGAGGAACATGGGCCGGACTGCATTCGCGGTCCCGCCACGCATGCCTTCTCCTTAAAATTCATAAATTCTAAGATTCTCTAACTTAATTAGGGTCAGGAGTTGGAGGAACATGGGCCGGACTGCATTCGCGGTCCCGCCACGCATGCCTTCTCCTTAAAATTCATAAATTCTAAGATTCTCTAACATGATTAGGGTCAGGAGTTGGAGGAACATGGGCCGGACTGCATTCGCGGTCCCACCACGCATGCCTTCTCCTTAAAATTCATAAATTCTAAGATTCTCTAACATGATTAGGGTCAGGAGTTGGAGGAACATGGGCCGGACTGCATTCGCGGTCCCGCCACGCATGCCTTCTCCTTAAAATTCATAAATTCTAAGATTCTCTTATTTAATTAGGGTCAGGAGTTGGAGGAACATGGGCCGGACTGCATTCGCGGTCCCGCCACGCATGCCTTCTCCTTAAAATTCATAAATTCTAAGATTCTCTTATTTAATTAGGGTCAGGAGTTGGAGGAACATGGGCCGGACTGCATTCGCGGTCCCGCCACGCATGCCTTCTCCTTAAAATTCATAAATTCTAAGATTCTCTTATTTAATTAGGGTCAGGAGTTGGAGGAACATGGGCCGGACTGCATTCGCGGTCCCGCCACGCATGCCTTCTCCTTAAAATTCATAAATTCTAAGATTCTCTAACTTAATTAGGGTCAGGAGTTGGAGGAACATGGGCCGGACTGCATTCGCGGTCCCGCCACGCATGCCTTCTCCTTAAAATTCATAAATTCTAAGATTCTCTAACATAATTAGGGTCAGGAGTTGGAGGAACATGGACCGGACTGCATTCGCGGTCCCACCACGCATGCCTTCTCCTTAAAATTCATAAATTCTAAGATTCTCTAACATGATTAGGGTCAGGAGTTGGAGGAACATGGGCCGGACTGCATTCGCGGTCCCGCCACGCATGCCTTCTCCTTAAAATTCATAAATTCTAAGATTCTCTAACATAATTAGGGTCAGGAGTTGGAGGAACATGGGCCGGACTGCATTCGCGGTCCCGCCACGCATGCCTTCTCCTTAAAATTCATAAATTCTAAGATTCTCTTATTTAATTAGGGTCAGGAGTTGGAGGAACATGGGCCGGACTGCATTCGCGGTCCCACCACGCATGCCTTCTCCTTAAAATTCATAAATTCTAAGATTCTCTAACTTAATTAGGGTCAGGAGTTGGAGGAACATGGGCCGGACTGCATTCGCGGTCCCACCACGCATGCCTTCTCCTTAAAATTCATAAATTCTAAGATTCTCTTATTTAATTAGGGTCAGGAGTTGGAGGAACATGGGCCGGACTGCATTCGCGGTCCCACCACGCATGCCTTCTCCTTAAAATTCATAAATTCTAAGATTCTCTAACTTAATTAGGGTCAGGAGTTGGAGGAACATGGGCCGGACTGCATTCGCGGTCCCGCCACGCATGCCTTCTCCTTAAAATTCATAAATTCTAAGATTCTCTAACATAATTAGGGTCAGGAGTTGGAGGAACATGGGCCGGACTGCATTCGCGGTCCCGCCACGCATGCCTTCTCCTTAAAATTCATAAATTCTAAGATTCTCTAACATAATTAGGGTCAGGAGTTGGAGGAACATGGGCCGGACTGCATTCGCGGTCCCGCCACGCATGCCTTCTCCTTAAAATTCATAAATTCTAAGATTCTCTTATTTAATTAGGGTCAGGAGTTGGAGGAACATGGGCCGGACTGCATTCGCGGTCCCACCACGCATGCCTTCTCCTTAAAATTCATAAATTCTAAGATTCTCTAACTTAATTAGGGTCAGGAGTTGGAGGAACATGGGCCGGACTGCATTCGCGGTCCCACCACGCATGCCTTCTCCTTAAAATTCATAAATTCTAAGATTCTCTTATTTAATTAGGGTCAGGAGTTGGAGGAACATGGGCCGGACTGCATTCGCGGTCCCACCACGCATGCCTTCTCCTTAAAATTCATAAATTCTAAGATTCTCTAACTTAATTAGGGTCAGGAGTTGGAGGAACATGGGCCGGACTGCATTCGCGGTCCCACCACGCATGCCTTCTCCTTAAAATTCATAAATTCTAAGATTCTCTTATTTAATTAGGGTCAGGAGTTGGAGGAACATGGGCCGGACTGCATTCGCGGTCCCACCACGCATGCCTTCTCCTTAAAATTCATAAATTCTAAGATTCTCTAACTTAATTAGGGTCAGGAGTTGGAGGAACATGGGCCGGACTGCATTCGCGGTCCCGCCACGCATGCCTTCTCCTTAAAATTCATAAATTCTAAGATTCTCTAACATAATTAGGGTCAGGAGTTGGAGGAACATGGGCCGGACTGCATTCGCGGTCCCACCACGCATGCCTTCTCCTTAAAATTCATAAATTCTAAGATTCTCTTATTTAATTAGGGTCAGGAGTTGGAGGAACATGGGCCGGACTGCATTCGCGGTCCCACCACGCATGCCTTCTCCTTAAAATTCATAAATTCTAAAATTCTCTTATTTAATTAGGGTCAGGAGTTGGAGGAACATGGGCCGGACTGCATTCGCGGTCCCACCACGCATGCCTTCTCCTTAAAATTCATAAATTCTAAAATTCTCTTATTTAATTAGGGTCAGGAGTTGGAGGAACATGGGCCGGACTGCATTCGCGGTCCCACCACGCATGCCTTCTCCTTAAAATTCATAAATTCTAAGATTCTCTAACATAATTAGGGTCAGGAGTTGGAGGAACATGGGCCGGACTGCATTCGCGGTCCCACCACGCATGCCTTCTCCTTAAAATTCATAAATTCTAAGATTCTCTTATTTAATTAGGGTCAGGAGTTGGAGGAACATGGGCCGGACTGCATTCGCGGTCCCACCACGCATGCCTTCTCCTTAAAATTCATAAATTCTAAAATTCTCTTATTTAATTAGGGTCAGGAGTTGGAGGAACATGGGCCGGACTGCATTCGCGGTCCCACCACGCATGCCTTCTCCTTAAAATTCATAAATTCTAAAATTCTCTTATTTAATTAGGGTCAGGAGTTGGAGGAACATGGGCCGGACTGCATTCGCGGTCCCACCACGCATGCCTTCTCCTTAAAATTTATAAATTCTAAGATTCTCTAACATAATTAGGGTCAGGAGTTGGAGGAACATGGGCCGGACTGCATTCGCGGTCCCACCACGCATGCCTTCTCCTTAAAATTCATAAATTCTAAAATTCTCTTATTTAATTAGGGTCAGGAGTTGGAGGAACATGGGCCGGACTGCATTCGCGGTCCCACCACGCATGCCTTCTTCTTAAAATTCATAAATTCTAAGATTCTCTTATTTAATTAGGGTCAGGAGTTGGAGGAACATGGGCCGGACTGCATTCGCGGTCCCACCACGCATGCCTTCTTCTTAAAATTCATAAATTCTAAGATTCTCTTATTTAATTAGGGTCAGGAGTTGGAGGAACATGGGCCGGACTGCATTCGCGGTCCCACCACGCATGCCTTCTTCTTAAAATTCATAAATTCTAAAATTCTCTTATTTAATTAGGGTCAGGAGTTGGAGGAACATGGGCCGGACTGCATTCGCGGTCCCACCACGCATGCCTTCTCCTTAAAATTCATAAATTCTAAAATTCTCTTATTTAATTAGGATCAGGAGTTGGAGGAACATGGGCCGGACTGCATTCGCGGTCCCACCACGCATGCCTTCTTCTTAAAATTCATAAATTCTAAGATTCTCTTATTTAATTAGGGTCAGGAGTTGGAGGAACATGGGCCGGACTGCATTCGCGGTCCCACCACGCATGCCTTCTTCTTAAAATTCATAAATTCTAAGATTCTCTTATTTAATTAGGGTCAGGAGTTGGAGGAACATGGGCCGGACTGCATTCGCGGTCCCACCACGCATGCCTTCTTCTTAAAATTCATAAATTCTAAGATTCTCTTATTTAATTAGGGTCAGGAGTTGGAGGAACATGGGCCGGACTGCATTCGCGGTCCCACCACGCATGCCTTCTCCTTAAAATTCATAAATTCTAAAATTCTCTTATTTAATTAGGATCAGGAGTTGGAGGAACATGGGCCGGACTGCATTCGCGGTCCCACCACGCATGCCTTCTCCTTAAAATTCATAAATTCTAAAATTCTCTTATTTAATTAGGGTCAGGAGTTGGAGGAACATGGGCCGGACTGCATTCGCGGTCCCACCACGCATGCCTTCTCCTTAAAATTCATAAATTCTAAGATTCTCTAACATAATTAGGGTCAGGAGTTGGAGGAACATGGGCCGGACTGCATTCGCGGTCCCACCATGCATGCCTTCTCCTTAAAATTCATAAATTCTAAGATTCTCTTACTTAATTAGGGTCAGGAGTTGGAGGAACATGGGCCGGACTGCATTCGCGGTCCCACCACGCATGCCTTCTCCTTAAAATTCATAAATTCTAAGATTCTCTTATTTAATTAGGGTCAGGAGTTGGAGGAACATGGGCCGGACTGCATTCGCGGTCCCACCACGCATGCCTTCTCCTTAAAATTCATAAATTCTAAAATTCTCTTATTTAATTAGGATCAGGAGTTGGAGGAACATGGGCCGGACTGCATTCGCGGTCCCACCACGCATGCCTTCTCCTTAAAATTCATAAATTCTAAAATTCTCTTATTTAATTAGGGTCAGGAGTTGGAGGAACATGGGCCGGACTGCATTCGCGGTCCCACCACGCATGCCTTCTCCTTAAAATTCATAAATTCTAAGATTCTCTTATTTGATTAGGGTCAGGAGTTGGAGGAACATGGGCCGGACTGCATTCGCGGTCCCACCACGCATGCCTTCTCCTTAAAATTCATAAATTCTAAAGTTCTCTTATTTAATTAGGATCAGGAGTTGGAGGAACATGGGCCGGACTGCATTCGCGGTCCCACCACGCATGCCTTCTCCTTAAAATTCATAAATTCTAAGATTCTCTTATTTAATTAGGATCAGGAGTTGGAGGAACATGGGCCGGACTGCATTCGCGGTCCCACCACGCATGCCTTCTCCTTAAAATTCATAAATTCTAAAGTTCTCTTATTTAATTAGGATCAGGAGTTGGAGGAACATGGGCCGGACTGCATTCGCGGTCCCACCACGCATGCCTTCTCCTTAAAATTCATAAATTCTAAAGTTCTCTTATTTAATTAGGATCAGGAGTTGGAGGAACATGGGCCGGACTGCATTCGCGGTCCCACCACGCATGCCTTCTCCTTAAAATTCATAAATTCTAAGATTCTCTTATTTAATTAGGGTCAGGAGTTGGAGGAACATGGGCCGGACTGCATTCGCGGTCCCACCACGCATGCCTTCTCCTTAAAATTCATAAATTCTAAAATTCTCTTATTTAATTAGGATCAGGAGTTGGAGGAACATGGGCCGGACTGCATTCGCGGTCCCACCACGCATGCCTTCTCCTTAAAATTCAAAAATTCTAAGATTCTCTAACATAATTAGGGTCAGGAGTTGGAGGAACATGGGCCGGACTGCATTCGCGGTCCCACCACGCATGCCTTCTCCTAAAAATTCATAAATTCTAAGATTCTCTAACTTAATTAGGGTCAGGAGTTGAAGGAACATGGGCCGGACTGCATTCGCGGTCCCACCACGCATGCCTTCTCCTTAAAATTCATAAATTCTAAGATTCTCTTATTTAATTAGGATCAGGAGTTGGAGGAACATGGGCCGGACTGCATTCGCGGTCCCACCACGCATGCCTTCTTCTAAAAATTCATAAATTCTAAGATTCTCTAACATAATTAGGGTCAGGAGTTGGAGGAACATGGGCCGGACTGCATTCGCGGTCCCACCACGCATGCCTTCTCCTTAAAATTCATAAATTCTAAAATTCTCTTATTTAATTAGGGTCAGGAGTTGGAGGAACATGGGCCGGACTGCATTCGCGGTCCCACCACGCATGCCTTCTCCTAAAAATTCATAAATTCTAAAATTCTCTTATTTAATTAGGATCAGGAGTTGGAGGAACATGGGCCGGACTGCATTCGCGGTCCCACCACGCATGCCTTCTCCTTAAAATTCATAAATTCTAAGATTCTCTAACATAATTAGGGTCAGGAGTTGGAGGAACATGGGCCGGACTGCATTCGCGGTCCCACCACGCATGCCTTCTCCTTAAAATTCATAAATTCTAAGATTCTCTAACTTAATTAGGGTCGGAGTTGGAGGAACATGGGCCGGACTGCATTCGCGGTCCCACCACGCATGCCTTCTCCTTAAAATTCATAAATTCTAAGATTCTCTAACTTAATTAGGGTCAGGAGTTGAAGGAACATGGGCCGGACTGCATTCGCGGTCCCACCACGCATGCCTTCTCCTTAAAATTCATAAATTCTAAAATTCTCTTATTTAATTAGGATCAGGAGTTGGAGGAACATGGGCCGGACTGCATTCGCGGTCCCACCACGCATGCCTTCTCCTAAAAATTCATAAATTCTAAAATTCTCTAACTTAATTAGGGTCAGGAGTTGGAGGAACATGGGCCGGACTGCATTCGCGGTCCCACCACGCATGCCTTCTCCTTAAAATTCATAAATTCTAAAATTCTCTTATTTAATTAGGGTCAGGAGTTGGAGGAACATGGGCCGGACTGCATTCGCGGTCCCACCACGCATGCCTTCTCCTTAAAATTCATAAATTCTAAGATTCTCTTATTTAATTAGGGTCAGGAGTTGGAGGAACATGGGCCGGACTGCATTCGCGGTCCCACCACGCATGCCTTCTCCTTAAAATTCATAATTTCTAAGATTCTCTAACATAATTAGGGTCAGGAGTTGGAGGAACATGGGCCGGACTGCATTCGCGGTCCCACCACGCATGGCTTCTCCTTAAAATTCATAATTTCTAAGATTCTCTAACATAATTAGGGTCAGGAGTTGGAGGAACATGGGCCGGACTGCATTCGCGGTCCCACCACGCATGCCTTCTCCTTAAAATTCATAAATTCTAAAATTCTCTTATTTAATTAGGGTCAGGAGTTGGAGGAACATGGGCCGGACTGCATTCGCGGTCCCACCACGCATGCCTTCTCTTTAAAATTCATAATTTCTAAGATTCTCTAACATAATTAGGGTCAGGAGTTGGAGGAACATGGGCCGGACTGCATTCGCGGTCCCACCACGCATGCCTTTTCCTTAAAATTCATAATTTCTAAGATTCTCTAACATAATTAGGGTCAGGAGTTGAAGGAACATGGGCCGGACTGCATTCGCGGTCCCACCACGCATGCCTTCTCCTTAAAATTCATAAATTCTAAGATTCTCTAACATAATTAGGGTCAGGAGTTGGAGGAACATGGGCCGGACTGCATTCGCGGTCCCACCACGCATGCCTTCTCCTTAAAATTCATAAATTCTAAGATTCTCTAACATAATTAGGGTCAGGAGTTGGAGGAACATGGGCCGGACTGCTTTCGCGGTCCCACCACGCATGCCTTCTCCTTAAAATTCATAAATTCTAAGATTCTCTAACATAATTAGGGTCAGGAGTTGGAGGAACATGGGCCGGACTGCATTCGCGGTCCCACCACGCATGCCTTCTCCTTAAAATTCATAATTTCTAAGATTCTCTAACATAATTAGGGTCAGGAGTTGGAGGAACATGGGCCGGACTGCAATCGCGGACCCGCTACGCATGCCTTCTCCTTCTCCTTAACAGCTACTTTTTCAAGTCCACGTTTTTCGTTTTCTTGGAACATTTTGTGTTTCTCACTGAAAGTATCGTTCAGTTGGGTCAAGACCGGTGGTAGATTGCGCCTAGACTTGTACAGCCGCGGGGCCTAGAGTTGGCGACATTTGCCTATAATGTTGTCCTAATATCATTATTGCAATAACGCAGACTTTTACTATGTGAGCACCCCACAATTCCTCTGAGTGCTGAAATCATACGATATAAACATTTGAGAATCGTTTATTATTACAAAAACTGAATCTTGAAAATCTATTAACTCAATCAAAACGTAGGAATAGCACGATTTGATATCCTCCTTGCTCCCACTCGAACATTGTTAGACACGTTGGACGCCCCACCGGTTGAGACGTGTTTCTCTGAATTCAAGAAGTATTAGAGCTCACATTCATCGCCAGCTATAATTACTCTAACATGTTGACATACCTGAGCTCCTATAGAATGTAACCGTTTCAATCAGAAAGGTTCTGTATGGATGATGGACCAGTGTAATAATAATAGTTGATGCAAATCCATGAAACGACAGTAATAAAGTACATAAATTGTTAAGAGCCTGATTGTAATAATCAAAATAAAAAAGTGAGATTCCAATGGCCGCTGGGATCACTAAAAATATTAAAGGGACCACTACCTGGGCGGTGGTTCCCAGGAAGAAAGAGCGCTGATATTTTCGAGTTTTTGGAGAGATAATAACTACAGCAGATAGCATAGAATAAGATTTGAGAAAAGATAATGACCTGATTCAATTTAGATGGAACTCTTTGGTAGGAACTTATCAAGGAAGAATGCATGAAGCTCAGAATGAAATGGATCTAATGGCAGCAAGAGGTGCAGCTGAGTATCATGATTTTGACAACCCAATAACTACTGAGGAAATTGGAAACCGAATCGTTTGTGATCACCATCAGAAAGAATTAGTTTCCGATTGGAACACCTGGCGTCTTGGCCAACACATACGGAAAGTGAAAGAAACCCATCAAGTGAAGTGCGGAATGCCATCAGTAGTCAGTCCTCATTCAACTTTCCCAACACCTAAAGTAGGCCATTTGTTTTTATCACGGAACGAAGCGAAAAGAATTCTTAATGAGCACCACGTACATGTACATGTTGGAACTCGTGAGTTATTAGAAAAAGTGAGTATCAAATTGAGAAACTTTTAGCTCTCTGCAAGCCACATAAAGATTTTGTTTCTGTTGCTGAATGTGTCAACTTATTCGAAACATCAGTATCGATTGACCCACCTGTTTCAAAACGTTTGATTTCTGCTGTGACCAAGTATCAAGACGAGTCACAATCATGTAGCCGGGATGACTTGATGGAAGTAGATGAAACTGATGGGACTGATGAAGATAGCTTGGCTTATTATCCGATCAACAAAGATGAAACGCAAGTATGTAATGCGAAATTTTTTGAATGGTTGGATTCTCTCGGATTGAAAAAAACACAACCCCGAAAGTCATTTTCTCAGTTGAATCGTAGAACTAAGCGACGAAAGGCAGTTGCTATGAAACAGGTGATGACGGAAGCACTGGAACTTCTAGCTCCTGGGAGTAGTGAAGAACTGTACGAGTTGATGTTGGATCTAGATGGAAACCGATGGACAACAATAAGATCGCACTTATTCGAAGAATTGATGGAGAGCATCGTAACTGAGTATTCTAAAGTTACAACTCGTAAAGAAAGAAGAAGCCTCCTGTCATTAGTCACGTCCATTTAGCCATACTCCACTATCTTGAAATATTTTCCGGGTATAACCCGATACGAGTATACTAAATCACGTCAGTATAGCGTTTTGTTGGACCGAACTCCGTACACTTCCTCCATAAGACAAAAGTATGTCAAAGAGAATGTCGTTGCTTTCATTGACTTTATCACGAGGTAAAATAAACTACCAAAAATAGAAAACAATTAATTTCAAACTTTCAGCCCGTTGATTTCGTTCTGATACTTGAACATGTGTTGGGCGAGCTCAAAAAATCGGGCATACTGCGTGTTCATCTGAGGAGCGATAATGCCGGTATGAGACAAGAAAAAAAGAACAATGGCACAATATATTTAACTTTAGGATGCTACCACTCTACAAAAATAATCACTTCACTACCAACGATTTCCAAAAAAACCAAAGTCGATATTGCCAGCTTTACTTTTAGTGAGGCGCAGGGTGGAAAAGGTTTGAATAACCCATTTTTACTTCTTTTTGACTACATATTTACAGGAGCAGCTGACCGAGCCGCTAGTGAATTCAAGACAAAGCTTAGAACATGGTTGGCCTCTGGGAAAAATGCAGAGACCCCGGAACAGCTGTTCTCAGGCTTGACAGAAGGGCGCATACCAAAAGCCATGTCTTCTTACTTATGCTCAATCGACTTCTCTACGGTTACAGAAGGAAAAAACGAAATCAAAGAAGTTCAAAATCTTTACGATTTCCGGTTCGACAACAAACATGGCAAGATGATTGCTAGAAAATTTGGATGGATTGGGGAAGGAATAGTACACGACACAAAGAAGTTTGTTCCAGCGACAGGAACACTAAACGTTGAACAATCTGGAGGACATGCGACTCCAAATCACGAAACGTTCTGGAAGTCTGCAAAGTGTTCAAAAACGTGCTCAGAAGATGACGACGAGGAACAAAAAAAGATTGAGGCAATGGTTCCTTTTGGAGAAAAGAATGTAGACGTCGAGGAGCCTATCCCAAAGCCGGTGGAAACCGTTGTGTTCGAATGCCCGGAGGAAGGGTGCACTGCCGTTTTCTCAAAATACGGAAACTTGGAACGCCATTTGTCCATTGGCAAGCACAACACCAAGCCAGAAAGAGAAACACTCTTGGATTTTGCAATGGAACGCTATACAGAAAACATTGAAGGTTTACGAGAAAGTTCAATACCATCCTCATTAAAAGAAGCTCTAGTTGAACTCCCAAAAGGAACTGAACCATATTCAAATCCAGAAGGTTGGGCATTACCAAGTAAAAGAGTGAATAAGAAGTATGACAAAGCGGTTGTGAAATTTGTAATGGAAAAGTTCGAAGAGTTATCGCTGAAAAAATTGAAAGTTTATCCAAAGCTGATTGCAACCGAAATCCGTGAACAGAAGAAAGATGGAAAACTGATTTTCTCATCAGATACTTGGTTAAACTACAAACAAGTTTCGAACTTGTACCACACATTTGGAAGGAAATCAAGAGAGATAGCTGCTAAGAAGAAGATGCAAGATGAAGCAAAGCACGCAAACACCAAAGGACACTCGAAAGCTCAAATCCCAGCCACTATACCTCCGTCTGTTCGAACCCCGGCTAACAGAGCAGCAGCTGCTCCTGTTACACACGTGCCCAAAAGCTCTTCAACTGGGAAGAAATCAAAAGATAGATCGAAGAGAGCCACGACAGATGATGATGATGAGTTATTGGAATCGGTGTTATTGGAACTTAATTCAAAAGAATTCGACGATTCAGAAGATATTTATGATAAAAACGGTGAAGAAAATAGTGATTTCTACAACTTGATTGACGAAATCGAAAAAGAGCAAAAAGAAATTTTTGATGTTTGATTTTGAGGTCTTCCAGGAAACATTATTTTGATACCAAGTAAATGATGTTAAATAACTATGAATAATTTTTATAATAGCGTTTTCTCAATGATGTTGAAGAGTTAAAAATAAAGTGTCAGTACAAAAAATGCCTAAAAAATGATGGACAATTCGATTCTGAAAATTTTTTTGACTTATCTCAAAAAAAGTTTTTTTCATTTTCAGATATCGAAATTTGTCAGACAATATGTATCGATTTTTTTTTAAATTTCATTTTTAAAATGAAGTTAAAGTATTGTTGTATCATGTTAATATAATGTGGTAAAAAGGTATTCATTACAAATATTTTAAAAATCATTTTTTGAAAAAAGTCGAAAATTTGGAGAAGATTCGTACATAGAAAGGCATTTTTCGCAATGATAATGAAGAGTTAATAATAAAGTGTCAGTATAAAAAATACTTAAAAAATGATGGACAATTCGATTCTAAAAAAAATTTTGACTTATCTCAAAAATAGTTTTTTTCATTTTCAGATATCGCAGTTTTTCAGACAATATGTATCAATTTTTTTAAAATTTTTATTTTCAAAATAAAGTTCAAATGTTGTTGTGTAATGTCAAGATAGTGTGGTAAAAAGGTATTACCTACTTGTTTCATTAAAATTACAGTTTTTCCCAAAATTTCAGAAAAAACGGACTAATTTTACTATATCTTGGTCAAAAATGATTTTCATGTTTTAAAATTTTGGAAAAAAACTACACTAATGTTAATCATTTTACTCCAAAAATTACAGCGTTCTACGATCAAAAACAAAAAAATTTTTTTGCTCTTTGAGCACCTACAGTACTACCGTAACCCGGAGCCCGAGCTCAAATTTTTGCATATGGGTTACTGGTGACCGATGGTACATTTTAAAATTAATTTCCAAGCGCTACCGTGCATACCGGCTCTAGGTCCACGATCACTGTGGGCATGCTCGAGTCTTACAGAGAATGCGTTATATACAACAGATAGAATAGAATAAACCTTCAGAAAGGAGAATGAGTACTATCGATGCAGTGGCCACCCATATGTAGTTACTCCAAAACTTGTCAATGGTCAATACAAAAACTTCGGTGTAGAAAAACTCTTCAGTGGGACAAGGAATTGTCTGGAACTAACAATTAGGTTATAAATTTTTCTCCACTAAAACACCTACCTGCAGAAGATACAATTTCGCCGATTCCTGCTCGGGAATATAACGAAAAGATGGTATCAAATAACCGATAATTACCGGACAAATAAATAAATGAAATAAAAATCTAGTTCTCCCCTTTGTTATTCGAAAACGATTATTTGGAATAGAGCTGCTCCGATTCTCGAATAAAGCTACTAGTGAGGTACCGGTAACTGGAAGTTTTGGTTATTCAGTTAGAAAGTAATTGCGTTCATACTCACACATGCACGATACGATTCCAATATACAATTGAGCTGATGTGGGAACTCCGATTACACGGAGGACGCCGACTGTAAAGCCGGACATTGTTGGGTAAAAGAAATATGGGGTGATGAGGGAGCAGATTAGAATGTCACAGTAACAGCACCTGTAAACTTAACGTTGTGCAAGCCCAATAAGCATTCTCAAAGACAGAAATGATGTTCCATTCTGTTTCAGTTATATTCTGTCACAGGTCTATTCTTCGGAGTACTAAAGTCAAGCATTCCCCTGTGCAGGTGTTATCAAAGTGTAGTCAGACCAAAGTATGATGATCTGGCTTACAAGGATGTGTGCCTATTCTATAGGTCGCTCAGATAAATCAAGATAAGTTAATTCCCAGAGTCCCCATTTAATCATTTTTTACCCTACCACTCTATATTCTTTCTGTCACCTTCGAACGCACATGTCTTGATGCCTAACAGAATTATCAGAGAGTTGTCTACTACAAATTTATGAAAATGGTGGTCTACATGTGAACTGTACACGCAGTTGCTTTTTGGTATGAGTTCTATAGTTCTGTGACGTTTTTTTCCGAAAAAAAGCTGTGATAACAAAATGAAAACTGATAATAAATTGGTACTGTAAGTGCACATTTTCTTTATTTTGTTGAAAACTGCTGTAACCGTAAGATTTTGTTACTAGTTTGTTCATTTGAAAAATCCAACTCACCAACAATGTGCATTCAACAAAACGTACTTCACCGAGTCCATAGCCCTCGGTGTTTTCTTCAAAATACAATATGTGGTAAACGCATAAAAAGGTAAAAACACGACAAGCATGGAATGTGAAAATAGGGATAATCCTTGCCAGGAAGCCAGAAAACTCTTCTCATTCGACGAACATTTCGATTTCCACACTGTTTCATAATAGAGGTCGATACTAGTTGTCATAGTATTCGTTTAATTTTCTGTGGAAAAGCCTGAGTGAAAGTAATTTGAAATAGAGATGAAGGCAAAACTAAGATTAAGATGAACAGGTGAAAAAGGAAGGTTCTATTATTCAAACAAATAAGTGATCAAGTTTTTCAGTTTTCAGGCATAAGCTACGCGGGCGGATTTTTCTCTATTTGTTTTTATGTCTAGCAAAGAAACGCTTGCAATTTGTTCTTTCAATAGGCTATAGGGAGTTGTTGACATCTTCCTGGTTCCGTGATCAGGGCTCTGTCCCATTTCAAACTAAAATGTAATTTGTAACTGTAACGCGAGTTTAAGTGCGTTCTCTTAAACCGTGTTAACGAGTGAACTGTGTTCTGTGATGAGGAATATCCATGATTAGATTGTACAATCTTTATTGTTGTGGCGGTATAATGGAGGGTCGGCGGGAGCCGACCGACCACCACCGCTTGATGGAAACTAAACTGAGATCGAGGGGAGATGAGAATTAGAGGTGTTTGGTGTAACGACAGTTGTTATTGGATGGGGAACATCTAGTCTATATCTTTGCCCTGTGACATCCTTCCCCTTTTGGAGAGATGCTTCGTCCCCGAAGCGCCAAATAATATCTTAGACGCCCGAGGTTGAAACATTCTCCATCAGGTAAAGAGATGAACAAAACAACTGGGCTCTCCCTCTCCTCGGCAGCTGCTTCGTCCCGGAGCTTCTCTTTAATTAATGGTGTTGATGAAATTGAGAGATAGCTCGGAAACGGAACAACTGTCGAGTCTCTTAACAATTTGGTGTCATGGATAATAAACAGAAATTCGAACAAAAAAAACAAAGCATCATAACATACAAATTGATATTTATATCTGAAAGAAACGTATTGACTTATACTATTGCCCTCTCTCCGGTTAAGGTCTAGGGGTCAACTTCCGCGGTAATCTTTTTACAATCAGACAATAAATGAGGACGGGATTCATGACTTAACAAAAAAATATTTACAGGAGCCTATTCTTTTTCAACATTTTTTTTCCGAAATTCTTTCACTAGTTGTTTTGAAATTATGAGTTCAATTTTTTTTTTGAACTTCAAATACAATTGTCTCAACGGAATGATTTTTTCCATTCCCTCAATAGCACTTTTGGCTTTCAATAACTCCAATTTTTTAGCTTCTTTTGAGCTTTTTTCAATTCAATATTGGTAGTTTTTCAAGAGACATCAAATACTTACAAACAACTTTCACATTCAATGGGGAAAACTTTCAATATGAGGGCTCAAAAACGAAGTACCGCGCAATTTGTCGTAGAATCCGGCTACACTCGGATAGTGCTGCTCAGTCGTGTCCGTCAAACGTAGTTGAATCAGCTTCCAAAAAATGTTCGAATAGTATAGATGGTAGGAATAGAAGAAATATAGGTGGTAGCGGGTAGTGGTTTCCATGGGGTGTAGTGGGTGTGGAATATAGCACTCGGGATCTTCTGAATCCTGCTCACGGTTCGCGAAAAGTCAAGCTCGTTTGAACGCAGAGCTTGAAATTTCTACTCGAGGTGGGACTTCCATGTAACGCGGGTTTAAGTGCGTTCTCTTAAACCGTGTTAACGAGTGAACTGTGTTCTGTGATGAGGAATATCCATGATTAGATTGTACAATCTTTATTGTTGTGGCGGTATAATGGAGGGTCGGCGGGAGCCGACCGACCACCACCGCTTGATGGAAACTAAACTGAGATCGAGGGGAGATGAGAATTAGAGGTGTTTGGTGTAACGACAGTTGTTATTGGATGGGGAACATCTGGTCTATATCTTTGCCCTGTGACAGTAACACTAAATTATTCGGATTTAGTTTATACTTTGTCCGTATTTTACATTATGTTAATTAACTCCCTTCTTTCCTGTCTTTTTAACCCTTATTTCCGGCGGAAGTGATTTCATTCTATTCAAGCCATCGTCGGGTCTCGCCTCGCCGCTATTTTTTATTAAGGCTGTTAAAACGCGCTTTTTTAGGTGGCACCGCCGGCATTTATCATTTTGATGCCTTCTGAGTGAGTATATCTTCTTCAAACGGCGTTTCACGCTTGTTTGGAAATGAAAACCGGCGATGAAGCAAGTTGTGGAACGGAGCTCATGCTATTAATGTGAAAATATGCAATCAGGCTTGCCGGCAAGTAACATCCCTACATATTAAGATTTAAGATTGAAATCAACAGGTGAAAAAGAAGGTTCCATTATTCTAACAAAAAAGTAATAGTTTTTCAACAGTAATCAATCTTCGGCGGGTGTCGTTCAACATCCGACAAGTTTAAGGATTATTCTTGATTTCAGGCAAAAGCTACGTGTTCTTTTTTTGCTAATAATTTTTGCGTCTAGAAAAAGCAATGCTAGTGCAATTAACTGATAATGCAATTTGGTCTATCAGTGGTCTATGTTGACAACTTCCTGGTCCTCCATCAGGGCTCCGTCCCACCAAAAACTGGAATGTAATTTGTATCACAAAATTATTCTGATTTAGTTTATACTGCTTACGCATTTTACTTTCTGTTAATTAACTCCTTTCTTCCCTGTCTTTTTAGCCCTTATTTCAGGCGGATTTAAGTTGCCGCCAATATCGTCGGGTCTCGCCACGCTGCTGCACCTGCCGAATAATCGATCAACCCAACTAACATTAAAACGTAGGAATAACACGATTCGATAGCTTCCATATTCCCCCTTGAACGTTGTTTGGCACGTTGGATGCGCCACCCGTTGAGACGGGTTTATCTGAATTCTAGAGATATTAGATCTCCATTTCATCGATAGCTGTAACCACTCAAAAACGTTGAGCTACCTGAGATTGAAGTCACCACTTCAATTAGAAACGTTCTGTATGGATGATGGACCAGTGTAATAATAATAGTTGAGGCGAGTCCATGAAACGACACAAGTAAAATACAAAAATTGTTCAGTGTCTGATTGTAATAATTGAAATGAATAAATAAAACCACACTGGCCACTGGAGTGATTAAAAATATTAATGGGACCACTACCTGAGTAATGGTTCCCAGGAAGAAAGAGCGCTGGTATTTTCGAGTTTTTGGAGAGATAATAACTGCAGTGGAGAAATAGAGATAGTAAATACAGCAGATAGCATAGAATAAAATTTGAGAAAAGGTAATGAGTACCATCGATCCAGTTGCCATCCATATATAGTCATACCAAAACTTGTCAATGGTCCATACAAAAACTTCGGAGTAGAAGAACTCTTCAGTGGGGCAAGGGATTGTCTGGAACTAACATTTAGGCTTAATTTTTTTTCACTAAAACGCCTACCTGCAAAAGAAACAATTTTGCTGATTCCTGCTCCGGAATATTACAAAAAGGTGGTATTGAATAACCGATAATTACCGTACAATTAAATAAATAATATAAAACTCTAGTGCTCTGTTTTGTTATTCGAAATAGATTACTTGGAATACAATAGCTCCGATTTTCAAATAATGCCACTATTGAGGTACCCATAACTGGAATTTTCTGGTAAATTGACTATAAATTAATTGGGTTCATACTTACACAAGCATGAGACCAACCCAATAAACAGTTGAGCTGATGTGGAAACTCCTAGCACACGGAAGAGGCCGACGGTGAAGCCGGAAATTGTTGGGAAGAAAAAATATGGAGTCATGAAAGAACAGGCTAGAATGTCAATGAAGCAGCACCTGGAAGATGGAAGTTGTACTGTACACGCATTTGCTTTTTGGTATGAGTTCTGTAGTTGTGTGACGTTTTTTTTCCAATAAAACCGTGATAGCGAAAGGAAATTGATAATTAACAAGGTACTGTAAGTGTACAGATTGTGAGGAAGGTGTGGATTTTTCTTTGGAATATTTTGTTGAAAACTATTCTTTTGTTGAAAACAACCGTAATACTTTCTTGCTAACTTCATCACTTTGTTCACATGAAAAATCCAACTCACCAACAATGTGTATTCAACAAAACAAACTTCACCGAGTCCATAGTCCTCGGCGTTTTCTTCAAAATACAATATGTCGTGAACGCATAAAAAGGTAAAAACACGACAAGCATTGAATGTGAAAATAGGGATAATCCTTGCCAGGAAGCCAGAAAACTCTTCTCATTCGACGAACATTTCGGTTTCCACACGGTCTCATAATAGAGGTCGGTGCTAGTTGCCATATATACGTTTCTTTTTTGGTAGGTGGATACGTGAGTGAAAGTAATTTGAAATCAGATGTAAGCAAAATTAAGGTTATAATCAGCAGGTGAAAGGAATGTGATATTATTCAAACAAAAAAAGTAATCATGTTTTCCAACAGTAAGCAGTCGTCCGGCAGGTGCCCTTCAGCTTCCAACCAATATTTGGATTTTTTCCTACTATTCGTGATTTTTCAGTTTTTTGGAGAAGGAGATGACATATTTATATTAATTTGCTCCTGGCGTGCAAATCTCGCTTGGCACACATATATTTTTGAATATGCTCAATTGAATAGCTTTGCACAGTCTCCCACACCGCGAAAAATAACTGCAAGAAACGTGAAGCCGATTTTTTCCCCTTTTAATTCAATTCTTTTATTTTTTGCATTGAAAATGCAGTATTTTTTAGGTTTTCAGACGTCGCAATGGATGAAAAACGGGTCCCGTCCTTCAGAATTGTGGAAAATAAAATTATCTATCTTATGAGCCAAAAAACGTAAATATTGGTGAGAAACTGACTTTTTTGATACAGAAAAACCGATTTTCAGAGAAATGAGTATAACTTTTTTGGAAGAAAACTTTTTCTGATTAAAATTGCACATATTGTATTTGAGTATGCTCTGAAACTGTCAGAATTTTTTTGAACAAGAAATGTTGGTGGAAATGGCTGAAAATCTCATTATTCTGAAAATCGGTTTTTCTGTATCAATAGGCTATGGCAGGTGCCGTTCAACTTCCAACAAAATTTGCTCGATTTCAGGCATGAGCTGCCTGTGCATTTGTTTTTTGATATTAATTTTTGCGTAAATAAAAAATGTTATTAATGAGAAACGGTTGTGCATATGAGTCTTTCAATAGGCTATAGAGAGAAGGGTATAGACAAAAGTTTTGCAAGACTTGAAATCTAAAAACATGCTGATTAAAAAAAATAGAGCTGTGTGTGAGTAAAATTATCGAAAAAAGAAGTTAGAAAACGGAAGTGACCTCCATTACCCGGAACCATCTAAAAAGTAAGTATAAATAGGCAGCATGAGTAGGGTACAGATAGAAAACTTGCGAAACTTGAAATCGAAAATGAGGTTAATTTTTAAAAGAAACTCTTTTGCTCAAACCACCTGCCAAACTATGGGAAGTTTTTTTCATTACAAAAACGAAATCTTGGAAAATTGATGAACCCAATTAAAACGTAGGAATAACACGATTTGACAGCCTCCCCATTCCCATTTGACAGTTGTTTGCCACGTAGGACGCCGAACCCGTTGAGATGTGTTTCTCTGAATTCAACAGTTATTAGAGCTCATACTACACTAATCTTGTCGAGATTTTGGATTACCTGAGTAGGAAGTGACCGTTTTAATCAGAAACGTTCTGTATGGATGATGGACCAGTGTGATAATAATAGTTGATGCAAATCCATGAAGCGACAGTAATAAAACACAAGAATTGTTGAGTGCCTGATTGTAATAATCGAAATAAATACTTGAGATCATACCGGCCACTGGAATCACTAAAAATATGAAAGGGACCACTACCTGGGCGACGGTTCCCAAGAAGAAAGAGCGCTGGTATTTTCGAGTTTTTGGAGAGATAATAACTGCGGTGGAGATATAGAGATAGTATATACAGCAGATAGAATAGAATAAAATTTGAGAAAAGATAATGAGTACCATCGATCCAGTTGCCATCCATATATAGTCATACCAAAACTTGTCAATGGTCCATACAAAAACTTCGGAGTAGAAGAACTCTTCAGTGGGGCAAGGGATTGTCTGGAACTAACATTTAGGCTTAATTTTTTTCACTAAAACGCCTACTTGCAGAAGAGACAATTTCGCTGATTCTTGCTCGGGAATATTACAAAATACAGGTATTAAATAACCGACAATTACCGTACAATTAAATAAATAATATGAAAATCTACTACTCTGTTTTGTTATTCGAAACCGATTACTTGGAATACAATTGCTTCGATTTTCGAATAATGCCACTATTGAGGTACCCATTACTGGAATTTTTCAATTATTAAATTTAAAAAATGGGTTCATACTCACACAAGCATGAGACGAATCCAATAAACGTTTGGACTGATGTGGGAACTCCGAGCACACGAAAGAGACCGACGGGAAAGCCGGAGACTGTTGGAAAGAAGAAATAAGGAGTGATGAGGGAGCAGATTAGAATGTCACAGTAACAGGTCCTGTAAACTTCAAGTTATGCAGGTGTTATCAAAATGTAGTCAGAATGGTTTCTATGTGTACTGTACACGCATTTGCTCTCTGGAATGAGCTCTATAGTTCTGTGACGTTTTTTTTTTCGAAAAAAGAGGTGACAGCAAGAAAGAGACTGATTATGAAGTGGTACTGTAAGTACACAGTATGGAAGGGTGGAGTTGATTTTTCTTAGAAATACTCTGTTGAAAACCATTGTCACGGTAAGATTGTCTCACAAACTTCAATTTTTTCATTTAAAACATCCATCTTACCAACAATGTGCATTCAACAAAACAAGCTTCACCGAGTCCATAGCCCTCGGTGTTTTCTTCAAAATACAATATGTGGTAAACGCATAAAAAGGTAAAAACACGGCAAGCATTGAATGTGAAAATAGGGATAATCCTTGCCAGGAAGCCAGAAAACTCTTCTCATTCGACGAACATTTCGATTTCCACACTGTTTCATAATAGAGGT
Organism: Caenorhabditis latens; assembly: GCA_002259235.3. Classification (NCBI taxonomy): domain Eukaryota; kingdom Metazoa; phylum Nematoda; class Chromadorea; order Rhabditida; family Rhabditidae; genus Caenorhabditis; species Caenorhabditis latens. The sequence continues at coordinate 931,286 of CM056096.1, forward strand.
CGATACTAGTTGTCATAGTATTCGTTTAATTTTTGTGGAAAAGCCTGAGTGAAAGTAATTTGAAATAGAGATGAAGGCAAAACTAAGATTAAGATGAACAGGTGAAAAAGGAAGGTTCTATTATTCAAACAAAGAAGTGATCAAGTTTTTCAGTTTTCAGGCATAAGCTACGCGGGCGGATTTTTCTCTATTTGTTTTTATGTCTAGCAAAGAAACGCTTGCAATTTGTTCTTTCAATAGGCTATAGGGAGTTGTTGACAACTTCCTGGTTCCCTGATCAGGGCTCTGTCCCATTTCAAACTAAAATGTAATTTGTATCACTAAATTATTCTGATTTAGTTTATACTGCTTACACATTTTACTTTCTGTTAATTAAATCCTTTCTTCCCTGTCTTTTTAGCCCTTACTTCAGGCGGATTTAAGTTGCCGCCAATATCGTCGGGTCTCGCCACGCTGCTGCACCTGCCGAATAATCGATCAACCCAACTAACATTAAAACGTAGGAATAACACGATTCGATAGCTTCCATATTCCCCCTTGAACAGAAACTCTGAGAAGAGAAGAAAAAACTTAAATTGGGATGAAGGCGATCGTAGGATTAAAAGCAGGAAGAGATGTTTCTTCTTTCAAAGAAAAAACCAATCAAGTTTTTCAGTGCTCAATCTCCGGCAGGTGCCGTTCACCTTTGGACAAATTTATGGATTCTGCTCGATTTCAGGCATGAGCTTCTTTTCTTTGCTTTTAATTTATGCGTCAATAAAAAATAATGCTTAGTTTCTTGCTCAAATTACTTTTCCATGTTACTTATTTGCCGAACTGCTCCGCTTTGGCTGATATTCGTACCAAAGCAGTAATATTTTTCAATCGAAAAAAAGTTGGAAGATGGAAGTCTAATAGTCAGGAAGGAATTCCACACAGCTCTGGTTAGTACCCTGAATAGTTATACCATAAATTGTATATTATTTTCCATCAGGCTCCGCACCCTGTGATCGATCCTATTTTGTGCATTAAAATTCTAATTGTAAGGGAAAATACATTTATTTATAAAAAAAAGATTTCAGTTTAATATACAATTTGTTTCATTTCCTTTCTTGATGTGATTACGGTAGGTACTTGCAAGCAGCGAACAATGCGAAAATGACAAGTGCAATAATGATAACATATCCAATGAATTGCCGGGAGTCCTGTCGGATAGAGTTCTCCGGGCGAGCAGCGGGCCATACGAATACTGAAAATGACTTATTTTATTTCAGTAAACCCGAGAAAGCTCACCTTGTTCAGCCGGAAGATTTCTGAGCTGTGCATTTGGAGATGCTCCACAATGCTCGCACACCTTCATCTGCCTGATAGATTCCTGTCGGACTCTTCTGAATTCCTTCTTCATTTGGGAGTTGGCGGGATCCATGTACGGTGGTGGCATCACAATAGCGGTGGATGGGCTCTCAGACATGTTGATTCTGAAAATATGAAAATGTTTAGTAATAAGTCGAAACACATGCACGGAGCAGCTGAAACTGTTATTATGACAAAAGTGCTTGACAAATTAATAAAACTGATAAGAGAAAAGAGCCAAAGACTGCTTGTTGCTGATAATTTCTGTATACTCCGACCATCGTTTATATACATGCTTTTGGTCACTCACTTTCAAGGGGGGGGGCGGAGCTAACGGAAAGGGGGAAACGTGTGATTAGTGAATACCTGGAACGAGTTGAACTCAGGAAAGGAAGATAAGAGAAACGCAGTCGGGGGATGTTTTATGGTTTCTTGTGTAGCTATGGTATTGCAATTGTCATTTATGGATATTGTAGTATGTATAGGTTTCAGGGTGGAACTTTGACCACTGATCACTCAAAAATAACGAATTTTGGACACCAGTTTTAAACAAAAGTGTACAAACAATACGATTAATGTTGTTGTTTACCTGAAGAGTTTGTTTTTCGCATATTTGAAATTAGGCAGATATAATTAAATAATTTAAATCGTCTAATTAAGTAATTGCATGTTTGATATTCCTTTGGCTAAGCTGCTGCCGCAATGATGCAAAACGTGTGAAACATAACATTTCATGGAAAGAAACATAATTTCGAAACGTTAAACAAAAATTTCAACATTTTTAATTCATGACCAGAAAAATCATTTCCTAAACTCCATTTTTGCAGTTGACAACTTTTTCATAGCTCTTCACGTTTTTGAGATACACGCTGTCAAACATAGTCCGCTGAAAACGAGAGAGAGAGAGTGCAGAGAAACAAGAGTGTCTGACTTCTCTGCTTCTCTCCCTCACCCTCTGGTCTTAGAAGGCGCGTATCTCGGTAGGGTGGATAGTTATCAAAAAACTTTGAACTACAAAAATGTAGCCCTATTTCTGATCTTCACAACCAATATAAGAATAACGCTATCTAATCAAAAGTGAGACAGTTACAGTGTCAGTAGATCCGTGATGCAAATTTGTCTTAATTAAAAAAAATAAAATGCATTTATTAATGATTGTTTTGTTTCTTTGTAACATTATAAGCAGAAAATGCCGGGACAGGAGTCAGATACACCAACAAAATATAACTTATACTCGGTGTAGTAGTAGGGGGGAATTTAAAAGTGAAAAATGCCAAGAAAAAAAGAAAGAAAAGAAAAAAATTGCACAATTCAAGGCAAATACTTGCACGCGGCGAACAGCAAGAAGATGACGATTGCAATGACGATGACGTATCCGATGAATTGGCGAGAGTCCTGGTGGATGTGGTTGACTGGGCGGACTGCTGGCCAGACGAGCACTGGAAATTTTTTGAAATTTTGAAAAAAAAATCGGGTAACTATAAATCATGTGGCTTGTGGCTTAGGCTTAAGGAAAATTTTAGGCTTAGGCTTCAGGAAAACTCGACTTCTCAGGCTTAGACTAGACACGGTTTAGTTCCAATAAAACTCTTAGGCTTAGGCCTCAAGAGTTCTCAGCAACAAGAAATACTTTAGGCTTAGGCTTCATTGAGACCTGAGATTTTGGCTCAAGTCATTTCTGAGGCAAAGCTCACGGTTTAGTTTCTTAAGCTTAGGCTAAAACAGTTATCAGCAAAAAGAAAAAAACTTTAGGCTTAGGCTATGCTCCTCTGCTCGATCTGAGCGACATCTTAGGCTTAGGTGATATTGAGGCTATACTCTCAGACTGAAACCTCAGAGTCCCTTAAACAACTTTCCACGACAAGAAACACTTTAGGCTTAGATTCTGTCACTTTTCAGGTCGGCGGTAACTACTAGAAACTCTGCAGACTAACTTTTTTCAAAGGTTTAAAGATCCTTAGGCTTCGGCTCCAGCGCTCAAGTTCAAAAAAAACGAGAATCCTCACCTTGCTCGTGTGGCAAGTTAGCTGCCTGCGCCTGTGGTGGAGCTCCGCAATGCTCGCACGGCTTCATGTGAGACACGGACTCCTTGCGAATTCTCGACATCTTCTTCTTTGCCTGAGAGTTTGCTGGATCCATGTACGGTGGTGGTGTGACAATTGGAACATTCTCAATGTCGATAGAATGGTGGTCTGGCATGTTTGGCTAGAAGTAAAGTACATATGTTTTGCATTTATAGGAACAGAGATTGGCACCGGAAACGAAAAAAAGGAAAAGCGCGATAAGAGAATTCTAAGAATAGAAATTTTGAGGGAATGTCTACGTAATTAGTCGCCGAGTAGGTCAAAATCAGAAATCAAGAAAACTGTTGTTATCAGGTAATTGTTTACTTTAATTTCGAATAAATAAGGGAGGGAGAGACATATGACTTGATAACGGAGAGACTGGAAATTTAGGTATATGAATGTTTCGGCATACATAAATTGAGTGAAAAAAGAAAAATGAGGGAAATGGTGAATTCGACCGGCCAGAGAGAGGGGCCTTGTGACCCGTTGCGCATGGAAAATGCGAAGCGACACGTACAACGAGATGGAGAGAGAAAGTAACCCTAACCTGTCAACCAGATTCTGTCTGTAGGGGACACAAACATACTACTCTTTGCTTCTTTTCGTCTCTCTGGTGAAAATTGTTATTTAGAAGTGAGTAGAGGGGGGAACAACACAAAAATGATGATGTGGTGGTGGTGATGAGGGCTGGTAGTGTTGAGTTTAATTGAAATGGATAGGAAAGAATGAGAGGGAAATGAGATTTTTGAGGGTGAACTTTTTTTGAGAATTGGTCTGACGAGGGGCCGGTTATCATAGTTTTGAAAAAAACCGTGTTGTAACTTGTAAACCGGGCCGGCTTGTAACTCGCTTACAACGCATCTGAAAAATATACCAAAATATAGATCTCGGCGAGTTCTATGTCTGTGACCTACTACGGGCTGAATTGTTATTCGTTACCGTCCCACTGGCCGTGAAAAAGTGTCAAAAACGTAATGACTGAAAAACCCATTCTAGCCCGGCCCGAGGCACATTAACGAATAGACATCCGGCTCATAGTAGGTCACAGACATAAATCTACATTTTGGTATATTTTCCAGCGCCGGTTCGGTTCGCAAGAGTAAAAACCAGATAAAGCCGAAAAGCTGAAGTCTAAATCTTCAAATTCGTTCTGAAATAAAAACGAATCAAGACACAGAAAATAGAGTTTGAGTAAGGATTCTGACCCTAGAAATACTTTTTTTGACGAAACTTAAACGATTTGAAAGTTGAAATCATGCGGATTCTGAAACTAGCTTTCAAATTTTTCTAGGTTCAAACTCAGGTCACCCCGATATATACAAAAAAGTGTTCGAATCTGGAAGTTATATAACTGTTTTCTCTAAGGACACATATGTATTCTGTTATAAATATTAACATCTGTGAATAGCCGCTAGTATACGCAACATATTCGAAAAACAGACACGAAAAGTCAAACGTTGAAGATTGGCTTGTGGTTGTAGGCAGCACACGTCCTTGAACTATGATTCATAACCAAATGGTATCAATGTACATTCAAAACATTTGGGGAGCTTTTGGCGGAAGATTGTCAGGTGGCCTGGAGCATGGATCCGGCCGGGCCGACTGAAAAAATTTTCTCGGCCCGGCTCCGCTTTAGATTTCCCATCCCTGGCTTAGAGCCATGAGGTGAAATCGAGGTCTAGGGTGTTATCAGACCAACGCCGTTAATAATATCTGCAAAAAAAACAACAAAACTGCAATCAATCTCCCAGCAAAGTCACAAGTCACCTTCTGGTTTCTGGCCTACTAAAAAATCCTATTTTCTAGTTTCCTCATAACCAACACCACACAATACATGGAATATCTCTTCTCTCATCGACCCGGATCATCGATAGATCAACGGACAGCTGACCTGGAATTGAGCCACTGGAGGACACAAGCAACTGGTCACGATTTATGGGGTCTCTCTTTTGGAGTTATGGGATGTGTTATTATATATTATCGGAAAGCTGAGAAAACGCTGATTCCAAATATACATTCAGTTTTTGTCCTCGATGCTTAGTATTCGAAAAAAACAAGGTCAAAGTTTGAAAGTTGAGAGAGGAAGAAATGAAATGGTATCTTCTAGATCTTTAAAAGGAGATGACGTTTTAAGGTCAAAAGTGAGAACTGTGAGAGGAGAAAGGTGGAACCGGTTAGAAAACAAATGATTTTTTATCTTTTTCTGTTTATTTCAAAATTTGAACTTTTGGGTACATTTGGACTAGGGAGGAGGGGGAGGAGGTACAAGTGAGTTATGATCAGACGGGAGGGTTTGGACATTGACCGGTCGTCGGTTATCAAATTAATGAGAAATGGGAACGGGTGAAATTAGGAACAGAAGATGATGGCTACAATGATGGAATTGGAATGTAGCAATAACGCTCTACTGGATTTTGATATTCCTAGTAATTTTGAAAAAGGTACAGTACGCTCTTGTTCTTTTTCGCTATCAGGTGTTTTCCTCCGAGCACGTCAAGAAGTCATAGAATTATTGCGTGAATAGTGCAACTTTTGAGAGCAATACTGGTTCAACTGTAACCAAGACAATAGGAAAGAGGGCACAGAGAAGTCAGACACTCTAGCTTCTCTGCGCCTCCCACCTTTCTCTGTCTTCAAAATTACTCAACTTTGATGACCTATATCTCAAGAACTAGAAGAGCTATCAGTTAGTTGTCAACTGCAAAAATGAAGATCTAAGTGTGATCTACAAAACTAACGTAATTTTTTGTAGATTGGATGAGGGGTCATCAATTTATGAAGCTTCAAAGTTAGTCATTTTTCGCTTGATTTTAACTAACTAGGGAAGCCTTTGGAGACGCGGCTTTAACGCTCTATAAACTTGGTTATAGGTACTTCCGACTGCGGGGAATCCATTTCTACAGTAAAAATCTGCTGAAGTTTTGTAAGACACAAGTATTTTGAACGAAAAGAATGAAAACACCAGCAAAATGTTTTGGAGGGCGGTTTCACATTTATTTTCAAAACAACAAAACCTATTAACAATTTTCAAAAGATAACATTATCTTCCTTTGCAAATAAAAATGGAAATAACAACAGTGTCGCCAAGAATAAAAGACACAACCTCTTCATGTGATCCATTTCTCTCTTCTCTTCTTCTACTGACCAATCTCTCTGGCGTCTCTCCAAATCACACACTCTCTCGTCCATCTCTTTTGTTTTCGCGACCAGTTGAGGACAAGAAAAAGAGAAAGAAAATGACATTGAATCTTGTGACGGGCGGGAGTAAACACCTTCAAATTTATGTGTGCACTATCCTCCAATATTTATTTACTTTTCCACTGAAATTGAGACGACTGGAAGAGAAAAGTGGACTAGGTCATGTGTGGTCGTGTTTTGATTTATTTTTGATTTTGCTGCACAAATAATTCGAGATTCGATAACAGACATTTCAACAATGAATGAGAAAAAAAATATATATATATATATATAAAGAAAGAAAAATAATTAGAGTGAGACCATTACATGTGTTTGTGAAGGAATTGACGGATTGGACGGTTAAACTTCAATTTGGGAACTGTCATTGGGGGACTGCAACTTGGCGGAAGGTTGAACGGACACGAGTCGATTGGAGAGGCGCCGAGGAAGATGCGGGTTTCTTCTGGAATTGGTTGGGAATATGGGTTTGAATTTAAGAAATTGAGTTTCAAATTTCTAGCAGAATTTTTCAAAAGACTATTGCAAGTACAGTACATACAGTATCGTGCAAAAAGATACGAACTTTGGCCGTTTTCCGTTGAAATCGTCCAACTTTGACCATGTGTCATGGAAGTTCTGATTGTGACACCTATTAGGTTTGCAATGAATTATTAAGATTAAAAGTAGAGCTTCACTTTTGTAGTTGACAACTTTTTTGTACGGACAGTCCCTAGAGAGTTATGGTCATTTTAAGGGGACAGCTCAAACATCACTCTATTTTGCACTTGAGGAAGAAATCACTTTGTAGATTGCTTGTGAGTGTCCGTACGAAAAATGTGTCAACTACAAAAATGAAGCTCTATCTTTGCTCTGTATGCTTTAACATAATTTACTTTGTGGAGCAATCACTGATACCGTAACACTTTCGCAAAGTGAACAATTTCAACTGGAAAACGCCAAATCGTATATCTTACTGCACTGTACAAATGTTTCAAATGATGTTAACTAAAATTTCCAAGTTTAGATATTATCCGTATTAGTGTGACTCTTTCTACAATTTCACCATTTTCCCTTCCCCCAAAGTATATTATTCATTGTCCTGTCTTATCGTGCACACAATCTGATTTCCTGAGAAACTTAGATCACACATTTCAAATTATATAAAGAAGATACTGTCACGCGTGAATTCTAGAGTGCGAACGCATCGTCGAGCCCCGTCCTCTCATTCAGAAGAGACCTCAGTCGTTCTCATTCAGTCATTCTCACTGACACTGTCATAGCACATTTCTGCTCTCAACACCAATTCATCACCACTCCCCGTTTTCGTCATGACTCCAACCAAGATTCTCTCCTCTCACACTTTCGACGGACAGTTTCATTCAGTCAGAACACAAACCAAGTTGTTTGCTGGAAAACCGAAGAAAACTATCTCCATCACTAAAACAATTTCCGAAGAAGACATTTTTGAAGAGAAGTTTAGGAGGGAGTTTCCCGAGTACGTCGAGAGAAAAAAGGAGAAGTACACATGGAAGCAATTCTACCAAAAGCGAATGGAGAAAAAACAGAAGAAACAAGAAAAAAAGATGAAGAAGTTGGTGTCGAAAATCGGAAAATCTATATCTGCTCAACGAAAATCTGCATCCAAGACGAAGATGATCGAAATTGTGATCACTGCTGCTGACAAGAAAAGGATCGCCAGAATTCGATCCACGCAGTTCCTCCGGAAGAAACCGACCACTGTTCCGGCTATCACTTCTAATCTCACCAGGCAACGTCACGTTTGCGCACCTCTTCAAGCAGCAACGCAGATCCGCCGATTCCCACCTACCCGGATCTTCACTCAAGATGGTAGATTGACAAAGAAAACTGCTCCTCTGATGCGCAAGGTTCTCCGGATGTTGATGAAGTAATTGTTTATCCCAATTGAATTAATCTTTATTGCTTTTAAAACTTAACAAACCTATAAGAAGAGATTCTTTTTTTCCATTATTTACGATTCCTTTCCAGCAGACTCATCAAAAATTCAAAAATCGTGCCTATTCAAAACCCCAACATCTTCGACTTACAGAATTCTATCTTTATTACTCACTAAAGAAGGCCTCCAGGTGGCCGTAGCTGAGAAAGCGCTGATTCGAAATATATATTCAGATTTTGCCCTTAAGATCTGGTATTCAAGAAAAATAAGGTCAAAGTTCGGAAAAGTAGAAAATTATTACTTTTTTAACACGCCATTTTTTTTTGATTTCAAAAAAAAGTTTAGCGTGTCAAAAGTGATAATTTGCCATTTTTCAGAACTGCGTTTTTCAGCTTTCTAATAACATTGATCACTTCCTATAATTCCAAACTGAGTATAAAAATACATATGTTCATACTCCACTCTCGTTAAAATGAATGATCGGGAAAAAATAACCACATAAATATACATTGGATAGGTATTCGGAATACGGAAATTGAAAAGATTACAAATTTTGAGGGAAACTCTATGACAAACATTGATTGAGATACAAGCTGATAATTTCGTGTTTATCTCCAAAGGAAATTTGACTTCCATAACAACTATCTTAACCTCAAGAGCTTCTGAAATTTTTGACTTAAACAATTAGTGCCGAGACTCGTAGCAAAACTAAAAATCATATTTAGAATCCCAAAATTTTCAGATTTCAGGTTCGCACATTCATTACAGGACCGCGCTCTAAATTTCAAATCGGGTTACTTACCAAATTCCACGCCCTCCTCTTTCAAAGATTCTATATGTTTCTTCAGCTTCTCATTGAACCTTCGCTCTTTCACAATTTCCACGTGAATGAATATGGCAACTGTAGCTATCATTGAGATCACTATTCTAAAAAACTGAAGTTTTGAAAAGTTTCAGAAAAATGAAAAAGGGCTCACAACAAAATAATGATATAGGTGAAGTCGATGCAACACCCGTCGATACAACAAAACTTGCCGATTCCGCACTGAAAATTTCAGAAAATTATCGAATTTCTCAAAAGAAAATTTTGATAGAGAGCACTTACATTATCAACAAAAACCCGTCCGGTACTGCAATTCGTTGCCTGAAAAGTCGAGAACATCGTGTAGTAAAATGTGAGTAAGAAGATATGAAGAAGATTATGGCGTTTGCGTGTTGAAAAAGGGGGACTGATAGAGAGGAGAGAGAATATCGGATTAGATGTGCGTTTTGCATGTTTGATGTTGGTGGCAGAGAAAGGGATGAGAAGAAGCTGAGAGAGCAACCAGACAAAATATGAAAATATATGTTGAAACACATATTTTGAAGATGACATGTGGAGGGGAGAGGGGGGAAGGAGGTTTTTGGTATGTTATGAAGTTTAAGGAAGAGCTATGGTTATGCACGACATGCCACTGCGTGTGGTCGGTCATGGAGTCCGTTTGTAGATATGGGACATAACCTATATCATTAGAAAGCTGAGAAAACGCTGACTCCAAATATATATTCAGGTTTTGTCATCGAGGCCTGGTATTCGAGAAAAACGAGGTTGACACGCAAAAATTAGTTAGACATTTTTTTTTAACAACTTAACCAAATTGTTGGATTTTTGGACATCCAGACATTAGGACACACTTGTGTTTTTTGTGCAGTTTTAGGTTTAAAAGTATAACTTTTTCAACGAAATTTATAGCATGAAAAACAATTTTGCGCCTTTTCTCAAAATCATACTTGTCAACGGGCCGAAACGGGCCGACACGGGCCGGCTCGTAATTCGCGTCAAAATGAATATTATGAACTGAAAAATATACCAAAATGTAGATCTCGACGAGTTCTATGTCCGTGACTTACTACGGGCCGGATGGCTATTCGTTAATGTGCCGCGGGCCGGGAAAAAGTGCCAAAAAACGCGAAAATGGCCAAAAAAGCCATTCGAATAGACATCCGGCCCGTAGTAGGTCACGGATATAGAACTCGCCGAGATCTACATTTTGGTATATTTTTCAGTTCATAATATTCATTTTGACGCGAGTTACGAGCCGGCCCGTGTCGGCCCGTTTCGACCCGTTGACAAGTATGCTCAAAATTCTTATAAAACTCTCTGAAAACTGAATCAAATTGTAAGATATTAAGTTTTTGAAGGTGTTGACTTGGTTTTAATACAAACAACGTTTTAAGGTGCATGCTTTCTATTAGAGACTAACGAGGGAAGTTCATGACGAGGAGAGTTGAACTTTTTCTAAAAATTGGACCCCTGGTACTTTCGACCCTGCTGATTCCAGAAATGCAAGAAAAATCAGCGAAATGCTCATGTGGACCGAGTTATGAGCCGTCAAATTTTTCAATTTGTTCACGTGGTTAAGCTTTTCACGTTTTCATCGACACTTGTGCTGTAGAATTGCAAGTTTGACGGCTCATAACTCGGTCCACTTGAGCATTTCGCAGATTTTTCTTGCATTTTTGGAATCAACAGGGTCGAAAGTGCCAGGGGTCCAATTTTTAGAAAAAGTTCAACTCCCCTTGTCATGAACTTCCCTTGTTAGGCTTACGTCTAAAAAAGTAATAATTCTCTATTTTTCCGTACTTTGACCTTGTTTTCTCGAATACCAAAAGCTGAATATTTAAAAATTGCAGTGTTTTCTGCTCAGGATGGACTCTCGCATGAATTTTCCAGATATTTTCCCCATTTCGTCCTTCAAGATGACCATTTTTGTTCGCAAATGTTCTATGACTTACTATGTATGTATAGAAAGAATGATATTGATGAATTCATAAACGAGCTCACCAAAAAAAAACAACTGAACATGAGTCAGTCAAGATTATCGAGAGCAATAAAACCACTAGAATGAAAAATGACTAACTTTGATGCTTTGTAAAACTCTTGAAATCAATCTTACCTATTCAAAATTGTATTGATTGTGTAGATCAAGTCTAGTTCTCCATTTTTGTGGTTGACAACTTTTTGATAGCTCTTCTAGATTTTGAGATTCACGCGTTTAAAGATTGGTGGCTGAACGCGAGAGTGAGGGAGAGGGAGTGCGCAAAGAGAAGCTAGAGTGTCTGCTTTCTCTGCGTCTCCCGCTCCTCCACTCTTTTCAAAAAGTTCACCTACCTATCCCAACTCTTCCATCCTTGGTCAATGCTCTCAAACAAACAAATCTCCCAAATTCCTTCCCGTTTCACAGTTCAAACCTCCCTCAATGATTCACTTTTCTCTCTAAACACCTTCCGGCAACGGATACATTCTCCCTTCCGGAACCTTCCGGTGAATGCTTCTCTCCCTCCACTCGAGTCTTCTAACATATTCAGAAGCATGTGACGACAAAGGTTTCGAACACCTACGCTGCTGTGTGTATTAGGCATTCATACAACTCATCACTACATATTTGATAATGTCAAAAAAATTTTGTTCCGGGAAAATAAACTACATAGATCACGACAGAGCGCAGTTGCTAGAGTAATGTTCTAGTGATATGGTTACCTCCAGGAGAGGAGAGACGCAGAGAAGTCGGACTGTCTCGCTTCTCTGCACCCTTTCTCACCCTCCTTCTCTCTCTCGTTTTAAGTCATCAATCTTTAAAGGCGCGTATTTCAAAATCTAGAAAAGCTATCAAAAAATAGTCAACTACAAAAGTGTAGCCCTAGAGTTGGTCTACACAATCAAATAAATTTGAAAACAATTGGACGTTAAAGGCAAAAGTTACAGTCTTCCAAAGTTGATCAAATTTGCCTATTTCTCTCGCTCTCAGCCACAAAAAACGCGCATATCTCGAAAGCGTGAAGAGTTATCAAAAAATTTTCAACTACAAAAATACAGATCTAGACTTTTTCTGTTTGAAAAATTAAAAATTGAGATTGTACGACATCATACAACTGCATGGCAGTCATTCAAAGGTTTAATATTTTGATGGCTTCATGACTAACCCACCAAAATAGCCTATGTGTTTTTCATGTTTTCCCTTAATAAAGGAATGAATACCTAAGATGTTTCCGGTAACCTGATATCTCGTTTTTTCACACGTACGCTTACCAATCCATGTCATCACTTTCAAGTCAAAGATCCCCTCAAATGAAATCCTTTTTTGCCAATTTGTGTTATTTTATTGCTGTCTTTTGGGTTTTCACGAAGACGAGAGGACGTCAATTCAAAACACAATGAATCCCTTTTCATGAGTCAGGGGGAGAAATGAGAAGTGGGTTAAAGTACGTGATCAAACATCATGATTTTTTTCAGACTTTTAGATTCTAGATTATGAACAAAGGGCGATGTCGGCCACTTTCTTGTACGCACTCTCCCTCTATTCTGCGTGGAGGCAGCGTGGCGCAGTGGTGTTCACTTTTGGCTTGGAGTCAACACACCGGTGGTTCCGTTTTGCCCCTCGACCCAAAACTTTTTTCGTTTTTCACAGCTGTTTTTTCAACAAATAAGCTTTATTCCAGCTAAGATAGAGTGCACTCATATGAAAAAAGTGAATGATCAGATCAGATGTTATAGAATGTACGAGAATAAGAGTGAGAAACCTCCGGACCTCCAGAGAATTAATGAGAAATCGAGTATATATAAGTTCGGTGTAGTTGCCAATTCAGTATTTTTTGTATGGAAAAGCATAGAGGACAGCAATGGTGGGGAGAAGTAGTTCACAACAATTCGGGATATGTCGAGCCAGCTGAACGACGTTGCATGGGTCTGCCGAAATACTCTGAGAGATAACGGAGATACGCATCACTGAAATTGAAAAAATATATGTATAATAAATGTTGGGGTGTGGAAAGTGCGCTCTACTGGATAAAAAGGAACTCACTCTCCCATGGAACCAGCGGCTCCCTTTCCCAGTTCGTGGAATCGCGACATCTGCATCCGGTCTCTAAAATTAACATTTTTTTTTATTTTTCGAAAATTTTTTTGAATTTTCAAGAAAAAAACTCACTCTAACTCCATCCGACTGTACGCTTGACACGCGACGAACAGGACAAGGAACACGAGAAGGGCACGACAGATTGCTACGGACATCCTGAATTCAAAAAAAATTAATTTTCGAAAATTTAAACAAAAATGCAAAATAGTAGAAAGAAGAAACTGAGCCCTGAGACAACTGAGCCTGAGAAAAAAACGAGAAGAGAGCAAATGGGCGGGGCCTAGTCAAGAAAGTGGGCGGAGCCTCCTAGTTCGGCGGGGTGCAGACATCGTGCTCATTTAATTGGGTTTTGGATAGACTACAGTAGGAAATGATGCACTTTTTCTGGTGAAGGTTGTCTAGTGATTCGAATTTTGAAATTTGACATTTCGACTGGATGATGTAGACATATACATAGAAAATGGAAATTGTTGGATAGCGTTTTGCAAAATTTTTGCTTCGAAATGTTTCTCAGAAGAGAAGTTTGATCGGTTTGTGGGTGGAAGGTTTGGAAAATCAAATTGACTGAGTAGCGACTCACAAGGATGATGGGATACGCAGGGAGGATAAGGGGTGTTTTTGACAGGATCGATTTTCAGAATCTGGATCGATTTTTCAGAATCTGGATCGATAGGATCGATTTTCAGAATCAGGAGACAATGCCGGTGCGCTCTAGACGCTTTTCTAACAACAATGATTGCAGTACTTAACTTTGAGAGACTGTTACGGTATTCCCAGGTACCTTACAGGTTTTTATTTTTATTTAATTTTGTTGATAAAGTCTAGCGCTTTATTTTTGTAATTGACAACTTTTTGATAGCTTTTCACATTTTCAAGATATACGGCGTGGAAGATTGAATTTCATAGTTTTTAATAAAACATGAGTCAAGTTTGAAAGTGTCTCGTGAGCTCCCGTTTTGACGTGCTATTAAAATTACATATTGACGGTGTAGATCACACCTAGACCTCTATTTTTGTAGTTGACAACTTTTTGATATTTCCTCTAGCTTTCGAGAAACGCGTCTTTGAAGATAGCCGACTGAAAAAGATGGAGGGAGAGACGCAGAGAAAGCAGACACTCTAGTTTCTCTGCGCCCTCCTCCTGTCCCGCTTCAAGCTTCCTATCTTCAAAGGTGCATATCTCAGGAGCCTGAAAAGCTATCAAAAAGTTGCCAACTACAAAAATAGAGATCAAGATTTGATCTACACAGCCAATATAATTTTGCATACTTGCAACCGGGCCTTGTCCGGGCCGTGAGCGGGCCTTTGAATAACTCGCTTCAAAATAAAAATAAGGAGTCGATCAACCTGTCAAATTATAGATCTCGGTGAGCTCTACCCAAATCTATTTTCATTTTCACTGTGCGTTCAGTGAGAGCCGCAGTACAATCCATTTAGTGGCCGGGCCGTGAACAGCCGGGCCTTGAATCACGGCCCGGCCACTAAATGGATTGTACTGCGGCTCTCACTGAACGCACAGTAAAAATGAAAATAGATTTGAGTAGAGCTCACCGAGATCTATAATTTGACAGGTTGATCGACTCCTAATTTTCATTTTGAAGCGAGTAATTCAAAGGCCCGCTCACGGCCAGGACAAGGCCCGGTTGCAAGTATGTAATTTTATGTAAATTGGACAAGGTTTAATCATTTCATGAAGCGTCAAAATAAGTCATTTTTCGCTGAAAAACTCGATTTTACTTGAAGTACAAGTATTATGAAGTCTGAATATCTGTAAACTCGAATGAATCCCAAATTAAGAATTAAATTTTCCAATTTTCAAAAATCATTATGACGTTCCTAATCACCCCTTCCAACAAAATCTATACAACTCCCTAATTATACGGTTGCTATACGGAAAATTCTGATATTTCCAACAGAAAAAACACAACTTTTTTCCGATTTGCAGCAAAGTTCACTCAGAATCCTCATCACTTTTGTTTGTTCTACTCCTTCTATTCTTCTTCTAAAAAAAGTATTTTTCATCAAACATTTTTCCTTCCAGAATACCTAACGAACATTAGTATTATTATCTCTGGGAACTGGAAACCTATGTAAAAGGCTGAAAAAGAGGAGAAAATAGAATTCGAAATGAGCTCTTTCGGTTTTTATACAACAGAAACCTAATTGGATGTGTGCAGAGTGAGAGAGGGATCACGCGTCTTGAAGTGGCTCTAAAATTGTCTTTTTGTGCTCTAGGATTGTCTTTGAAAAGAGGATTTAAAGAATACGAAAATTGGAGTAATGGACTTGGCTAAAAATAGGAAAGAAATAGGTCAGAAATCTTCTCAAAATGCAAATTTTCTGAGGTTTCCCAGAACTCAGACCTGAAACGACTTCCTTGTCTTATTTTTAGGGGCTTAAATTTTTATTTTATGGTTTGAAAAACGAAAATTGAAAAATTTTAAGAAGAAAAACAAAAAGAAAGCACATGGTGGGGGGATTCCCACAGGTTTTATGTACAAGGGGGAGGGTACTTGAGTTGAAAGTTTCACGTGAAGTGCTTAAACTTTGGAAGACCATGTTGGGAGCGGGGGGTAAAGGTCTAACAAGTAAGATTTTGAGAAATAAAATAAATTTTAATAAAATTCAAGTCTAGATATCCATTTTTGTAGTTGACAACTTTTTGATAGCTCTTCACGTTCTAAAGATGTACGCGTTTGAAGTTGGGAAGTGAGAGAATGCGAGCAGAGAAGTCAGACACTCTAGTTTCTCTGCATATCTCAAGAACGTAAAGAGCTATCAAAAAACTGTCAACTGCAAAAATGGAGGACTAGGTTGGATCTCTATTTTTGTAGTTAACAACTTTTTTATAGCTTTTCACGTTCTTGAGATATGCGCGTTTGAAGTTGGAAAGTCGGAGAGAGCGCAGAGAAGCGAGAGTGTCTGTATCTCTGCGCTCTCTCCAACCTCTCACTTTCGCTCTTCTCTCGCAGGCACCTCCTCTTTCGAACTTTGTATCTCAAAAGCGTGAAGAGATATTAAAAAATTGTCAACTGCGAAAATGTAGCTCTAGACTAGATTGGGTCTGGTGCAACCAGACTATTTGGGGTCAGTCTATCCGTTTGTATCAGTTTCGTAGCTGTGAAAATATTTCTGAGATCTGTGCATTCTCGATGATTTTGACCAAAACCTCAAGGATTCAAATCCCTTGCATCTCAAAACCTAGAAAAGCTATTGGACAACTGTCAACTACAAAAATGGAGAAATAGGTTTCATTTTTAAGAATAAGATAAAATTTGACGGTAATTAAAGAATTCATACTAGGAACACCAGCTGATTCTTAGAAATGAAAGTCTTTATGATTTAAAAAATTCTTATTCAAGAAAACTCAGAAAAACTGTTAGACAATTTTGATGGGCCACTATTTAGTAACTTGTCTAGCAAGCTTCGTATCGAATATGAGCTGCTACTCAGCGAACTTTGACTTTTTAAGATTCGTCTTCAATCGGAGTCGCTTCCAGTTGGAGAGCAGTAAATCTGTCTGAAAATAACCCTGACTATATATCCTCATTTTCCTTAATCTCTTTCCTCCTTTTTCTTTTTTCAGACCTCCCATCCCATTGAATTGGGTGTACAATAGGTTTGAAGAATGACGACATCTCGCCTGGTGCCTTAACGAATTCATCTATATTTCACTAATAAATTCCACACACAATTCTTCCAGAATTCCATATTCTTTTTGATGTATTAGTTTTCCCCCTTTTCTTAAAACATACACTCTCGTCATCACCTCCTTCCTGTTGTTTTTCCTGTCACAGGCCTACATCCAATTATAGCTTCAAGACACTACTGCCTCTACCAAATTATTACATGTCTTATGACTCATATATGTATGCTGCTGTAAAGTTCATTGCATGGGAAAGAACTTGTGTCATCTTTGAGGGGGGTTTGGGGGCCAAAAACTTCGGGAAAAAAGTTTGGACAAATCGCTGGAAAATCGCTGAAAAACCGCCAAAAAACCGCCAAAAAACCGAAAGAAAACCACTCAAAAATCGCTCAAAAACTGCTGAAAAACCGCTGAAAAAACATTAATCATTAATTTTTTATTTAAAAAGAACACGAAAAGAAAAAACCAGTGACTAGAAAACCCGAGAAAAGGGGGAATTTTTGAGAAAACGGTCAAATTGTACAGATAAAAAAGTAAGGGATGCAAATGCGCTCCACCGGACGGGGATTCAACGAATTCTTATACACAGCTGTATTAACTGAGTAGCGACTGAGTTAGTCGATACACAGCGTAATTTTATATTCTGGAAAAGACGAGATTGAAATGCGCTCCATCGAAGTTTTTGAAGCGGAAATTTAGAAAACAAGAAGATGAGAATTGAAGTTACTGGCGCCGTTTCGATGGAGCGCATTTGCATTATCAGTGCCACAAAATTAGTTCCCATACATATGACGAATATCGGAAGTGATGTTCTTGTTGAAAATCAAGAACGCAATGAAGACGGGCGTCAGGTAGAATAAAAGTGACGGACGGAGGATTGACTGCGGACACGATGCACCCTTTGGCATGGGGATCTCGGAGAGGGTGTCTGGAAATGGAAATGTGATATTTTGGAGTTTGAGTTTTAGTTGGACATGGATTGAGTTTCACTTGGTGATTAGGAATGCAAGGGAAGCAAGTGCATGTGATTTTTTTTTGCTGCGGATATCATTGGATATTCAGGTTTTTTTCCTTCTTTGGAATTGGTTTACACAATAATATGGAATAGTTTGTAGTCAGAAATGCAGGGCAATGTACGGATTTGAGGATTTGAAGATTTAAGAAAAACTTCGTGATTTTGAGTCAACTTTGAAAGTGTCTCGTGGACTCCCGTTTTGATGTAGTGTACAAATTTTAAATTGACCTTGTAGATCAAACCTAGATCTCCATTTTTGTAGTTGACAACTTTTCAATAGCTTTTCTAGCTTTTGAGATATTGGAGTTCGAATATAAGAAGCTTGAAGTGAGAGAGAAGGAGAGACGCAAAAAAATCAGACACTCTAGCTTCTTTGTGTGGAGACGGGGGTTTGAATGGCTGGTGAGGCCCGCACCGTCACACCATAGAAAGCGGATTGGGTGGAAAGGTTCCAGAGAATTCTCGTGTTAGACGAGACTGTGTATCGATAGAATAGTGGTGGTTCAGTGGTTCAGTGGTTTAAGAATAGAATGTAGCGAATAACAGGTTTATTTAGTGAAAACCTTGCTGGGGGAACACGATAGTAGAGAGCGGTGAGCGAGTCACCGTCCCATAGGTGGGGAATATGTGTGAAGTGAGAAAAGAACAATAGCGAAACGAACGAAGAGAGTTTCGCGGGCAAATTACAATTGTTCTGGAAGAATCCCGGTCGTTTCGCGCCAAGCTGTCGACATTTGAACTTTGTCCCGTGGAGCGCAGTTGCATTATCGCTTCCAATCGCGAGTAGTCGATTGGAGGCGATTTCCGGTGGATTTTCCATTGATTTGAGCGAGAAGCTGGGGAAGTTGAACACACAATATATTGACAGAATTTATATAGTAAACTCTGGCCATAAATTAATCTCTTCGATTAGAATAAAGCGCGAATTACCCAAAGTTGATGAGCAGAAAGGTCGCGTTAATAACAGCCAGGTTATGGGCGCGACATTCCGGGGGCGGAATGAACCTGCTTTCCGGTTGAAGATGAGGAAAGTGGGTTTTGAACTAGGTTTGGCACACCATTGGGTTCCATGTATCCCGTTTTGGCTGACCTTGGTATGTAAGCCCTCGACCTCTCTGTTGGATTGACGTCCCTAACCCTCTTCGGGTTAGTCCTTGTCTCCGTCTGCTGACTATCCTTGTGTTCGGTTGGGCGTTGAAGTCTCGGCGATTTCCTTGTGACAGAAATTTCGCTCCGATTGCAATGGTTAGAAGTTGATCCTTTCGGACGTCCCCGTCCTCTTTTGTCCTGTGTTGACTGTTCTTGAGGCTGAGGGGTCACTGGAGAAGGTGTGTCAGACTTCTTCGGTCTTCCACGTCTTCTTTCCACTGTTATGGCTGCGTCCAGTTGGTTGTTCAGCAATGGGTCCGATTGACATGTATCCAGTTTTGCTGGGGAGTCTATGGATGGTACGGGCGGAGTAATACTCTGAGGAACTGAGATCTTCTCTCGGTTCTCTTCGTCTCCAGGATCCTCCAGTGGTATTAGCTGATTGACTGGTCTTTCCACGGTTCCATCCTTCATCTTTACCATTACCGAGCGTACTGTGCCCTCCTTAGTACGAGTGATTTCAGCAATCACTCCGAGTGGCCACGTGTGTCTAGGCACAATTGGTAGCTCTACCAGCACCAGCTGTCCTATCTTGGGCTTGAGAACTGAGTGTGCAGCATTCTTGGGGTTGAACTCCTTGAGCATATGGAAATACTTCTTTGCGAAGTCTTCCCATACCTGTTGTTTCACTTTTGCCAGATCTTCGAGCAGTGTCCTCGAAAGTTTTTCTGTTTGTCCACTTTTGATCATGTCCGTTGTGGAGTGTATTCCTTCCGGGAGGGTGAAACAAACATTCGGGGCGATGAAGTCGAATGGGCGGATTGCTGGGGAGTCTTCCAAGTCCTTTTTGTTGGCTGTAATCGGACGACTGTTGACGATTCCTTCGGTTTCGATCAACAACGTTTCCAGCTCTAGGAAGGTCAGCAAGCCATTGCCCAGAGTTTTCAACACCACGTTTTTGACGATTCCGACCAAACGCTCGTAAATCCCTCCTTGCCATGGCGACATTGGAGTGATGAGGCTCACTTCGATCTGATGCCTTGCGATGAATGACGTCAAGCTTGGGTTCTGGTTGATGAAGGTCTTCAGGTCCTTGTTGATCATGCTGTATGCGAGCTTGAACTGAGGGGCATTGTCCGACAGGATTGAGCTGGGGGACCCTCTTCTACCAATGAACCTCTTCAGTCCATTGATGAAACCTACGGTGGTGTTATCCGATACGACTTCCAGATGTATTGCCCTCGTTACTAAACAAGTTAGCAAGAGGACCCACACTTTTCCGGTTTTCCGTCCTAGCTTGAAGGGTAGTGGACCCATGTAGTCCAAACCAATGTGTTTGAATGGGGCTTCCATTGTAGTTCTGCTTGGGGGAAGGATCCTCGTGTAGTCGTACGAAAATGGTTTCGCATGTCTTTTTTGACAGGTCAAGCATCCTCTTCGGATACTCCTGACAATTGACACTAGACTTTCAATCCAGTATTGTTTGTGGATCTCCGTGACGACATCTTGCACTCCTTGATGTTTTAGATGTTCATGGGCTTCTTGTACGATGAGTCTCGCGAGTGGATGTTTTGCTTTGATGATGATTGGGTTCTTCATCGCCTGGGTCATCCTTTCATCCTTTGCTCGTGAGAACCTTGTCGGGTACTTCCAAACTCCATCTTCCATGAATGCCAGAGGTATCTTGTTCGATGGAAACTCGTCTCCTGTCTCTCCGTTCTTGTAATGGTCTTGTATGATGAGCCTTCTGGCCAACACCGTCTCTTCGACGGAGTTACCAGACTTGAAGGCTTCATTAAACTTTGACATAGTAAGATCGGTGAACCTTATTTCTCGGCTTGGGTGACGCAGGTTCTGTTTCTTTACAATGTGGCATATCCAACTGCATACTCTTCGCATGCATTTGGTTATTTTGTCGAGAGAGTTTGATCTTTCGTACGGAACGATGGATGA
Source organism: Caenorhabditis latens (assembly GCA_002259235.3). Taxonomy (NCBI): domain Eukaryota; kingdom Metazoa; phylum Nematoda; class Chromadorea; order Rhabditida; family Rhabditidae; genus Caenorhabditis; species Caenorhabditis latens. Next base: position 952,374 of record CM056096.1, read on the forward strand.
GAGGCTGGGGTTTTCCGACACGTTGACTTTCATCACAGTTGTAGACTCTGTTGAAGCTGACGATTGGACTATTCCAAACTTCTTGGCTTGTTCGCGAAAGGCGTATGGATCCGCTAATGTATTGTCCAACTTCTTGGGCCATTGATCTTCTGGTAGTTCCAGAAACTTTGCTCCATTGTGCCAGAGGCTGCTTTCTTTGAGCTCCTTGGCTGAACATCCACGAGATGCAATATCGGCTGGGTTTTGGTCGGTTGGTACGTAACGGATTGTTGTGACCAGGCCGACCTCTCTCAGTTGCGAAACATTCTGGTGAATCTTCTTCACCCGATTAGCGACCCATATCGATCCGACATCGTTGTTGACCTTGGATAGTACCCAGAATAGGCAGCAAGTGCTATCTGAGAACAGGTTAACGTCCTGAAGCTTCAAGTGGAGTTCATTGGAGATGTTGACCGCTGCATTTGCTGCTAGTTCCATTGCTGCCAATTCCATCCTTGGTATTGAGTATTCTGGTCCTCCTGAGCTGGGGCGAACTCTTGACTTGGAGTAGATGAGCTTACTCTTGAAAACGTCATCTTCGTATCCAAATCGTAAGTACATTGCCACTCCTAAGTGGTATTTGGAGGCGTCTGCGAAAACAATCAACTGGATAGACTTGTAGTTGTAGTTATCGATCAACTGTCTGGGTATGGTGTAGGAAGTTTCGGTGAATTGTGCTGCCACTGTTCTCCACAGTGGAAGCAGCTCTTCAGGTATCTTGTCGTCCCACTTCATCTTCTTCTCACAGAGAATCGAGAAGAATCTTTTCAGTTGAACCGTGATCGGGGCAACCCAACCACTTGGATCGTATGTCATCGCTTTGAACTGGGCGACTTCACGTTTGCTGGGGATCCCTTCTGGTGGAGTAGGAATTTTGATCTCAATGGTATCCTCTTCGGAGTCCCATTTATGACCAAGTAGTTTTCCTACCGTTTGCGGGGATCTGTCCTTCTCAGCCATCCGTTCTTCTACTGCTCGGGAGTTGCAAAGGAATTCTCGAAGATTCATGTGCATGTTGTTGCATTTGCTCTTGGACTTCTCATAGCACATCATCATGTCTTCTTCAGACATTGACGTGAACATGAGATTGTCCACATAGAGATTCTCCAAGATCCTATCGTTGAATTCGTCGACGTCCAAATCCAGATAAGTCAGTATGGTAACCGCCAGCAAGAAGGGTGAGCATGTTACACCAAACGGAAGTCTGGTGAACCTGTAGACAACTATGTTGCTTTCTTTGTATCCTTCGCTGGGGTCTTTCAGCCACAAGAACTTCATGACGTCCCGAAACTTTTCCTGCACCACGACAGTGTGGAAGGCCTTCTCGATGTCCGAAGTCATCAAGAATTTGGAGAGTCGACTTCGGAGGAGAATTCCTAGAATTGCTTGAAGTATCGAAGGTCCTGGATACAATGTGTCGTTAAGAGACAACTCATTTTTCATGTGGGATGATGCGTCCAGAACGATCCGTAGCTTCGTCGTCAATGAATCCTCTTTTACGACAACTCGATGGGGAATAAAATACTCTGGTCCAACTGCTGGGGTACCTGGTATCACCTCTTCGATGATTCCAGATTCCAGTTGTTTAGCGATAATTTCATGGTAGGCGTCTCTGGACTCCTTCTTCTGAAGCTGCTTATCTAATAGAGATGCTAACCTTCGTTTTGCAATCGGAAGGTTACTTGCTAACTCCATTTGACGTCCGTTGAAAGGTAGAGCAACCTGAATTCTCCCATCCTTATCTCTGATTGCCGACTTTTTGAATTCGGCAATGAGCTCGTTGTTCAGAGTTTCCTTGTCTTCTCGCTTAGTTGGGGGCTCGATTCCAAGTACTTCAAATGACCATAGCTGCTCAATTTGTTTGTCCAGTTTTTTGTTGGAAACGGAGCTGGGGTGGCTAGCTTTCTTGCTTCCTACCAAATCGTGATCTTCCGACTCGATAGTGTGAATCCATACTTGATCCAATTCGCCGATGATGTTGACTTCCCTCTTGTCGTCGATTGGCAAGAACGATGCTTCCAGTACCGGAGGGTGGATTATGTGTCCGACTTTTAGCTGTTCGACAGATCTTCCGCTGGGTAGATACAATACTTCCGGCGTTTGGATATTCTTTATCTTGTTGAGAATGTTGTTGCCAAGTATCATATCGATTGGTTGCCCGTCCCAATATTTGAGACCTGTGATACCGTCGATGTCCAGTTGGTGGCTCCTAAGCATTTCCAGATCTTCTCTGGAATGATCCGGTGCCGTGAACTTTGTCGTCATTCTATGATAGCTGGGTATACAAGAGAACCACGACTCTCCGTCTCGGTCTCTTAGCACCAGCTTATAGAATATACACCACGATGGCTGGCTCTCTGCCACAAACCCAGAGTATCTCGTCAACCTCTTCCCAACTTCTTCCAACTTCAATCGTGCGGCCGCATCAGTGGAGATTATAGATACTTGAGCACCAGTATCCACCAATGCTACGATCTTTTGTCCGGACGGTGTTTGGAGTTGAATGAAGGGTAGTTGTGCCTGAAGGTCTGTGATCTTGTTTACCTTTATGACGATAGGGGCTGGGGGTGGTTGATTATCGGTTTGGTTGATGAAGCTCATGTCGACCATGAAGTCATCTGACGATGAGAATGTGTCGCATGTGAAAGTTGATGGTGAGTGAGCACTAATTTCGGGATTTTCTTCTTCAGAAGTAGACAAGAAACTCTTCGTTTCTTCCGAAGATATATAGTTAGTATTGTTAGTTCCAATTAGTGGCGTTTTTTCTTGACATTGATCATATATTGTAGAACTTGGATAATTAACATTTGATAGAGTTATCTGAGGAGCAATTGACAGGGGCGAGACATTAGTAGATGGCACAGCTGGGGGGTTAGGTGAGTTTGAATCAGAAGTCGGAGGGTCGAGCCTCCTCTCCATGAAACAACTGGTGTTCCAATTCTTCATCGTCTTCGTAGTTGACACTTTCCGTAATCATGACTCGGATGTTGTCCTTGTCTTTGATCTGGGGGCAATGGGCGGTGTAGTGACGTTTGTAGCAGTTCAGGCAATTGAACCTTGATTTGCAGTCAACGACGCCATGCTGACTCGAGAGACAGTTGAAGCACAGCATCTTGTTGGCCACCGCTTTCAGCTTCTTTTCTACTGGAAGAGTGCACTCGCTAGCACAGTGATCTGCTGCTTCGCAATATGTGCATGGCACGACCTTTCCTGGTGGCGCGAATTTGACTTTCTTATCCTGTCTCCTACGCGATTGATAGGAATTGCTGGCTCCTCTTCCCTCCCATCTTTGCGCAAGCTGGGGATTATTCGTTCGACCGACATGGTTTACTTGAGTATTGTAGATTTCTTTGGTGGAGCTTTCGGAGTCTTCAATGCTCTTATTCAGCTCGATTGTGTCGAGGATCGCGTTGATCAACTCCCGCAAAGTTGGGTTGCCTCCACTCGTCCGTTTGTGCGCGGCTGCGCGTAGCTGCTTGGGGAGTCTCTTGATAAGAGATTCCTGGAGGAATGGGTCATTTGGGTTTACGCCAAATGCCTTCAGTTTTCCCGTGTAGGTGGCAAAGGTATTGATCGATTTTGTCAACACGTCGTAGTTCTCGCTGGAGAAATCCAGTTCCTCGATCTTTCGTAAGAGTGCCTTCTTTTGAGTGCTGCTTCTGCAGAACTGTCTCTCAAGGTCTTCCCTCAAGTTCCAGTAGGCTCCCTCTGTGAACTCGTGTGGGCAGTGTTGCTCCGAGATTTCTTTTGGCAGGAGTCGAATGAGCATCATCAGCTTTGACTTCACTGGGATCGCCACGTTTTCGTGTACCATGTCGTCAAACTGAGCCATGAACAGCGGAAACTGGTGCTCCTCGCCTCCAAACGGTTGGATCATTGCCATGATTGAGTGCACAATTGACGCCGTCGTTCCTGCTGGGGTTTCCTGAACGTGTAGCGGTCCTCTGTGCTGGGAGTGTTGGTGTTCTTCTGGGTAAGCACGATTTTGTCCCCAGTGGAACTCCTCTCTTTGCGACGCATGGGGTCTTCCCTGTGAAGCTCCGACCATGTCTTGCTGGACATTTGAATGATGACCTCTTCTTCCAGGATATCCTCCGGCAGGTGCGGTATCCTCACGGTCGATTCCATCAACTCTCTTCGAGTTGGGGAATCCGCTGTGTGGACGTTGCTCTTGTTGCAAGGCAATCGTGTTCGCGATCTTGGTGATTGCTGCCTCAATTGCTGACAGTCTCCAGGCGTCTTTGGAGTCTTTTTCGTTCACGAACTTATTCAACTCTCTCAGAGCTTTCCCCGTGGCTTCTTGTGTTTTCTCCATGGCAGCGACTCGACTGAAGAATCTGTCTTCGAGAACTATGCGTGTCGAGCCGTCGGAATCCTCGCTGGGGTTTCTCTGCCGATACTGTCTCGCTGATTGATGAATGGACTCAATCCTCATAGCGGTGTTCGTTCTCTCCGGAATTTCTTCCAACAGCTCACTGCGATACCTGATAGACTTTCTCCGGTTGAGGTCCTCCAGATCCCATTCCTCATTGTTGTACTCGGTGTTGAGGAACTGTTCCAGTCTTCCCATTTGAGATAGGGGAGCGTGTTTGGTGTTTGCGCCGATATTGTTGAGTCTCTTCGACCCTTCAGTGTTATCGGTCACTTGAGAGTTGGATGTAGTTCCAACGAGGCCGGAGGTTGGAGGGGTCGTGTTGTTTGATGCTCCGAGTTGTTGGACAGGTACCGCTGGGGGTGGTCGTTTGTCAGTCTTTGATCGATCTTCTCGATCGTGGACTTGACGCGTGCCAACACAACCGCATAGTTGATTGACTGTAGATGAGCTTTCATCTCCTCCCGAATCGTATCCTGTCTCTCCGGAGTCTCATCTTCTTCGCCAACCGCTTTACGAATGTCGGCTTCGAGCTCTTCAAGTCCAGGAAGTTTGTCCATGAGAGACTTCTGCTTTTTTGCCAGATTGTCGTTCTTGAGCTCTCGCATGTCTACTTCCAATAGGATGTCCGCCTCATTGCATTCATCATCGGCTTTGCGCACCGTTCTCGTTGCTTTTTGGCGATATCCTTTCAGAAATTCCATGGTTGAGCTGGGGAATGTGGATCCAAGTTCTGCAATGAAGATCCAATTTAGTTTGTGATTGGAACGCGCAAGTGTTTGATATGTTGAGCGATAACGAATGATTGACGACAGGAATAGAAAAGAAAAGATTTTGCTCGAAAAATGAAAGTGAGCTCGTGTCGATCCGTCCTCCTTGCTGTGTATCGTTTCCCTTGCGCTCGCACTTCCTTCGTAAGTGTCTTTTTATGTCCTCTTCGGACTGATACATACGTATGTTGATGTGATGAGTTTGATAAAACTTGAGTTGCTGTGTGACAGCGTGTGTGAGTTGATTGAAGTTGAGTTTTTGATGGAGATTTATGTGATGGGTTCCAACCCGTGTCAGCATGTTTGAAGGCTGCTTGTACCATCCTAGCATTTTGAGGCTGCTCGTACCATCTTAGCATTTTTCGAGGGCTGTCGGTACCCAGACGATTTTCCGAGGGCTGTCCGTACCCTGACAATTTTTCGAGGGCTGCTTGTACCATCCTAGCATTTTGAGGCTGCTCGTACCATCTTAGCATTTTTCGAGGGCTGTCTGTACCCAGACGATTTTTCGAGGGCTGTCCGTACCCTGACAATTTTTCGAGGGCTGCTTGTACCATCCTAGCATTTTGAGGCTGCTCGTACCATCTTAGCATTTTTCGAGGGCTGTCTGTACCCAGACGATTTTCCGAGGGCTGTCCGTACCCTGACAATTTTTCGAGGGCTGCTCGTACCAGGTGATCGTATCTGTACTAGACCTCGTTGGCGTAGTCCTTCCATCCAGGTCATTCGGGACTTAGAAGTCGAGAAGTCGGTTCCGGTCTTGCTCCTCCGGATGGGCATTGACTAGAAGACATCTCTACTGTTTGATGAGCTGGGTGTGATGGGCCTGTCGTCCACGCTTCTTGAAGAAATTCTTGTCCTTGGTTTCCTTCTTCCGCTTAGACGTATTCGACTTCCTTTCCTCCATTAGTCGTTCCTAATACGATGGGGGCCACGTCGTATCCCTCATTCCTCTTCTGGAGAGGTATGCTGGGGGTTGATTCTAACATTGACTCAGCAGCTCAAGAAGTCAGAAATTGAGCTATACGCTTCTCTTCGAAGGTCATGCTGAGTAAGTCTTTGCATGTTCCGTCTGGATTGATTGTGTTTCCCACCCGTCGAACATGCTGGGGGCGGGGGTGAAACATTCCAGATTCTTCGGCGCATCGTGCATTTCCTTCCGGTTTCTTGGGAGTCCATAGAAACTCCATCCTCCTTTACGGTGTGGGTTCTCCGATGTCCTTTGCTGTGTGCAAAGGCGTTCATGTTGCTTGGATTCCTCTTCGGAAGGACATGCCGTGCGTTCTCCGTCGAACATGCTGGGGGCGGGGTGGTTTCTCGGTTCCGCTCTTCGCGTAACCGATACATTTGCCCTTTCCTTCGTCCATTGTAGACTCAGCTTCAGGTTAACTCTTCGAGAATTCCTTATACTTCTTCGGCATGCGGTACTGCTCGAATAAACGTTTATACGACGTTTTGGAGTGACTAGATGATGTGCTCCGGCTCACTTGATTGCGTGTGACCACCGTTGCTGGGGAAAGATCATCATCTAGCTTCACCACTCCTTGAATTGCGTTGTGTTGCCACCGTTCCTGTTGTTATTGGGATTTATATGAGGAACACCCACTTCGACTTCCGATTGAACGGCTCTTGTGGCTTCTTCAGCCCCATTCCAGTAGCTGCCTTCTCGCGGCGGCTTCCGATCACTGTCTACTGCATCCGATTGATTCTCCTCTTCGGAGAATTTGTGCAGACTCTTCATTGTCTCTTTCATCGCAGTCGATGACTCCTTTGAGCTTCGTCGTCTCCATCGCGTCCGACTTTGACTTCCTTCTTGTTGTCGATAGAGCATTGATCACCATGATGAGTTCCTGTGCTCTGCTCGGGTGAAACAGTAGACAGGTAATTCACATTTGATGCTCGCGTCCTTATCGCCAGCACAACGACTCTCTTCGAGCCGATTGCTGTCGAATTCCACTAGAAATTGCATCGTTATTGCCAACGCCACGAATCTCTTCGATTCGGCTGGCGAAGCTCCACTTGAAGTTGACATCAACTACCAGAATGGCTTCTACACATTGCTCTCACACTCTTCTACTATTCGTGAGCTGGGGAGCGTTTCGCAATAATTTCGAAATTCCGTCTCACTGAGTGAATGCTCGAGAACCTGAAATTTGTATAGCAACTTACAATTACAGCGAAATCGCTTTGCTTTTGGTCCAGAAAAAAAATTATCACATAGATTGCATCATTTTCTTTTCGCCGACGACCAATAACTAATAAAATCGATAATCCGTATCATCGTGATTCTTCTGTTGAAAAAATCGGCTCTCCTCTTCGGAGAGTCAATTGCTTTCGCTTTCCGGCGAAATGTTATCGAAAAAATCGATAATCCGCTTCACCTCGGTCCTTTCTAGAAAAAAATTAACCTTCCTCTTCAGAAGGCTAATAGTTTTCTTTTCCGGTCGATTGCACCATGTGGAGACGGGGGTTTGAATGGCTGGTGAGGCCCGCACCGTCACACCATAGAAAGCGGATTGGGTGGAAAGGTTCCAGAGAATTCTCGTGTTAGACGAGACTGTGTATCGATAGAATAGTGGTGGTTCAGTGGTTCAGTGGTTTAAGAATAGAATGTAGCGAATAACAGGTTTATTTAGTGAAAACCTTGCTGGGGGAACACGATAGTAGAGAGCGGTGAGCGAGTCACCGTCCCATAGGTGGGGAATATGTGTGAAGTGAGAAAAGAACAATAGCGAAACGAACGAAGAGAGTTTCGCGGGCAAATTACAATTGTTCTGGAAGAATCCCGGTCGTTTCGCGCCAAGCTGTCGACATTTGAACTTTGTCCCGTGGAGCGCAGTTGCATTATCGCTTCCAATCGCGAGTAGTCGATTGGAGGCGATTTCCGGTGGATTTTCCATTGATTTGAGCGAGAAGCTGGGGAAGTTGAACACACAATATATTGACAGAATTTATATAGTAAACTCTGGCCATAAATTAATCTCTTCGATTAGAATAAAGCGCGAATTACCCAAAGTTGATGAGCAGAAAGGTCGCGTTAATAACAGCCAGGTTATGGGCGCGACACTTTGCGTCTCACGGATGCAGTATCCAAACTTTGAAAGCGTATAGCTCGAATGCGTGGGGAGCTATCGAAAAAGTTTGAATTACAAAAATAGAGATCTAGGTTTGGTCTATCTGAAAATCTACGTTTTGAAATATTTCGCTGTGAAAAATCCTTGATTTTTTCGAGTCAAAAAAATAAAATGAGCTTAATCTTTTTGAGGACGTAATTTCCGGCAAAACACACATTATTATTTTTAAATTATTGTGAATTCTTTTATAATTACATATTTCAATTTTCAATAACCCGGGAAATCACATTACTAGTTGATGCACCATGTCAGGCACAGTACCGCTCAAAAAGTTGTCAACTTTGGCTGTTTACAGTGGAAAATTACCATCTTTGAGAGGATGTTACGGTATGACTGATTGTCTTACAAAAAAACGATTTATGAGATTTCATAGACCAAGTCCAGAACTCCATTTTTGTAGTTGACAACTTTTTTCTTCGAACACTCCCTAGAGAGATCTCGACAAAGTTATTTCTCCCTCGGAGCAAAATGTGCGATTTTTGATCTGTCGTCTAGAAATGACCATAACTCTCTAGGGAGTGCCCGTACAAAAAAGTTGTCAACTACAAAAATAAAGCTCTATTCTTGCTCTGTCCAACCCATACAAAATAAAATTTATCGGACAATCATATGACCCGAAATATGGTGTCATTTTCAACTCATTTTCAACTGAAAACTGCCAAACGAGCGGTACATTACAAGTCGATGCACCATGTCCTCGAAAAAACGTTCGTTCCAAGAAATAAGAAAAAGAAAAAGTTGCATTTGTGCTACGAATACAGGAAATTGGAACACGGCTAAATTGAACTGATACATATTTTTGTCTATCACGTACCCTTGCGGACGTAAATAAAATAAATAAATAAATAAATAAATGTCAGGTACACAATATCTTAAAGACCTTTTTCCGATTGATAGCCAAAAAAATGTAACCTCATACCATAGTCTAGCCACCATAATTTTTCCCTTCTTATCTTTCTTATCAAATCGTGTTTTCCCTTTTTGACCAATCTGCGCACAAAACATGTTTAAAATTTATTTCCCATTTTTCTCTTAGAAAGTGAACAACAGTAGTTGGTAAACACACACAACCTCTGTGTATTTATTTTTCGACCTTGCAAAAAATGATTCACGAAACACAGTCACTCACCAGAAGTCACTGATAAAACACACTCCGAAATTATGATCACACTGATCAGAACAATTGATTGTAGTCTTCGTTTAGATGACATGGTCTGGAATGAATACTGGAAAACTAGTAAATAAAAACAAAAAACGAGAGTCGTATGGTAGAAAAGAGAGTGAAGAATCACATGTCTCCGTCAGAAAAAAACAAAGTCTCACCTGAGTGAGAGAGTGAGAGACGCAGAGAACACAAATCACGGTATGATGATTGTAGTGATTATAAGAGGGAAGGAGAATCAGGTTGAGAAAGAAAATGGAAAAAGAAAAAAGTGGTGACCCTGGGGGGACAAAAGACGTTAATTGGATACGGGTTTGGTGGAGGTTGCTTGGAATCGAAAAGTGAGACTGGCGCGCCTTTGACGCATTTCATGAATCGTAGTTAACATCTCTTGATACAAGTTAGTACTAGATAGTTATGAGGAAAACATTTTTTCGGATTTTTTCCAATTCGCTCAACTTCAATTGGCTGTAACTCTCCAGGGATGACTCTTACAAAAAAGTTGTCAACTACAAAAATGTAGCCCTTGACTTTTTACATTTAAAAATTACAAACAATTTACTTAAAAATCAAATTGTGGTACGGTAACAGGAGGTCAAATAAGCCGGGAAAAGCTATGAGTAAGGTTTGGGCCCTCCGCTTTCAGAGTGCATAACTCTCTAGGGACTGTCCGTACATAAAAGTTGTCTATTACAACAATGTAGCCCTTGGCTTGTTCTATACAAAAAAACATAATTTTTTAATAATAGAACTATTTGTAGCCCTGTGGCATTGCTCATGGCTTCAAAATGTACCGTAAATCATGAACCCGTTCAGTACTGGGCTCAAATTCAAATCTGTGGGCAGGTCTTACAAAAAGGTTGTCCACTACAAAATTGGAGCTCTAGACCTGTTTTTTTTTTACAAAAAACAAAAAAAAAATTGAAAAATCATGATGTGCCACAAGCTACAGTATTCGGTTCCTCCCGCTACCATGTTGATACCTTGCAATTCAAGTTGTCTACTTCTACGGTCCATAACTATCTGGGGAGGGGGTGTACAAAAAAGTTGTCAACTACAAAAATAAAGAGCTAGGTTGGAATAATATAACAGCAAAATATTGAAAAAATAGGGTGAAATTGGAGGCTATGGCATGATCTCAAATTTAACTGATTTTGAACGATTGAAAAAATTTCAGACTTTTGGGTAGCTCGACATAGATTTCAACATTTAAAAAAACTATCTCAATTTCTAATTACAGTAGTCTTGTTGTAAACTTAGTAACTGCTTAAATATATCTACTCAAATAAAGAATGATCCAAAAAGAATAATGTGACAAAGGTGAGAGAGGGATAAATTTAGAATACGAATAGGAAATAGGAAAAACGAAAATTGCGCAAGCGATACACACAAGATATTATACAATCCCTCCCTGGCCAATTTATGACAAATCGCTAGCAGTTTCTCAAGTACAACAGGTTTTCGTCGGATTCAAAAAAGGAGAGACGAGAAAAGAGATGGGAAGGGAAGTGAACAAAGAATAGGAAGAGAAGGGTGGGTTAGACACACAATATGTGTCAAAATATTGTGTATTTACTGAAGAAATGTAGATCAAAAGTTTTCGCAAATAGCAATGTAGAAATGAACACAATGGAGGTGGTTGACCTACCCCGGAATCATAATAGAATAGAAAATGGCTTAGACCATGTGACCGATTGGAAATTATACTGATAAGGAGTTGGTCAATTTGGAAAAGGAAATAGAAACAGTTGTTTGGTGCTTTTGGCAGGTTGAGAACAATATATTGTTAACAAATACTTTATTAGAAAACAGTACAAAGTGTGCTTTAAAGTTACAGAATAGGAATATGACAACATACCGTAAAACCAGTAACAGAGGCGCGCCTGCTCCCAGCTGTATATCTCGGTTCCCAAAGGAAATATCAAAAAACTGTTAACTGACAAAATATAGCTTAATATTTGTAGAATATTTCTATAGTTGAAAAATGTTTCATATCTTTAAAAAGAACCGAGATAGGAAGCTTCAAATTCTAGTTATAGGTTTTACGGTAACTATTTTCATACATCGGTTGAGAATTTGGTAAAACTTGCTGACTGATGGAAAATTTGAATGAAAAACTAAATTTTCATAGTTATAGGCCAAAATAAGTCTGTGCCAAATTGCATTCAATTCTCAACCGGTGTATGAAAAAGATGAGTATAAAATATGACAGTAGGCTCCGGCACGTTATAAAAACGACATGTCAAAACTAGAAGTTTCGAACGAAACCATGACATTTCGACACTAAACTATTAAAAAATGCTGAAAAACAATCAAATTTTCGCGATTCACGTGAAATCCGATAGAAAACTCCTCATGTTTTAGTGATTTTGTGGTGCTACCCTTGAGAACCACCCGAATTAAAACTGGTTCAAATCAAAACTACTAAATTGATGTATTTTATATTTAAATGGTGGATAATTATGGATAGTCTCAATTTCTTGCTATTGGTGTATTATCGGTTTACGAGCTCGTGGCGGGGGTGTTTAAGGCGCATGGAATTTGTAAGAAATGATCTCGAAGCGGAACGTATAAATTGCAGTTGTTTTCAGACCTGCAAAGCTCAAAAACACGGCAGACGATTCCGGAAAATTCCCAATAACTTAGACCTTTAACACCATCCGGCACGAGTTTGTGAACCGATAATAGGAATGTCATGGTTTTCAAACGTCTAGTTTCGAAACGTCCCGGAGCCTTTGGGAGCAAACCTTCACATAATGGACCTTTTCACAAGGTAGCAAAAAAAGCAAAAAAGTACCAGCAAAAATATTCTTTTGCATTTTTTTCTACCTTGTGAATAGGTATATAAAAAAACAAACCGTATTATCCATTTTCGCAGTTAACAACTTTTAGATAGCTTCATATAGGTTTTTATATAGAAGTATATCTCGAAAACTGAAAAAGCTAACAAAAAGTTCTTAACTACAAAAATGGAGTTCCAAGTGTGCTCTACATGATTTATATAAAAATGATTTGTAAAATTAGTCAGCTCGCCCCGGATTGACACATCTTCTCCAGTTAATTTTTCAATTCTGCCTTTTTCTCCATCTCTTCCAGAATAGCTAGTGAACGAGGACAGTGATCAGATTCATATGTGGAAAACTGCATCCGCCACCCGTTAACGATTTCCAAACGACCTAACATCAACTTTCCTATCTTATGATTTCTCTTTTTTCTGAAATAGGTTTTGAACTTTAAACATTGATTAATTAATCAATTAACTCACAAGTAGTAATGCTGTGACCCTCCTTCCGTAGCTTCCAAAACCAAAAGTTGGTCAGTGAGAATATTCTTATCGATTAATGCGCCCTCACGAATTTTTAACTTTATTCGCTTCATCATGTCCTCATTACAATCAACCCAATATCTGAGAAACTCATTCATATCCTTAGAATCAAAATTTGTCCATTCTAATACAACTGAATCGGAATTTCTGACGGACTTGAGGTCATCCAGAGTAACCCATCGTGCCATCCAATAACATATAGTCCGATATTTGAATGCCTGAAGTCACCATCATTAGAGTATTTTTAAGAAGAACAAATACTCACATTTGGATGTTTGAAATCTGATGGAATCCACGAAGTAACTTTTAGTTCCTTTGTCACTGGTATTCTATCCATCAGTTCTGTTAACCGCTCAATACTCAATTGACCACTTTCGATACTGATTTCAGAACAGTTTTCAGACAATCCCTTGTCCAAATATCTCAAAAGAGTCTCTCGTGGTAACACCTCTACGTCAAGTACCCATCGGATAGTGGCAGGTGCATAGAATGACACGACAAGATTGTATAAATCAAACATGATTTCTCTGGAGAAACCCTGAACACGTACTATCCCGTTCACTTCTTCTTCAAATCTAAATACACTTTTTGCACAACATTTTTAGTGAAAACTCACCTGTCACATAACTGGGACATCTTGGTTACAGGCTCTAAATGGGGCTTTAGATCTCTATCCCTAAAAGCAATTCTAGAGCTGTTATTTGCTTCTGTTAGGTCAAATAGCAGAGATTCATGTCTTAAAGAAACTTCGAGTTTTTTGAGTTTGTACTTCCATGATCTCATAGATAATTCCAGTCGATGAGAGCACATTGCCAGTTTTATTCTGAAAAAAAAAACGTTCATACGGTTTTCGTGTTAGGAAAACAGCATAACCGTAGCTAATTGCTCTTCAGAATAGAAAAAGTCAGCAACTTCTACAATGACTGTCTTTAAGAGGCACTATCTGTAAGAGCGAGAATGTTTGTGTTGGGCCTTGGCACAGTTGCAAAAAGTTGTTTCAATCCGAACTCTTTTACAGCATATGTACCCCTATGGTAGTGATTTACAAAAAATATGCCACCAGTCCCCTATGACGTCATCATAGGAATATATGCCCAATAATTGGCTTTTCACCCAAAAATTCAAAAAAATTTCAATTTTTGAGATAACGTTATGAAACTCTCGGAACATGTTAGGAGTGTTTCTGACTATCTCTACACAACTTTTCAGCCCTACAGACACCTCAGAAAACATTCATTTAGATTTCATTTTCATGTTTTTTCGACTTTTCTCGAAAACTCCCTCTAGAAATCCTCAAATTTCAAATCTTATACGTATTCCCCGCAAAAAGTTCTATTAGGACCAATTGAAAGCATTAAAAAAACAGGAGAACCTTTTTGAGATATTTCGATGTATTCAAAAATCACATAACGGTTTCCCCCTTATGAAAGAAAATTTTTATCAAAAAAATAAATCACCTTTTTTCTAATTGAATGTTTTCTGAGGTGTCTGTAGGGCTGAAAAGTTGAGAAGAGGTAGTCAGAAACACTCCTAACATGTTCCGAGAGTTTCATAACGTTATCTCAAAAATTGAAATTTTTTTTGAATTTTTGGGTGAAAAGCCAATTATTGGGCATATATTCCTATGATGACGTCATAGGGGACTGGTGGCATATTTTTTGTAAATTACTACCATAGGGGTACATATGCTGTAAAAAGAGTTCGGATTGAAACAACTTTTTGCAACTGTGCCAAGAGGAATCCTCATCTTACAGACAACGCCTCTTAAAGGCGTATTGTGGTCTGTTGTGATGTTTTCATACAATAATGTATGAGTTTCCGCGAGTTCATTTTCATACTTCAAGAATTTTTAAATTCGGTCCACAACCCGCTGAGAGCGAGCGCCGGAAAGTTTGGTCATTGAGAAGGCCGAAGAAAATTGGTGGCCGTGGCCTAGAAATTCGACTAGAAATTCGCTGATTTTTTCAATTTTGATGGTATTTTCGTTTATTTTTGCTGTATTTCTTCAATAAATTTGATAGAATACGGCAATTATTGATAGAAAAACACCAAACACTATCGAAAATAACGCCAGAAATAGCAGAATGCTGAAAAAACCAACGGAAAGTTTGGTCAGCAAGAATGTTCTAGAAATTTCACTTCGTTAAAGTAGAAATTTTTGTAAGACTTACATCTCACTTCCATGCATCATCCTAACCAATTGATTCAATGCAACTGCAGGCAGTTTTAGTAGTTGAAACGGCAATGGAGTAGATGCTTCAGGGTTATCCATTATTTGTTGTGCTGAATTACATTTTTATTTATTTATTTATTGAATACGATCGCAAGTATCGTGCAAGAAGGAAAAGAGAACAGAAGTATCAAGAGTATAAGCATTAGTGAGGGTTAATCGGGATGTTAAATGTCTAGCATAATACAAGAAAGAGATATCGTAGTGTGGTCAATTAGGTAGAGAGTGCAATGAGATAGACGGTCGGTCGGAGCTGACGGGAATGCGGCTAAGTGTGCGGTGAACAAAGAAGTTGCGCCTAGTTTTAGTTTTACCTGCTTTCCAGTGAAATGTGTTGCTACTGCGTGTTTTAGTGAATGTGTTGGTCGTGAAGAAGTCATCTGTGTTAATATCAATTTTGCCTAGCTGCATTTTGATAATCATTTTGTAGTCTGTTGCTTGTCTGCGTTGCTCCAGAGAAACGAGACCATATTTGGCGTTTCGTTGATTGGCTGATAAATAGTCCGGGTCAGACGGGGTAAGATACCTCCCGATCTGTCTGCTGAGGAGGCGGCGTGTAAACGAATTTTGAATAGATTCTATAGCCCTGATATCGCATTTTTTGTACGGGCTACTTACTTCTGTTATATGTTTCAATTAGATAAAAGTGGTTTGGAGAAAAAAGAAAGAAAAAAAGATGTTCGTTAGACTGTTAGACCCTTGAGTGCGTGTAGACGACGTGGCATTCAACAAGAATCAATAAAAGCGACTTAGGTCAACTGTAGTCTCAACCTATTTGCTTACTGTACTAGGTAGATGGCGACGTACATGGCTGGGGTATTGAAGGTCTCGAACATAATGTGGTTCATCTTTTCTCTGTTGGCCTTTGGATTGAGTGAGGCCTCTGGGGGTTCTACGATCATCTTGATTGTCATAAAATGCAACGTCGTATAAACACACACTCCCAAGCCAGCCAATCTTTAGGTGCGTTCTCTCATTTGCTTCTTTCGGGCAACCCGATTTTCATCATTGAAAGAATATATAAAGTCTCTTCTAATGGACACTTGTGGGTGCTAATTATAGTAAGCAAATAGGAGGAGACCATATGTAGATCCCTAAATGGTCGACGGCCCACTTCTTATGTTCTTATGGGTCGCCACGTCATCTACACACATTCCCAGGGTCAGCAAATTCTAAAACGCATTCTCCACTATTTTTTGATCGTTCCAACCACTTGAATCTAGAGATTCATCTTGTGATTGTCGAAATTGCCCCCAGAGGCACCACTCAATCCAAAGGGAAGATGACTCAAATCATGTTCGAGACAACGTCGCCATCTACGTAGCACCGTTATTTAGCATCTTGGACCAATTTTCTGTTTTCGTAAGACACCAAGATTCTCAACACGTTGATGCCCTTCTCTTTACGGTCAAGAACACGAAGCAAATGAGAGAACGCACCTAAAGATTGGCTGGCTTGGGAGTGTGTGTTTATACGACGTTGCATTTTATGACAATCAAGATGATCGTAGAACCCCCAGAGGCCTCACTCAATCCAAAGGCCAACAGAGAAAAGATGAACCACATTATGTTCGAGACCTTCAATACCCCAGCCATGTACGTCGCCATCTACCTAGTACAGTAAGCAAATAGGTTGAGACTACAGTTGACCTAAGTCGCTTTTATTGATTCTTGTTGAATGCCACGTCGTCTACACGCACTCAAGGGTCTAACAGTCTAACGAACATCTTTTTTTTCTTTCTTTTTTTCTCCAAACCACTTTTATCTAATTGAAACATATAACAGAAGTAAGTAGCCCGTACAAAAAATGCGATATCAGGGCTATAGAATCTATTCAAAATTCGTTTACACGCCGCCTCCTCAGCAGACAGATCGGGAGGTATCTTACCCCGTCTGACCCGGACTATTTATCAGCCAATCAACGAAACGCCAAATATGGTCTCGTTTCTCTGGAGCAACGCAGACAAGCAACAGACTACAAAATGATTATCAAAATGCAGCTAGGCAAAATTGATATTAACACAGATGACTTCTTCACGACCAACACATTCACTAAAACACGCAGTAGCAACACATTTCACTGGAAAGCAGGTAAAACTAAAACTAGGCGCAACTTCTTTGTTCACCGCACACTTAGCCGCATTCCCGTCAGCTCCGACCGACCGTCTATCTCATTGCACTCTCTACCTAATTGACCACACTACGATATCTCTTTCTTGTATTATGCTAGACATTTAACATCCCGATTAACCCTCACTAATGCTTATACTCTTGATACTTCTGTTCTCTTTTCCTTCTTGCACGATACTTGCGATCGTATTCAATAAATAAATAAATAAAAATGTAATTCAGCACAACAAATAATGGATAACCCTGAAGCATCTACTCCATTGCCGTTTCAACTACTAAAACTGCCTGCAGTTGCATTGAATCAATTGGTTAGGATGATGCATGGAAGTGAGATGTAAGTCTTACAAAAATTTCTACTTTAACGAAGTGAAATTTCTAGAACATTCTTGCTGACCAAACTTTCCGTTGGTTTTTTCAGCATTCTGCTATTTCTGGCGTTATTTTCGATAGTGTTTGGTGTTTTTCTATCAATAATTGCCGTATTCTATCAAATTTATTGAAGAAATACAGCAAAAATAAACGAAAATACCATCAAAATTGAAAAAATCAGCGAATTTCTAGTCGAATTTCTAGGCCACGGCCACCAATTTTCTTCGGCCTTCTCAATGACCAAACTTTCCGGCGCTCGCTCTCAGCGGGTTGTGGACCGAATTTAAAAATTCTTGAAGTATGAAAATGAACTCGCGGAAACTCATACATTATTGTATGAAAACATCACAACAGACCACAATACGCCTTTAAGAGGCGTTGTCTGTAAGATGAGGATTCCTCTTGGCACAGTTGCAAAAAGTTGTTTCAATCCGAACTCTTTTTACAGCATATGTACCCCTATGGTAGTAATTTACAAAAAATATGCCACCAGTCCCCTATGACGTCATCATAGGAATATATGCCCAATAATTGGCTTTTCACCCAAAAATTCAAAAAAATTTCAATTTTTGAGATAACGTTATGAAACTCTCGGAACATGTTAGGAGTGTTTCTGACTACCTCTTCTCAACTTTTCAGCCCTACAGACACCTCAGAAAACATTCAATTAGAAAAAAGGTGATTTATTTTTTTGATAAAAATTTTCTTTCATAAGGGGGAAACCGTTATGTGATTTTTGAATACATCGAAATATCTCAAAAAGGTTCTCCTGTTTTTTTAATGCTTTCAATTGGTCCTAATAGAACTTTTTGCGGGGAATACGTATAAGATTTGAAATTTGAGGATTTCTAGAGGGAGTTTTCGAGAAAAGTCGAAAAAACATGAAAATGAAATCTAAATGAATGTTTTCTGAGGTGTCTGTAGGGCTGAAAAGTTGTGTAGAGATAGTCAGAAACACTCCTAACATGTTCCGAGAGTTTCATAACGTTATCTCAAAAATTGAAATTTTTTTGAATTTTTGGGTGAAAAGCCAATTATTGGGCATATATTCCTATGATGACGTCATAGGGGACTGGTGGCATATTTTTTGTAAATTACTACCATAGGGGTACATATGCTGTAAAAAGAGTTCGGATTGAAACAACTTTTTGCAACTGTGCCAAGGCCCAACACAAACATTCTCGCTCTTACAGATAGTGCCTCTTAAAGACAGTCATTGTAGAAGTTGCTGACTTTTTCTATTCTGAAGAGCAATTAGCTACGGTTATGCTGTTTTCCTAACACGAAAACCGTATGAACGTTTTTTTTTTCAGAATAAAACTGGCAATGTGCTCTCATCGACTGGAATTATCTATGAGATCATGGAAGTACAAACTCAAAAAACTCGAAGTTTCTTTAAGACATGAATCTCTGCTATTTGACCTAACAGAAGCAAATAACAGCTCTAGAATTGCTTTTAGGGATAGAGATCTAAAGCCCCATTTAGAGCCTGTAACCAAGATGTCCCAGTTATGTGACAGGTGAGTTTTCACTAAAAATGTTGTGCAAAAAGTGTATTTAGATTTGAAGAAGAAGTGAACGGGATAGTACGTGTTCAGGGTTTCTCCAGAGAAATCATGTTTGATTTATACAATCTTGTCGTGTCATTCTATGCACCTGCCACTATCCGATGGGTACTTGACGTAGAGGTGTTACCACGAGAGACTCTTTTGAGATATTTGGACAAGGGATTGTCTGAAAACTGTTCTGAAATCAGTATCGAAAGTGGTCAATTGAGTATTGAGCGGTTAACAGAACTGATGGATAGAATACCAGCTACAAAGGGACTAAAAGTTACTTCAGATATTCCATCAGATTTCAAACATCCAAATGTGAGTAATTGTTTTTCTTAAGAAGGTGGTTAATGATGTTGATTCCAGGCGTTCAAATATCGGGCTAAATGGTATAGCAGTGCAGAATGGGTTACTCTGGATGACCTCAAGTCCGTCAGAAATGCCGATTCAGTTGTTTTGGAATGGGCAAACTTCGATTGTAAGGATATGAATCAATTCCTAAGATAATGGGTTGATTGCGATGAGGAAATGATGAAGCGGTTAAAGTTAAGAATGCGTAAAGATACCGTAATCGATAAGAATATTCTCACTGAACAACTTTTGGTTTTGAAAGTTGAGGAGGAAAAGTCACAACATTACTACTTGTGAGTTAATTGGTTAATTAGTTTATGCTCAAAGTTCAAAGTTTATTGCAGAAAAAAGAAGAATCATAAAACCGGAAGGCTTGTGTTAGGCCGTTTGGAATTCGTTTACGGCGACTTGATGCAGTTTTCCACATTTGACTCTGATCACTGTCCTCGTTCACTAGCTATTCTGGAAGAGATGGAGAAAAAGGCAGCTTTGAAAAAGTAACGATGTGTCAATCCGGAGCGAGCTGACTGATTTTTTAACAATTTTTCTATTAATCTAGTAGAGTGCATTTGGAACTCTATTTTTGTAGTTCAGAACTTTTTGCTAGCTTTTTCAGATTTCGAGATACGACTCTTCAAAGATTTGTACCTTACCAAGTGTGAGAAACAAAGAGCTCTCTGTCTCTGTGTCTGATTTCCTTCCAGTGACTTTGAACGCGTTTATCTCAAAACCTATAACAGCTATCCAAAAGTTGTTAACTGCAAAAATGGAGAGTGCGAAAATGTTCCTGAGTACTCTCAAAAACTGTCATTTTTTATACTCATTTCTTTCATACACCGGTTGCGATTTTGATGCAACTTGGCACATATATACTTTCGATTAAATGGCGGTTTAAGAATTTGTAGAATAGTTTTTCAACTAATCAGCAGGATTTTGCTAATTCTCAAGCCGCCATTCAATCAAAAGTATATATGTGCCAAGTGTCATCTAATTCTCAACCGATGTATGAAAATAGTTACCGTGAAACCTGTAACAAGAGTTTGAAGCATCCTATCTCGGTTCTCTTCAAAAATATAAACATTTTCTCAGCTAAAGAAATATTTTAAGAATATTAAGCTACATTTTGTCAGTTAGCAATTTTTTTATATTTCCATTGGGAACCGAGATATACCGCTGCAAACAGGCGCGCCTCTATTACAGGTTTTACGGTATGTTGTGATGTACCTATTCTGTTATTTTAAAGCACACTTTGTATTGTTTTTCTAATAAAGTTTTTGTTAACTAGTTATTGTTCTCAACCTGCCAAAAGCATCAAAAAACTGTTTCTGTTTCCTTTTTCAAGTTGACCAACTCCTTATCAGTATAATTTCCAATCCGTCACATAGTCGAAGCCATCTTCTATTCTATTACGATTCCATATTTTCGA
Source organism: Caenorhabditis latens (assembly GCA_002259235.3). Classification (NCBI taxonomy): domain Eukaryota; kingdom Metazoa; phylum Nematoda; class Chromadorea; order Rhabditida; family Rhabditidae; genus Caenorhabditis; species Caenorhabditis latens. The sequence goes on from CM056096.1 coordinate 973,234, forward strand.
GGTCTACCAATATTTGAGATATGAATTTGTAAGGCCTTGGCCGTCTATTTAGGTGGGCCGTCTATTTTTACAACATTTTGATGTAAAAATTGGCAAAAAATGAGGGATTTTTAGCGGGAATAGTAGAAGATATAGATAGAAAGAGCAAGGATTACTCAACTAAAAAAAATGTGAAAAAAAGATAAAACTTGGGAAATTAGGCTAAAAATTGTGAAGAAGTCAACTGTCGGTGAACTGTGTGACCCGGAGTTATGGGGCCGTCAAGTTGACAAGTTGTATTCCAGAAAAGTTAAACTGACTACAATTTGTCAACTACAAAAACAAATTTCTGGTCTTGACCTCAGCATTGTGACACAGTATCAAAGCTCTTCTTATTCAGCTGAAAAACGAACATGATTCAAGCAATAACATGTTTTATTAAAGACAGAAGAAATTGAATAATCATAATGTCGAACATATTTTAAACAAATGCACTTTAACGGATTCTTCAAAAATACTGGCAGACTGAAATAATCGACAGACATAAAAGGTATTCGTAACACACCACCGTCACATTACTGTTCCAACAAAAACGTTCTCACAGAAGCATTCAATGTTGTCATGGTATTCCCCTTCTCATTAAAATTCGTTTCTGAGAAGACGATCCAGTTGAATTCCTTCACTTCCAAATGACCCAACACAATCGTTCCTGTTGTTTTGTTCCTCTTTTTTCTGAAATGAAAAGTTTATGAAATTTAAATTTATAATTAGCCAATTAACTCACAAGTAGTAATGTTGTGAATTTCCCTCCTCAACTCTCAAAACCAAAAGCTGGTTAGTGAGAATACTCGGATCGATTTCTTTACGGATTTTTAACGTCAACCGCTTCATCATTTCCTCATCACAATCAACCCAATATCTGAGAAACTCATTCATAGCCTTACATTCAAAGTTTGCCCAGTATAATTCGACTGAATCGACATTTCTGACTGACTTGAGGTCATCCAGAGTAACCCATTGTGCCACTTTATACCATATTGCCCGATATTTGAATGCCTGAAATCACCACCATAAGATTATTTTAAAGAAGAACAATTACTCACATTTGGATGTCTGAAATTCCATGGCATCGATGAAGTTACATTTAGTCCTTTAGTTATCGGTATTCTATCCATCAGTTCTGTTAATCGCTCAGTACTCAGACCTCCATTTTCAATACTGATTTCAGAACAGTTTTCAGACAATCCCATATCCAAATATCTCAAAAGAGTTTCTCGTGATAACACTTTGACGTCAAGAACCCATCTGATAGCGGAAGGTGCAAAAAGTGGCATGACAAGATTGTATAAATCAAACATAGTTTCTCTAGAGAAACCATGAATATAAATTGTGTCGTTCACTTCTTCTTCTAATCTAAATACACTTTTTGTTCAAGATTTTCATTGAAAACTCACCTGTCACATAACTGAGACATCTTCGTTACAGGCTCAAAATGAGGATTCTGGTCTACATCCCTGAAAACTAAACTAAAGCTGTCATTCGCTTCCGTCAGGTCGAATTGCAGGGATGCATGTCTTAATTTAACATCGAGTTGTTTAAGTCTATACTTCCATGATCTTATAGATAATTCCAGTTTATAAGAGCACATTGCTAGCTTTATTCTGAAAATTAGTTATTAGAGAACATTTTTAATTCAAAAACTTGCATTTCCCTTCCATTCATGTTCCGCATCACTTGACTCAATGGAACTCCCGGGAGTTTTAATATAGGAAACGGAGGCGGACGATTCCTTTGCATTGTTGGAAAGGAAAGTGTGTGATCTGAAATATGTTATTCAAGAAGTTATTTATAAATAGAAAAAAGGTAGGCAAGATTTGGGTGGATTGGTCTAGTAATGAGGTTCAATCGATAGGTCTGTGAGTGTGTGTGTAGATGACGTGGCAATCCTCCAAAGCCATTGCGTGCAAATGAGGGGAAGATCCACAAGAATCAATAAGAAGATGACTCCTTTTATTTACTTACTGTGCTTGGGTTGCCCTGGTTCCTGTCCCATATAAAACACATAACAAGCGGAATAACAAATTTATTTAAATGGAAAGAAATCTAATTCTGTAATGATTCAATGTGGAATATTGATGTACTCTGTTTCGCAAGAGTTTTCATTCCAAAGAGCGAAACAAATATCATAATCCTCTATTAATACAGACGCTTCTACTCCATCACCGTCTTTAATCAAATAGTCCCGAGACGTTAGACCTGATCGAATTGACTTTTGGAGTGTGGAACCATTCAAGTGATTATCGAAATACAACACTCTGAAAGATACAATTTCTTATTCTGGAAAACAATGAAAGTCAATTAACAAACCTCATTTGCCAAGTGACATGAAGTGTATCTTGTGGACGATCTAGCTGTTGGACATTCATATCTTTCAATAGGTTCACAGCGTCATATTTTTTGTAATCAAAGGAATTAATTACAAGAGACTTCAAATTTTGAAATCCTTGATTTGACTTCCATTCTTTTAGAAATTGACAGATGGTAGAATCATGAAATTTCGCTGAATGAACTTGAAGTCGGGCACCTCTAAAGCGAAGAAGAATCTCATCTCCATGGTTTCCATCGAAATGGACTCTCAAGTGTTGAGCTCCAAGAATCACAGAGTTCGTACTGAGAATTCCATTGAAATTGCCATCAATTGCAATATACTCCTGATTTGGCGAAGCGACAAAACATGCTTCCAACTCTTCGGCAGTCGTGTTTCCAGGTACTTTGATACATGTTCTTTTGATGTTTTTCAGACTTGGTGGCAGTTCATGTTCAGTTGAATCAACCTCATAATCAATCGACGGCCCGAAAAATTCATAAAGAAAATCATGAATTCCTTGGACAACGAGTTGCTTCTGCTCTTTGTCGTAGATAAAAGAGAACCCGGAACGCTTCGAATGCAGACTGAAATCAGAAGTTTAGATTGTAAACTGAGCCAAAAAATATACCAAAATGAAAATCTATGACTGTGACCTACTACGGGTTGAAAATGCCCAACTTTGAAAGTGTGTCATAGTGAAACTAATGGTCCCACAAAATACATGTTTATAGGGTCAAACAGACCAGGAATAGAGCTTCATTTTTGTAGTTGACAACTTTTTCGTACAATCACTCCTTAGTATGTTACATAGTGACAAAGTAATTTCTCCCTTAAATTGACCAATTTCAGTGCAATTTTTGAGTTGTCATCTTAAAATGACCATAACTCTCTAGGTGTGTCCGTACAAAAAAGTTGTCAACTTTAAAAATGAAGCTCGTCTTTTAATTAGTACGATCCATTAAAAATTGACTTGATAGGATTATCATTATCACCATGACACACTCTCAAAGTTGGGCATCTTCAACGGAAAAAACCGAAACTCAATATACTTTTGAGCGGTGCTGTATATTGTCCATGAGTACTCATTACATTTTGTGCCGAAAAACGCAATATTGTCAAAAAACCGTTCTATGAAGGTTTTTCAGAAATCTGTTCACTTCTTGACCACTTCATCAGCTTACAGCCGTCAGAGTTCTGCGCGGCCGGAATCACCCAAAACCAAAATGTTGGGAAGATGTAACGAGTGCTAGAATTTCTTTTGAATTAATAAAAACTTAGTGAGAACTGAGAAAAAGTGGAAAGACTTCTGAAACACCCTAATAGTCCTAACCGCGTCACATGATCCATCCGGTAGGTCACTAACATAGAACTCGCCGAGATCTACACATTTTCGTATATTTTCAGCTCATAATATTGCGTTTTGAGCAAGATACGGGCCGGCCCGTTGTGCAATAACGTATTAAATGAATACTCACCAGATTGGAGTCTCCTTTCGCATTCCAAACACCTCCATCGCGGTCATAACCGGCTGTTCCAGCGTAACTGGTGATAAATAAAAGGGCCACCAAACATTATCTCCTCTTACAGTAATATACACGCTGTCCTCTTCTGTGAATAAGTATCTGATGTATTTGATATCAATCCATCGGTATATTTCAAGACATCGAATCAAATGTCTGGTTCGTTTTGAGCAGAACGATAGGATTAGAAGTGGGTGGAATTGAAGGAATCCAAATATTTTCTGCTGAACAATGGAAGGAAATTTTAGAAGTTGCATTGACAAGACTCTTGAAGATGGAGGATTGTGAGGGGTTTGTGTGGGTGAGTGGACGACGTGCCAATCTACTGAAGGTAATAGGAAAAGGACCACAAGAGGGGTCAACTGTGATCTCTATCTATTTGCCTACTGTACTTGAGGAATCTCGACGTACCGTCTGTTCCGTTTGTAGATGCCGAACTGTACAGTTCAGTCAAGTGTTCCATAAGGGAGATTGATAAGGGATTTATTTGGAAATCAAAGCAGGGAACGTTTTATGTAACAATAAAGAATACCTCTTTGGATGGAATTTATCGGCTCCGCGAGGTTTTTTATCAAAAATTTCATACAATTTGTCAGAAAATGAAACTTTTAAGGTTTCCATATATATGTATAACTCTGAAAACGATTGCATTTTCAGATTCCGAAGCGAATTTCCAGTTTTCATTTTAAGTCATTTGAAGTTGAAGTCGAGTCTCCATTACGAAGCCAATTTCCCCGAAAAATCTAGCGAACATCATGATATTCTATGTATACAGAAGCTTTTTCTTCATCGCTGTCTCTTATCAAGTAGTCCGTCTAAGAGAATCTAGATAATCGTGGCACCCCCAGAGGTTTCCCGGCTAAAAAAGCTTCTAGTCCGCGAGCCCAAATTTATCCATACAAGGTTTATATTATCTAAAAAAGCAGAAAAAATTTGTATTTTTGTCAGAATGGAAGACCACACACTCGAAAAGTGGAAGAATCTGATACTGAGGACGACTCAAGCACTGATGAAGAAGATGGTATAGATGATTTGTTTACGGATGTAAGAATTCAATCGGAATGATATATATATATACATACTTTCTAATTATAGCCGAATTATGATATAAGAGACGAATACGAGTGCGAGGAAAACGATAGGAGTTTCAAAAATATTATTTGCAACTGGAATTCTCTGTCTCCAATTCTATCAAAATGCTGGAATTGTTTGAGAAATGGGAAAGAAAATTCGGCGAGGGCTTCGATGAGACTCCAAGGGGCAGCTCTCCTTGTAATTATAGAAACTATCAGATGTTTATATTCCACTAGTTTTAGGTTTCTTATGACTGCGTGGAATGTGGTAGCACCTGGAAATGGTCATCGTCGACATTTTTAGACAGAGAAGGAAAACGAGGACAAAAACAATGCGAAGTCAACTTAGATCTTTCTGTGGCTGTTCTCTCTACCGGAAATGCTTTTACAGTAACTCTATTCTAGTATTTCCACTTTGACTATTTTCGTTCAGAAAACTTCATCACTGTTTGATGTTTTGAAATTGCCATTTATTTCTAACAGAAGATACAATAAGCTTATCGAAAAGGTTCTAGAGGCGTCAGTTGAAAAATGTTTTGTTTCTCAGAGATCTGAAGTTCTGGCGATATTGAAGAAAAATGCGGAAAGAGACAATGGTGTAGATTTAGCTGGTGATGGGCAGTTCGACAGCAGAGGTTATTCGGCTGTTGTGTGTCGGTTTTCCATCATGGATATCAAAACCAAGTTTTTGCTGGATTTTGAAGTATGTCGAAAAGGAAGAGGAGGGAACTCTATACAACTTGAGAAGATGGGACATAAGGGTTGTATTGTGAGACTTCTCCAGGAACTAACAGATCTGACCAATTTGGACAATCCTATCAAGTCTTTGACCACTGACAGATGCGTCAATTTGGCTCAGGTTATGAAGGATTATCCGACTATTGTACATCACTTTGACTCCTGGCACTTTATTCGATCTATTCGTAGAGATGTCGCAGAGGTTTTCAAGAATATCGATTCGAAAAACGTCAGTATATTTTCAGAAAGCGAATCAAGTACAGTTCGTTCCTATGAAGCCTTGGATTCGATCCCTCATCACACACATACATACTTCAATTGCCTTTGCAAATGGTGATGGGGAGAAGGCTTATCAACTAATAATGTCATTTTTCTACCACATTCAAAATCAGCACAGCAATTTTCAGGTAGCCAGATTGAAACAAAAATGAGTCTTATTATAGAATTCAGAATCTTGGAAACGTTATTTTTGACAAAGTCCAGTCTTGTTGTCATTCCACAAATGTGGAATCAAGTTCCACTAGAAATCATTTGGATTTGACTAAGAATAATCACAAGAAGGCGTTTGATGTATTGCTGGGGATAATGACGAAGCCCAATCGTCAAAGAGATATTCAAAATATTTCTCCTTATTTCGCAACATCTGCTCTAGAATCTTTTCATTCTGTGGCCACTTCTTATTTACCAAAAGAGCATTTTTTTGTATGTTTTACAGCAAAAAAAAACATTTCTTTGTTTTTCCAGTGATAAAAACGGATACGACCTCCGATCAAAACTCGCTTGTCTACATTGGAACGTCTTACAGTTAGACGAATTATCGGGGCGGAGAAAAGTTGAGGTCGAGCATCAATATTACTGCAAAACCAAGAAGAAATTGGTGACAAAATATAGAAAAACAAGACCTATGAATGATTGGAGAAAAGATATAGGGCGGTTCGCTAAAGAAATGGTATTGGTCGGATGTCTTTCTAGCGATGAAGAAGAAATTGATGAGGAGGTAGAGGCGAGAGCAGCAGTTGAAGCAGAGATGTATACGTTATCGAACTCTCCTTAGTCTCCTTATGTTTATCTTAGTTTTTACTTGTTTTCATAAATGTTTCTCTTTCTCAATTCTCAATTATTCTCATTTGAGAAAAAGATTGACGTTTTTATTCTGCTTGGTATATTTTTTCACGCGCACCATGAGAATTTTCCCCCTTGAACTGGGTAGAATTGAGCACCACGAAACCCTTCCTTTTTGATCTTTTTTCGCAAATAACTTCTTTTAGACCGATTTTCGGACCTACCTCCAAGAGGATTTTCGATTGGCCCATCCATGCTGCGTCGAACCATATTAAAAAATCAAACATTTTGGAAATAGTTCCATCCCCCTTTAAATGAATACTCACCAGATTGGAGTCTCCTTTCGCATTCCAAACACCTCCATCGCGGTCATAACCGGCTGTTCCAGCGTAACTGGTGATAAATAAAAGGGCCACCAAACATTATCTCCTCTTACAGTAATATACACGCTGTCCTCTTCTGTGAATAAGTATCTGATGTATTTGATATCAATCCATCGGTATATTTCAAGACATCGAATCAAATGTCTGGTTCGTTTTGAGCAGAACGATAGGATTAGAAGTGGGTGGAATTGAAGGAATCCAAATATTTTCTGCTGAACAATGGAAGGAAATTTTAGAAGTTGCATTGACAAGACTCTTGAAGATGGAGGATTGTGAGGGGTTTGTGTGGGTGAGTGGACGACGTGCCAATCTACTGAAGGTAATAGGAAAAGGACCACAAGAGGGGTCAACTGTGATCTCTATCTATTTGCCTACTGTACTTGAGGAATCTCGACGTACCGTCTGTTCCGTTTGTAGATGCCGAACTGTACAGTTCAGTCAAGTGTTCCATAAGGGAGATTGATAAGGGATTTATTTGGAAATCAAAGCAGGGAACGTTTTATGTAACAATAAAGAATACCTCTTTGGATGGAATTTATCGGCTCCGCGAGGTTTTTTATCAAAAATTTCATACAATTTGTCAGAAAATGAAACTTTTAAGGTTTCCATATATATGTATAACTCTGAAAACGATTGCATTTTCAGATTCCGAAGCGAATTTCCAGTTTTCATTTTAAGTCATTTGAAGTTGAAGTCGAGTCTCCATTACGAAGCCAATTTCCCCGAAAAATCTAGCGAACATCATGATATTCTATGTATACAGAAGCTTTTTCTTCATCGCTGTCTCTTATCAAGTAGTCCGTCTATGAAAATCTAGTCGTGGCACCCCCAGAGACCTCACTCAATCCAGAGGCCAACAGAGAAAAGATGTTCAAAACCATCGTCGGCATCCACCTAGTACAGTCAGCAAATAGGTTGAGACCATAGTTGACCCAAGTCTCTATTATTGATTCTCGGAGAGTGCCACGTCGTCTACACACACTCAAAGACCTCTACCAACCTGATGAATATCGCGTTTTCTTTCTCGTTTTTTCACCACACCACTTTCATCCAATCATACATATCAAGTAAATTTTCAGAGATAACTATGAAACTATTGAAGTTTCCATATCTTGTCCAGCAGAAAATAATTGATTTGATCGAGTTTCAAAATCTTCTAGTTCTATCATTCTGCTCAAAACGAACTAAAGTTTTAATTCAATCCTTACAAAGATATCGATGGAAAGATATCAAATTTGTGAAATATTCGTTAGATGAAAAAGACAAAATCTGTGTTAGAGTGAGATCAGAAAATATTGACGAGTGCATTTTCTTATCACCAACTACACTGGAAGACACGGTCATTACTTCCATGGATGTGTTTGGAATGGGACCAGAGATTCCTATCTGGTAAGTGTTGGATAGTCTAGGCAAAGTTTGGATTGAACTTTTTCTTTCATTATTTCTTGTAACATTTCAGTTTGCATCCGAGATATTTCGGAAACCAATATCTCTACGACAGAGAGGAGAAGCAACTAGTTGTCCAAGGAATTCATGATTTTCTCTATGAACTTTTTGGGTCGTCGATTGATTATGAGGTTGATTCAACTGAAAATAAACTGCCACCAAGTCTGAAAAACATTGACAGAACTTGCATCAAAGTACCTGAAAACACGACAGCCGAAGAGTTGGAGACATGTTTTGTAGCTTCTCCAAACCAGGAATACATTGAAATTGACGGACAGTGCTATGGAATTCTCAGTACAAACTCTGTGATTTATGGAGTTCAACACTTGAGAGTCTGTTTCGAAGGAGATCATGGAGATGAGATATTACTTCGCTTTAGAGGTAACCGACTTCAATTTCATGCAACGACATTTCATGATTCTACGATCTGTCAATTTTTAAAAGAGTGGAAGTCAAATCGAGGATTCCAAAACTTGAATTCTCTTGTAATTAATTCCTTTGATTATAAAAACTACGTAGCTGCAGAACTTTTGAAAGATATGGATGTCAAACAACTGGATAAAATAGAACATACTCTTTGTGTCACTTGGCGAATGAGGTTTGTCCTTTAAGGTTTTTTTCTAAATGAACCAATTATGATATTTCAGCATCTCATATCCCTCTAATGTGATGTTCGGATATTTTCCTCCGAAGTCGTTTCCATCAGAATTAACTTCTCGTGACTATTTGATAAGAGACGGTGATGGAGAAAAAGCTTCTGTATCCATAGAAGACCATAATGTCCGTTTCGCTCTCTGGAATGGGAATTCGTGTGAAATGGAAATTATCAATAGTTGAAATAATTCGATTGTTTCTGATTATTTCTTGTTCTGTGTTGATTTGTTTTTGTTGTTTTCTAATAAAAGTTGTATGAATGAACATGTTGTTTTCTGCTTCCCCTGAAAAATCTAAACTTTTACGTTTTTTTAGTGAAAAATGAAGAAAACCCTGCGAAAGTCCAGTCATAATCGGCAAATTCCCATTTTTTGGCGTCATTTTCATCCAAATTTTAAAAAATTTTCGATTTTTTTCTCAAAAGTTTCATACTTATTGTCTGAAAATCTGAAATTCCAGCCATTCCAGCTTTTTCCAGCTTCAATGTCTGTTTCCTGAGAATTTTCCTGAAATTCTGAAATAAAACTCTTTTCTGAAAGCTTTCAAAACCGAAAACAGTGATTTTCAGTTATTTCTACAATAATCGGACTGCAAAACATAACATTTTCGACGTGGAATTATTGAGAAATCTTCAAATCTCCTAAAACCCTGTGTCTACAGTATTCGGACTATAAAATACAACAAATTCTGTATCATCTGGCCACGATAAATCATTAAAATTTACAGAAATTGTTGTTTCTGAGGGCGGGGACCTAGGGTAGACAGGCGTGACAAAATTTTTAATTTATTTTTTGCACAATTTCATATTATCTAACTTGATTTTGCCTATAAAAACCCCTGTCGCAGTTTCTTCCCATTAAAAGAAAACAAAACAAAAAAGATTGCAGCAAAAAAGTTCGAACTCGGGTGGGGCAAACTCAAAAACAAGGCTGTTAACCACTAGGCCAAACCTTCGCACAGGTAGACCGCAAAGTCCCAAAAACGGACGACCAACGGCTGAGCGGCCGCAAGCGTGCGAGTGGCGAACGAACGGCGGATGAACGACCGCAAACGGGCCAACGACGGCCCGTTACCGGCCCGCCAAAACACTGTTAAAAACCAGTCAAATAATGGATTTTCGAAATTCTGCTTCAAAATCATTGTTATACCATTTAGAGTCTGTAGAAGTTGTTCGAAGCTATTATTTTCTTGTTTTTGACATGTTCTGAAGCAAACGGACGAACGACGGGTTAATGACGGATCGCAAACGGGCTAATGGCGGCTTAGTGGCGTCTAAAAGTGGGAAAACGGGCTGAGAAAGGATTTGTTCTAGAAAAAGCACAGAAACCTATAAAAAAGTAGTTTTAGTATTATAATAATTCTATAGAAGTCTTGATGATTGATATTTGAAACAAAGTGAGATCACACGACCGAAAAACAATGCTACTATTTAGTGGCTCAGCGAACCGCCATGGTGTGAGGGATGACTACACCTGGGGTACATTCAGATTTTCATATTCAAGAATTTGTTAACATACAAAACTGAACTAGAAGGGCACTTTAGAGTAGTTTCCAGTCACAATCTCACAAGTTATACTGTAGATTCGCTATCTGATCACTTTCTACTTCTATTCAGACAGTTTCGAATTTTATTTACAAAAATGTGTTTCAGGAATTGTCATGTTTTGTTATTTTATGTGTTTTTTTTAAAGAAATTTATTCTTTTTCACTGAAATTTCCGAGAATTCACATTTTTCGAGTTGACTCGTTGAAGCTGAAGCTCGCAACGACACTCCGAAATTACGGGCGCGTCTTGTTTGTCGTAAATCGACACTGATTTTTTTTCCACGTTAAAATTTCATTTTCGTTCGTTTTCCTTCAATTTTTATGGTATTTCTTCGATTTTTCTCAATTCGTTTTCGGTAAATAATTTTCATTCATCTGTCGGAAACGTTTTCACTCGTTATTTATGACTAATTACGACGAAATTGTCTATTTTCAGGCTAATCGAGAATATCGTCGTCGGCGCTACTCTACTGGACACCAAAAACAAGGAATTTCAAAGGATTCGTAAGGTTTGTATCAGATAATTGCTTAAATTAAGTGGGAATAAGAATATTTTCAGCGAATGTCACTGGAATCCCGAAAGGTGTGTCCAAATCGACAAGCGGAAGAGCTGGTTAATCGATCAGGAGAAGAAGTATTCAGTGGACATTGGACTCAACGGAAACAAAAAGTATGATATTCGCGCTTTTTAAAACAGTGGAAACGTAGCTAGTATTTTTTCAGAGATCAAACGGTAAAAGTCAACATGATACACTACTGTCGAATGCCGATGACCACCACTAGACAATGGCATCAATGGAAACGGAAGGAGGAGCAATACAGCAGTAGTGAAGTCTCTATATGCGATTCAATGTCCCAGCATCGTGGAGAACACTTGCCGAATCATCATCAAGACGGATCTTCTACTTCGTCGATTCAGGGATTTCAACAATTCACTGGTTCTCTGTTCGATACCCCGCCATCAGTGCTCCACAGCAACATCAACAATCACGAACTTCTGGCTTTTGGAGAATGAACGCTCTGGACAAAGTGAGCAGTGCCGAGTGTAGAGAAACACTCGTTGGAGTGATAAGTGAGTTATCCAATAACTATGAATCGTATTGTAACTTGTTGTCTTTCAGGTTGGTTCCATTCGTCTACAAGCGAATTCATCTCAACGAAGATTGGAAATCAAGAAAAGTGACGAGAGAAAGATGAAGAGAGTGTCACCGTCGACTGACCTATTTGACGCGGAAAATGGACGAGAAACGAGCCAAAAGGCGAATTTTCAAAGTATTAATCACCTAGTTATGATGTTTCTTTTTATTACTGTTTTTTATAAGTGTCAACTTTTTTTGTTATTAATTTTGTTTTGATAATAAATAAGTATTTATAATAACGAGTATTGTTCGCAAAAAAAATCATTTTTAGCAAGCCTAATGGGGAGCGGGAAGGGACCAGAATGGGTTGAAAACGGATGAAAACCGGTCCGTCAGCGGCTCAAATAGCGAGAAAACGGGCCGTCTACGGATGTCCGACGGACCGTTGGCGGCCCGTCGGTCAGCCACAGAATGTTCGCCGGTGATCCGGCGCTGGTCCGTTTTTGGGACTTTGCGCTCTACCTGTGTTCGCTTAACGATAAAAAGGGGATATGATGGTGAAGAAAGGAAGGTGTCACGCCAAGAAAAAGTAGTGAACCAGACTGCAAAAACCGGGTTTCAGAGTGCATTGGAGATGAAAAATTATCGAAATTTTTCTCAATCGCTTCATTTTTTTCATTTCCATCCAATTCCAGCTCGTCAATACACATTTCTTCGATGAATTCTTCCAATTTTCCGGAAATTTTCTCGTTTTTTCTCGAAAAAAAACTGATTTTCGCAATTTTCTTTCGAATTTTTCCATTTTTCAGTTATTTCCCGAATCTCGAATCGAATTTCCAGATTCCGAAGCGATTTTCCAACTTCTCCTTGATTTCGATCGATGAATTTCCCTGAAAAATTCTAATTTTTCAGTGTTTTTCGAGAGAAAAGTGAAGAAAAACTTGCAAAAATCCGATAAAAAATCGATTAATTTCGCTAAATTTGATACACTTTTCGGCTGAAAATCTGAAATTTTTCAGCCAAACCTCACTTTCAGCTTCTTCCAGCTTCCTCCAACGTCTACCACCTGAAAGTTTTCCTGAAAATCTGAAAGAAAAGAGACAACTGAAAACGAGTGAATAATGAGCCCGGAACATTTTATTTTGTAAATTTTGTGTATAGCGAGTAGCAATTAGAGACAAATATGCACAAAACAAAGAACAGAGCAAATTGGGGGGTCTTATGTGTGGCAGGATCGGAAAAAATAAAATCTTGATGGTCTTTTTTTGGATGGTCTCATGATCTTAAAATGATGATACGGAAGTTGTTATTGTCCCCAAAAGGGACCATAACGATTTGGTGACAAAAAAGGGGAAAAAAGATGGTAAAAAAGGGAAAAATAATAGAGAAAAATGGTGAGGGCGAGGCGCTTAGAAGCACTTGCGGTGGACGATCGATGGGCCGGACTCGTCGTACTCTTGCTTGGAGATCCACATCTGTTGGAAGGTGGAGAGGGAAGCGAGAATGGATCCTCCGATCCAGACGGAGTACTTGCGCTCTGGTGGAGCGATGATCTTGATCTTCATGGTGCTGAAAAGAGAAGGAAATTAGAATTTGAAGAGACGAGCAGAGTTGTAGAAACTTACGATGGGGCAAGAGCGGTGATCTCCTTTTGCATGCGATCAGCAATTCCTGGATACATGGTGGTTCCTCCGGAGAGAACGGTGTTGGCGTACAAGTCCTTACGGATGTCAATGTCGCACTTCATGATGGAGTTGTAAGAAGTCTCGTGGATTCCGGCAGACTCCATACCCAAGAAGGATGGCTGAAAATGATTGGGATTGAATGATATCTTTGAATTATTGATTTATTTACCTGGAAGAGAGCCTCTGGGCAACGGAATCGCTCGTTTCCGACGGTGATGACCTGTCCGTCAGGGAGTTCGTAGGACTTCTCGAGGGAAGATGAGGAAGCGGCGGTGGCCATCTCCTGCTCGAAGTCGAGGGCGACGTAGCAGAGCTTCTCCTTGATGTCACGGACGATCTCACGCTCAGCGGTGGTGGTGAAAGAGTAACCGCGCTCAGTGAGGATCTTCATGAGGTAATCAGTAAGATCACGTCCGGCCAAGTCGAGACGGAGGATGGCGTGTGGGAGAGCATATCCTTCGTAGATTGGGACGGTGTGGGTGACACCATCTCCAGAGTCGAGGACGACTCCGGTGGTACGTCCGGAAGCGTAGAGGGAGAGAACGGCTTGGATGGCGACGTACATGGCTGGGGTGTTGAAGGTCTCGAACATGATTTGGGTCATCTTTTCTCTGTTGGCCTTTGGATTGAGTGGGGCCTCAGTGAGGAGGACTGGGTGCTCTTCTGGGGCAACACGGAGCTCGTTGTAGAAGGTGTGATGCCAGATCTTCTCCATGTCATCCCAGTTGGTGACGATACCGTGCTCAATTGGGTACTTGAGGGTAAGGATACCTGAAATGAGGGAATTAGATCAAGTTCATAGCTTTCTGAAAGCGTTACCTCTCTTGGACTGGGCCTCATCTCCGACGTACGAGTCCTTCTGTCCCATACCGACCATGACTCCTTGATGACGTGGTCTTCCGACAATGGATGGGAACACGGCGCGTGGAGCGTCGTCTCCGGCGAATCCGGCCTTGCACATTCCGGATCCATTGTCTACAACAAGAGCGGCAACCTCGTCGTCACACATTTTTGATTAGTTTTTAATATACCTGAAAATAAATAGAGTTAATAAAGAGAAGTGGTAAAGGGAGAGCGAGAGAATTGAAAGAAGAAATGAAAAGAGGAATGGAGAAGTATATAAAAGGAATCTATGGCGATTTCGTAACCCATAGCCATAAAATGTGAAAGAAAACTCGAGTAGACTGCAGATGTTCTGTGTGCTGTGGACCCGAAGACACTATGAAGACCGATGGTTGGTTGCTTCATGTGTGTGAACGTAGGGAAGAGGGGAGCAAAGAGTGGGCGGAGCTGTTGTTTCATCAGTAAAAGAGAAACAGAAGCGATGGGAGAAGGAGAGAGATGGCGGGAGCGGAGACCCCCGCCGCCGGTGAATGGCAACAGCCGCTGTGCTCCCGCCACCCTCCCGAAGTGATCTTTCCGGAGAGAAGAGAGTCGAGAGATGATTCTGAGAAGAAATGAGCTCTCTCTTGTTTCTCTCAATGATATCGCTGGGGAGGCTTACAACATGGCAGTCAACAAGAATCGTTGGCAGACTTTTTCAAAAGTAGTAGAGAAAAAGAGAGAATTTTTGTCTCGGGTCCATTCGAAAAGTTATGATTGAGAAAATATGTGAGCGAAAGGGTATGGGCTCTTGTGTGTACATATGCTAATGTTGACTCATAGGTGAAGGAAAGGGGTCGAAAATATGGGCGCCAGACTCTGACCAGCACGTGCTCTATGACGAATCCGCCTCAAAACTGTCCTTACTGATTCACTAGCCGCAAAGCAGCATCTCACAAAAAAGTAGCAAGGAGAGATAGACGGGAACAGGTGGAGAGAGCGAGAGGGTGTCTAAAAATACTCTGCTCGAAATTCTGAGAAATACGCTAAAGTCAACAGTGCAGAAGAGGGCGGAAAGCATTGACACACACAGTCCCCTCCACAGTGGACAGTTCCAAGAATTCGCTCTGTTGGGTTACATGCGTAAGTACACAAGAAAATGGAAATTATGAAAGGTGAGCAACACAAACGCAGCGAAAATCATGGATTAGGAGTTTGCTTCTTCTTCTTTCTAAAGATTGGGAAAAGGGGTGGGTGGCAACGAGTATCTAATCAGTCGAGTGCAGCGCAAACAGTCACGTTCAAAGTTCTAAAGAAGAGCGAGTGAGAGAGATCGCGGCGGGCGCCCCGCACAAGTACTTTATGCAAAATGCACTCCAAATCAATTCAGAAATCGTCATCACCATCGTCGCCGCCAGTCATAGCCGTCATCACTATCAAGTGCATCTCTCAAGGTTCTAGTACTAAGATTATATGCTTGATTGTTTCTTCAAGCCTATAGCTAAATATTACTAGAAACTATTAGTACCCAGATAAGAACTGAAGCTATGGCTAGACTTCAGAGGCTTCAGGTGGAGTCTACCTATACCTAGAGAAGAAATACCTGCCAATGAGCAATTGGAGCTGAGCTATGAAAGGAATAGGGAGGGGAAGATTTTATTAGAAGGCGTAGACCCGATTGGATCATTCGCTCCGAATGACTGACTGAAGGAGGAGAAGCTCTCCCCGCCAATACGAGGCGGGATCTCCTGGCTCTCCCACCTCGAGCACACTCGACGGTTTACACTCTTCTTCGTTTCCTCCTGTGCAGTTCTGTGAATCGAGGGGGTGGGTGGAGTGGGATCGCAAGAGGCAGTAGCAACAGCAGCAGCAGTAGATTCTCTTTACGAAGATTACACCGAAACGCTTCGTAGCATGCCCCCGAGAGCAGCCGAGGAAGTTGGTTGAAAAGAGAAATAGAGAAACGAAGAGAACACAACCGATTGGGATGATGGGGCGGATTGGCACAATAGAAGTAGAAGAAGAAAAGACACAACGGCGGCCCGCGGAATCATATCACTGTCGAGGATAATTAGAAAGTATTGGGGATAGAAGAGGCGACCGATGGATAGAGATAATGGCAAGATGTTGGGAGAGATAGTGTCTGCCAACGGTGTGGAGGAAAGAAGAAATGAGGAGTAACAAAAAAAGAGAAAAAGTCGGCAAATCTCAATGAGCAAGATGCTCGGTTTTAGGATCAATCACACTAAATTCGAGGGCGCCAATCTTTTTTCTTGAAACGAAAAAGCATAGTTGTAAAGGCACTCGGTGATCAGAAAGCATTATTAACTATGCCAATCGAGAGAGCTCGGAATAGAGACTGAAAAGGAAACCTTAAAACAACAGGAATAGTCGGAGAATGTGTATATTGTGGAAACATTTGTCTCAAAAAATGGAGAAATCCATAAATTTCTGATCTTTTGCAGCAAAATGAAACAATTTCCAGAGATTTTGAAGGACAACAATCATTCTTCGTTCGCTAAACACACTTTTCCTTGTCAATAACCAATTTTTGATCAATTAGAAGGAATATGCAAATTACAACGAGAACTACTTTGAAGAACAATAACTAAAGTGCATAACTTTTAGGTTGTGTGTATCGACTAGATGTAATATGAGAAAGACAACTATACACCGCATAAATTATGCATTCCTTCTAACGTTATACCTATTTTTCGTATTCAGCTCTCGGAGGTTAGAACAAAAGGCTCGTTTTCGAACGATCGTCCCTCGCTAGATGATGGTTTTTTGAGAGAAATGGAATTTTGTTTTTGGAAGTTTTTCCCCTGTTCTTCAAAAAAATATGAGTCACATCCGTTTCAGAAGAAGGCGAAAAAGCAATGTTTCGCAATAAAAACAAAAGGGAATTGAATATATTTTCCTAGAACGACGACGGATGACTCATCGAATGATACAAGGACTGTCATCGCTCTCTTCCG
The DNA here is from genome assembly GCA_002259235.3 of Caenorhabditis latens. Lineage (NCBI taxonomy): Eukaryota > Metazoa > Nematoda > Chromadorea > Rhabditida > Rhabditidae > Caenorhabditis > Caenorhabditis latens. The sequence continues at coordinate 990,566 of CM056096.1, forward strand.
ATTCCATTCCAATCTGGAGACAAATTGTCGAAAGAGACTAAAAGAATGTGACTCGGCACACAGTATAATTACCCTTTGATCAGATGGCGATTGCACTAACGATCGATGACACTAAAGGGGACGACTCCACACTTGAACAAAGGGTGATGAGAGAGAGTCAGTATGAGTTTTGAATTCAATTCGGAAACAACTTTCTGGCGCCCCAACTTTCGACTGCGCCGACGCAAGGGGAGAGAGCGATATTTTCAAATACTGCGCAGCGCGCGCGCTCGTTTTTCTGTGTCAGTCCCTCTAGTCAGTCCGCCACAAAGTGTCCCTATCGTCCAGTAGTAGAAGACGCCGGCCGGCGCGTGCGCCCTCTCAATGGACATAGAATGATGAGAGGGAGAATGGCGACGAGGAGTGAGGAAGAGAGAGAGTGAGACCCCAGGCATCCACAAAAGGCCCTATCGAGTAACGACGCGGGTAGTACCTCCAGTCACCATTGACGGACAGCCGGACGGAAAAAAAAATGGACGAAGAAGAAGAGGAAGGCGAGCGGAGAAGGATGGCGTGAGAAACAGTGCGTAGAATTCAGAGACAAGAACCAGCGGCATGAACACGTTTTCTGTTGGTAAAAAACTGCAGCCTCTGCTGACCAAAACGATGAAATTGAGAAAAGAGGAGACCCAAAGAAGAGAAAAGACCCAAGAAATGCATAGACAGCTCGTTTGAATGAAGTTGCAGATGTTGAAATTCGGAAGACGTCGCTTTCCAAGTCGTTTCGTTCTACCTTCTCGTCGATTTGAAGTTGTGTAAACACACGAATAGTTACTACTTAATTCCAACTAACTAGGGGGGATTTGCACTAAGTTTTTGATTACTCCGCCGCCTCGCCCCTGTTTGCTGCCCCTCTCTTGTATGCCAAGTGGAGAACAGAAAAAAGAAGAAAAAGTATTCCACACAACTCAAACACGAAAAAAGCTACTTTTTTCTTAGTTTTTTCGTCGTCTACAAAGAATTAGTGGGCATTAGCGGGCTCCGTTCCAGGAAATCTTCGACGAAAGCGATTATTTGTTCAAGGTTGAAGTTTACATGTCAGTTATAGCAACAACTTGCGCTAAAACTACATTCGGTTCCCTTCCGAAAGTCTATTCCGAGGTGAATGAGAAGACGAAGTAGTTCATATTACACGAGATACGAACGATTATGCAATCGGCACCCAGTTGATAACACTTCTTTCACCCTCTCTCTTCATAATCTCTTATCAATTTTCGGCGATCTGCCCTTGGGTGGTCGAGTCGAATTAGCGAACGCGCAACGGAAAAGTATCAAGATATATTCAATAGATTGGTCATCATACGAGTGACTGTTCAATACAAGATTGAACGCATCCATCATAGAGCCACACAGTCAGTTAGAACGGAGAAGACATGAGTGAATTGAAGAAGAGACATATTATTGATAAAACCGACAAAAATTGATACGATACTTGCACGAAGCAGATTTATAAATTAAAATCGGGTGTGAAAATCCGTAAGGCAGATGACGTTATCTGGACATTTCCAAAAGTTCAGGTGAATATTACATAAATTGTTAAAACGTTTAGAAGCATTTGCGATGAACGATGGATGGTCCGGACTCGTCATACTCCTGCTTTGAGATCCACATCTGTTGGAATGTTGAGAGGGAAGCAAGGATTGATCCTCCGATCCAGACGGAGTACTTGCGCTCTGGTGGTGCGATGATCTTGATCTTCATCGTTCTGAAAAAAGAATTGAGTTAGAAATCGAGTGATAGAAAAGCTATAGAAACTTACGATGGAGCAAGAGCGGTGATCTCCTTTTGCATGCGATCAGCAATTCCTGGGTACATTGTGGTTCCTCCAGAAAGGACTGTGTTGGCGTACAAGTCCTTACGGATGTCAATATCGCACTTCATGATCGAGTTGTACGAGGTCTCGTGGATTCCGGCAGACTCCATTCCCAAGAAGGATGGCTGAAAATTATTGGGATTGAATGATATCTTTGAATTATTGATTTATTTACCTGGAAGAGAGCCTCTGGGCAACGGAATCGCTCGTTTCCGACAGTGATGACCTGTCCGTCAGGAAGTTCATAAGACTTCTCGAGTGAAGATGAGGAAGCGGCGGTGGCCATCTCCTGCTCGAAGTCGAGGGCGACGTAGCAGAGCTTCTCCTTGATGTCACGAACGATTTCGCGTTCAGCGGTGGTGGTGAAGGAGTATCCGCGCTCGGTGAGAATCTTCATGAGATAATCAGTGAGGTCACGTCCGGCCAAGTCGAGACGGAGGATGGCGTGTGGGAGAGCATATCCTTCGTAGATTGGGACGGTGTGGGTGACACCATCTCCGGAGTCGAGAACGATTCCGGTTGTACGTCCGGAAGCGTAGAGGGAGAGAACAGCTTGGATAGCAACATACATGGCTGGGGTGTTGAAGGTCTCGAACATGATCTGAGTCATCTTCTCACGATTGGCCTTTGGGTTCAATGGAGCTTCGGTGAGGAGGACTGGGTGCTCTTCTGGGGCCACACGGAGCTCATTATAGAAGGTGTGGTGCCAGATCTTCTCCATATCGTCCCAATTTGTGACGATTCCGTGCTCGATTGGGTACTTGAGGGTAAGGATACCTGAAATTAGGGAATTAGATCAAACTCATAGCCTACTGAAAGTGTTACCTCTCTTGGACTGGGCCTCATCTCCGACGTACGAGTCCTTCTGTCCCATACCGACCATGACTCCTTGATGACGTGGTCGTCCGACGATGGAGGGGAACACGGCACGTGGGGCATCGTCTCCGGCGAAACCGGCTTTGCACATACCGGAGCCGTTGTCTACAACGAGGGCGGCAACATCATCGTCACACATCTTTTATTAGTTGTGGAGGAACTTGGCCTGCAAAAGAAATATGGTTTTTTGAATTTTTTCAAAGTAAAAGACGAGGGAAAGGCGATAAGGAGAGGAAATTCGGACGAAAATGGGGGAAAATAGTAGAAAAGAGGCGAGAAACGTTATTCGGGATGACGCGCAATCGATTTTTCGACACACAAAAGAGTAAAAGTAGCGAGAAGGCAGCGATAGAAAAAGATACAAAATTTGGCCTAAAAATTTGCATATTTTCCTCGAAATTGCGACGCGAATCGGTGAGAATAGGCGGAGAAACCCTTATCAATATGTTTGAACAACGTTGCGAACGTATTGATAAGAGAAAAATGAGAGAAAAGATAAAAAATCGACACGAATGGGACGAAACCGCATCGAATGCCCAAATTGACAAAAAGAAAACTCTAGAACGGGGGCGTGGTTTCGCGCGCACATTCAAATGGGTTCCGCGCGGGAAGCGCAATAGAGCACGTTTGCATACCCCCTTGTGCGTCATCATTTTTTTCCTTTTTCGAACACGTGTCAGTTTTTTCCTCATTTTTCGCCGATTTTCTTCGCGTTTTCGCAGTTTTCGTCATTAATAAAGGTTTTTCAACGAATCGGCAGGTGAGAAATAATAAAGTTTGTAGAAATTATCGTCAAATTCGAGAGAAATTTGGAGGAAAACTTTTCGGAAGAGAAAATAATTTTTTTCTCGACTTTTCGCTACTTCTCTTGTAAACTAGGGATATAATAATAGGAATGGAGACAAATCCGAGGAAAAAGAAGAAGAATTTGTCGCATCTAACCTTCCATCTCCGTCGTTTCCGAACAGAAGAAGAAGAAGAGCGGGTCAAACGGAAAACGCCGGTGAAAGGAGAATGATTGTCGGGACGGTCTATGTCAAAATTAATATACGTACGGAATGTGGAAAATGCCATTCCTTTCTAGAATAGGAGCGGAGAAAGAGGCGGAGCGCTTGTGAAAACATGCGATCGGTTCTCAGAATTCGCGTGAGTCATCGCAAATATTTCGAAATTTCGGAATTCTCTTCTGGCCATCTGCCAGAAAGGCGGAGAGTGCGCAGAAAGCGAATGAATCGAAAATTTCAAATAGTTGGAGGCGATTTTATGGCGAAATTTTGGAATTTTCAATCCTGGGCTTTCGTTTTACTTCTTCCGTCAGGCAACGATGTCTTTGAGACGCCAAGACGAAAAGCTGAGTAGCCCAAGAGACCCGAAAAAACCGGTCATTGTCTGTCTTACAAATGGTTTGACTTAAGCTCTTCTGACTGGCAATTGCTGTTGAAGACGTATTCGGTGGTCGAATATGCGCTAATCGTTATATACGCCTCATTTTCTTTCTGTCACGAGGACATTGTCAAAAAAGGGAAGCGAAAATTTGTAGGATGAATGGAAACGACGACTTCGAAACGAAAATGATTGTTCGGTGGGGGTTCGGCGCTACCTATTTATATTAATGATACGACTCCACCCTTCCCACGCAATTTCTAGCGTTCTCGTTACTGGAATCAGATTTTTTTTTGGTTTCTTGGTTGCTTGGCTCACTTCCGATCCCCGTGTTTCGATTCTTTCGAAAATCTTTCTTTTTTCAAAAGATAAATCTATCTCTCAGCTTGAATACCGAGAAGTTCCCGCATGTGTTTCTTCTGCCATCTCTCTCCGTAGCTTCTCTTCATCTCCCACATCAGTTGGTTCTTCCAATGATTTCTGAACAACTTTCCGCCCTCACAAGTGCTTGCACACACAGACACCACTATCAGTGAACAGTGCACAACACTTTCGATCGAAATAGAGAAAATAGTTTGATGCCGATGGGAAGGAGATTGAATACGAAATGACGAGGAATTCAAAATCCGCCGGAATCGGAATCTAAAATGGAAAGCATATGTTGTCTTTATGTCTGTCTCCTTTCTGTGAATATTCCATCACACATGTGTTCCCATTAGTGCGCAACCCGAGGCCATTTGCGAGCACAGCTTCTAATTGATGAGTTCCTCTGGTGTTTGATTGGTTATTCTTGGAAGTAATTGATGCTAAAAGGGATCGGAAATTCATTAGCAGAATTTCATTGTCATCATTTGTGTGTTTCGCGCAAATGGACTGCGTTTTCGAGCATTCAAATCGATATTGTCATTCGTTCTCGAAGACTCCATTGCACGAATTAAAAGGACAACTTTAGACGATAAATTGCACTCTGACATGTGTTTTACGGCTCGCATATGGTCATCGTTGGCCTTTCTATACAACATCTGCTAGATTTTCTTTGCAATCGACACTTTTTCCGTGAAAACCGCCAAAAAAGCGTTCACTGGAGCCAGGAATCAACAAAGTTGTTACCTTTTCACACATATCTCACTTCCGCTGTATTCTTCTCATTGGTTATTGTTGTTTTCACGAACCCCCTGCCATCGGGTTCTCGTCATAGACAAAAAACGTTGCCGCATCACTCTTCTCACCTCCCTCGCCTTCTTCCGCGGACTGCTCGCCTTCGCAATCGGTCCGATCAACGAGAGATTGTAACGAAATGAAGAGACATCGACAGGATAAGATTGCGAGAGGGCGTTGGTGGGCTATGGCCAATACGAAGAACTTGGCAAGAGGGATGCTCCCGTTGAGAAAAGGGGGAGTTTATGGGAGGAGTTTTCTCCCGCGAATGTCTCGGATCTCTCGAGTTTTAATGCTCTCTCGCTCGTTGTGTAGCCAGTGAATGCAATACGCAGAATCGTCTTCCTTGGCACAGTATAAAAGCCTCGGTGCCGAGTCAAACAGAGCTCACTCATCTTCTCGTTTTCTTTTCTTTTTCTTCAAATTGTTCTCTTGAAATAGCCATATTTTATCAGTTCTAGACTCACTTCTTTTGTTTATCAGTCCCCAATTTCGATGATAACACTATCAGAAAGTTCTTTTGATTAGAAATAATACAATATGACCATAAAACAAACGAAGGAAGAAAAAACTAATAATAACTGTACATGGATTGACACGATGACTCATCGGAAACATTAGTCACTGCCTTATTTGATTCTCTCCTTCTTAGCCGCCGCCTACAGGACATTTCTCAATATAAATACACTGACTAGACCAATTCCTATGTTGCATCTTGCTTAGCCGTTCATATCTTCCTTTCTCGCTTATTTTTCATAATCTCGTCGTATTAATTCGTTTTCTTTTCAGGTACATTAAAAACTAATCAGAATGTGTGACGACGAGGTTGCCGCTCTTGTTGTGGACAATGGATCCGGAATGTGCAAGGCCGGATTCGCCGGAGACGACGCTCCACGCGCCGTGTTCCCATCCATTGTCGGAAGACCACGTCATCAAGGAGTCATGGTCGGTATGGGACAGAAGGACTCGTACGTCGGAGATGAGGCCCAGTCCAAGAGAGGTAACGACTTCAGAAAGCTATGAATTTGATCTAATTCCCTCATTTCAGGTATCCTTACCCTCAAGTACCCAATTGAGCACGGTATCGTCACCAACTGGGATGATATGGAGAAGATCTGGCATCACACCTTCTACAACGAGCTCCGTGTTGCCCCAGAAGAGCACCCAGTCCTCCTCACTGAGGCCCCACTCAATCCAAAGGCCAACAGAGAAAAGATGACCCAAATCATGTTCGAGACCTTCAACACCCCAGCCATGTACGTCGCCATCCAAGCCGTTCTCTCCCTCTACGCTTCCGGACGTACCACCGGAGTCGTCCTCGACTCGGGAGATGGTGTCACCCACACCGTCCCAATCTACGAAGGATATGCTCTCCCACACGCCATCCTCCGTCTCGACTTGGCCGGACGTGATCTTACTGATTACCTCATGAAGATCCTCACTGAGCGCGGTTACTCTTTCACCACCACCGCTGAGCGTGAGATCGTCCGTGACATCAAGGAGAAGCTCTGCTACGTCGCCCTCGACTTCGAGCAGGAGATGGCCACCGCCGCTTCCTCATCTTCCCTCGAGAAGTCCTACGAACTCCCTGACGGACAGGTCATCACCGTCGGAAACGAGCGTTTCCGTTGCCCAGAGGCTCTCTTCCAGGTAAATAAATCAATAATTCAAAGATTTCATTCAATCCCAATCATTTTCAGCCATCCTTCTTGGGTATGGAGTCTGCCGGAATCCACGAGACTTCTTACAACTCCATCATGAAGTGCGACATTGACATCCGTAAGGACTTGTACGCCAACACCGTTCTCTCCGGAGGAACTACCATGTACCCAGGAATTGCTGATCGCATGCAAAAGGAGATTACCGCTCTTGCCCCATCGTAAGTTTCTAGAACTCCTCGTCTCTTCGAATTCTAATTTCCTTCTCTTTTCAGCACCATGAAGATCAAGATCATCGCTCCACCAGAGCGCAAGTACTCCGTCTGGATCGGAGGATCCATCCTCGCTTCCCTCTCCACCTTCCAACAGATGTGGATCTCCAAGCAAGAGTACGACGAGTCCGGCCCATCGATCGTCCACCGCAAGTGCTTCTAAGCGCTCGAATTCTTCCCCAACTTGCTCATACAAGTTCAAAACCACCATCACCACCAGCTTTCTTCTCTTGTTATTGCAATCATTGCTTGACAAGAGAAATCCCCTACTTTTCCCAAAAAATTTTAAAAACCGCCCTTTTTTGTCTTTATCATTTTTTCTGTTCATTTGCGGGTGCGAATAAAAATTTAAAAATTGAATCCCCTTCTTCTCCTTTGTTCTGATTGTTACCAATTTTCAGGGAAAAACGTGTGAACCACTTACACAAACTTGCTGCTCATCATTGAGAAGAAAAGAGAGACAAACGCGAGAGATATTTGAGTGGGCGCGGTGCAATTTCCGAGAATCGCAACGTTCGTCAAGATACTGCTCGAGAGAGTGAAAGCACACATTCCGATGCTTCTTCTTCTTCATCTTATTCCCACGGCGGAAAAGCATCTGTTTACACAACATGCGGAGGCAAAAACGAGGAGAAAAGAGGCGAACTGATAGGAGAAAACACACAAATCTTTGTGAAAAACGAGAGAAAAGATAGACGAAGAGTGTAGGCGGTTTTGTGATGATAACTGTGTTAGAAAGACGTCTTGAAAAGCATTCCAGGAAAACTATCAACGTTTTTGAGTCATCTTTCAGCAAGGAATTCGTGAAAAAACGGCTGGAATTGATAGCGCGGGGGACAAAGTTTTGTGGCTGGCGCGACGTTGGCGCGCTTCTCCTTTTGGTTTTTTCGCAGAGATTTTTCAGGTTTTTCAGCTAGTTTCGAAGGCGAAAATGGAAGAATCTGGAAGAATATAGTAGGTTTAGAAGATGCTCTGAATGATGAGAATGTAGAAATTGTATTCAGATTCGCTGGCGCGACGTCAACGCATTCTCGAAGTTTTTCTCTCTGGCGCGACGTCGGCGCTTTCTCGAATGTGACGAAAATCGAGAAAAATCCGAAGAAAGAGCTGCTGGAATCCACTGGAAACTTGTGAAGAGCAATTTTGGAACATGCTGAAGCTGCGAATTATCAATTTTTAACGGAAAATCTCCTGTAATTCCAATTTTTATGTCTTTTTTCGCTGAGAGAGAGAACAATTTCTCTTCGAAGAGAAGTTTCTCGATTTTCGAATGATTTTTCTGAAAAATGGTTGTGACTTTTAGAATCAGCTGCTTTCGGAGTACGTGTAGACTGATTTTTGAGAAATTTCACATCCGTGGACATCCGGATGAGCTGAAATTCAGAATGCCTGGCGCGCAGTCGACGCGTTTTTGATTAGAGCGAAAAATTGACTATTTTTCATTGAAATGCAATGAAAACCCACATAATTTTCAGTTTTTCAGAGTATTTTGGGAAGTGAGAAGGAGATGGACATCCGGACGAACCGATTGATGTGCTTGCTGGCGTTCCATCGGCGCGTTTTTGAGTTGAGATTCGGAAAGCTGGGATTGCAAAGAAACTGACAATTTTTCCCTGAATTTCTATCAAAATCCGTCTAATTTTTAGCTTTTCAGGATAATCGAAAGGAGCAGAAGGTCGTGAACATTTCGACAACCCGAAACTCAGATTGGCTGGCGTGTCATCAACGCGTTTTCAGCTCGAAGCAGTGAACAAGTTCAGCGGCAAGAATCGGAGAAAATGATGATTTCTTCACTAAAAATTCGTGAAAATCCACTCATTTTAACATTTTTCAGAAAATTCGAAAGAAGGCGAAGCTTGTGGACATTCGGACAAACCGAAATTCGGATTGGCTGGGGCGCCATCGACGTGTTTTCAACTCGAAGCGCTTCAGTGAACTGTGCACCTGCCGAATTCGAGCAATTTGAGGATTTTCTCTCTGAAATTCAATGGGAATCCACTTAATTTTCAGTTTTTCAGAATATTTCGAAAAGTGAGAAGGTTGTGGACATCCGGATAAACCGAAAATCAGATTGTCTGGCGTGCCACTGACGCGTTTTTGAGTTGAGATTCGGAGAGCTGGGAAGCGAAGAAACGGATGATTTTTCCATTGAATTTCAATCAAAATTATTCGAATTTTATATTTTTAGAACATTTCAAAAAGTGAGAAGGTCATGGACATCTGGACAAACCAAAATTCGGATTGGCTGGCGTGCAGTTGACGCGTTTCAGATTGTAGCGCTTCTGTGAGCTGTCGAGCGGCCGAACTAGAAAAATTTTATGGTTTTTTACTGAAATTCCTTAGAAATTCTTCTAAATTTGTATTTTTCAAAACATTTCAAGACGTGAGAAGGTCGTGGACATCTGGACAAACCAAAATTCAGACTGGCTGGCGTGCAGTCGACGCGTTTTTGAGTTGAAATTCGGAGAGCTTGGAAGCGAAGAAACCGATGATTTTTCCACTGACTTGCAATCAAAATTCTTCGAATTTTATAGTTTTTGAATGTTTCTGAAAATGAGAAGGTCGTGGACATCTGTAAAGACCGAAATGCGAATTGGCTGGTGTGCCATCGACGCGTTTTAGCTCGGAGTGCTTCAGTAAGCTGTTCAGCGGCAGAAATTCCAGAATTTGATGATTTTTTCTCTGAAATTCAATGGGAATCCACATAATTTTCAGTTTTTCAGAGTATTTTGGGAAGTGAGAAGGTCGTGGACATGTGGACAAACCAAAATTCAGATTGGATGGCGTGCCATCGACGCGTTTTTGAGATGAGATTTGGAGAGCTTGGATGCGAAGAAACTGATTATTTTTCCACTGAAATTCTATGAATATTCACTTAATTTTCGAACGTTCCTGAAAATGAGAAGGGTGTGGAAATCCGGATAAACCGAAATACGGATTGGCTGGCGTACTGTCGACGCGTTTTTGATCGAGCTTTCGTTCAGTGAAAAAATTATCAGTTTCTTCGATTTTCATTGCTCACAGAAGCTCTGATCAAAAACGCGTCGATGGAACACCAGCAGACACATCAATCGGTTGGTCAATTAGATCTGAAAAATCCAAAAAAAACAGGAAAAAAGCGCCAGCTTTGTCCCCCCACACGTTTTTTCCTGAAACAAACAGAACTGGTAACAATCAGAACAAAGGAGAGAGGGGATTTCAATTTTTAAATTTTTATTCGCACCCGCAATTGAACAGAAAAAATGATAAAGACAAAAATAGGCGGTTCTTAAAATATTTTGGGAAAAGTAGGGGATTTCTCTTGTTAAGCAATGATTGCAATAACAAGAGAAGAAAGCTGGTGGTGATGGTGGTTTTGAACTTGTATGAGCAAGTTGGGGAAGAATTAGAAACGCTTGCGGTGGACAATTGATAGTCCCGACTCGTCGTAATCCTTTTTAGTGATCCACATCTTTTGGAATGCATCGAGTGAAGCAAGGATTGATCCTCCGATCCAGACGGAGTACTCGCGCTCTGGTGGTGCGATGATATTGATCTTCATGGTGCTGAAAAAAGGATTGAGTTAGAAATTGAGAGATAGAAAAGCTATAGAAACTTACGATGGGGCAAGAGCTTTGATCTCTTTTTCCATGCGATCAGCAATTCCTGGGTACATTGTATTTTTTCCGGAAAGAATGACGTTGGCGTACAAGTCCTTACGGATGTCAATGTCGCACTCCATGATGGAGTTGTACGAGGTCTCGTGGATTCCGGCAGACTCCATATCCAAGAAGGATGGCTGAAAATGATTGAGATTGAATGCTATCTTTGAATTATTGATTTATTTACCTGGAAGAGAGCCTCTGGGCAACGGAAACGCTCGTTTCCGACGGTGATGACCTGTCCGTCGGGGAGTTCGTAGGGCTTCTCGAGTGAAGATGAGGAAGCGGCGGTGGCCATCTCCTGCTCGAAGTCGAGGGCGACGTAGCAGAGCTTCTCCTTGATGTCACGAGCGACTTCGCGTTCAGCGGTGGTGGTGAAGGAGTATCCGCGCTCGGTGAGAATCTTCATGAGATAATCAGTGAGGTCACATCCGGCCAAGTCGAGACGGAGGATGGCGTGTGGGAAGGCATATCCATCGTACACTGGGACTGCGTGGGCGTAACCATCTCCCGAGTCGAGGACGACTCCGGCGGTACGTCCGGAAGCGTAGAGGGAGAGAACGGCTTGGATGGCGACGTACATGGCTGGGGTGTTGAAGGTCTCGAACATGATTTGGGTCATCTTTTCTCTGCTGGCCTTTGGACTGAGTGGGGCCTCAGTGAGGAGGACTGGGTGCTCTTCTGGGGCAACACGGAGCTCGTTGTAGAAGGTGTGGTGCCAGACCTTCTCCATATCATCCCAGTTGGTGACGATACCGTGCTCAATTGGGTACTTGAGGGTAAGGATACCTGAAATTACGGAATTAGATCAAATTCATAGCTTTCTGAAGTCGTTACCTCTCTTGGACTGGGCCTCATCTCCGACGTACGAGTCCTTCTGTCCCATACCGACCATGACTCCTTGATGACGTGGTCTTCCGACAACGGTAGGGATATCGTATGACGGAGCCTCATTGCCTGCATATCCGATTTTCGTTGAACTTGTTCCACTATCTACAACTAGCGGTTTAGCAGTGACGTCGGACATTGCTCGGTGTATTTTAACGACCCTGAAAAGAAAAAATTAACATGACGAGATAATGGAAATTCGGACGAAAATGGGAGGAAGGAGAAGAAAAACGTAATTCAGGATGACGTGCAACCGATTTTTCTACTTATAAAAGAGTGAAAATAGCGAGAAGTCGAATATTTCCCCCAAAATTGCGATCAGGGGTGTGCGAAAAAATTGTTTCGGTTATTTAAAATTTCTATTGAAATTTGGAAAAAATTAAGTAACAAAATAGTGATTTTTCATTAATTCTCTTCTAAATTTGTACTCAACACAATTTCTTTTTAAATTCCATTTTTTCGGTACAAAGATTTCAAAAAAAATCCATTTTTTGGTCGGAAAACTCCAAAAATCGCAACGGAGTAGCGGTGAAAAATGAAAAAAATTTAGGAAAAAACTCCAAAATTAGGAAGTGTCACTCGCCGCCTGCACATCTAACTGCGACGAGCGGGCTACTGTAGGCAAATGCGCGCGCCGTTTAAATAATGAGGCGCGGCTATAAATTAATTAAAATAATTATTGATTTTCAACGTTTATTCTCGTTCAGTTGAAAAGTGCCGAGTTTTGCAATTTTTGAGCTGAAAAATATCGATTTTTATAATGAATTTTTAGCTGAAAATACCAATTTTTGGGATTTTTGAGCCGAAAAATATCGATTTTTGCGATTTTTGAACTGAAAAATACCGATTTTTGCAATTGTTGGCCTTTAAAGTTCCGATTTTCCGTTTTTGTGCTGAAAATACAGATTTTTGTTATGTTTGAGCTGAAAATTACCGATTTTTGAGCTGAACTGTACTGATTTTTATGATTTTCGAACTGAAAATTGCTGGAAATCGCTGAAAATCACTGAATTCGTTGGTTTTGAAAATTGTTTTCCAATTTTTGCCGATTTTTTTCGAGAATTGTGCTCTTGTCTGCTTAAACGCCGAGTTTCTGCACGTTTTCTTTCCATTTTCCATGAAATTTTCCCAAAAATTTTGCAATTTTAACTTGATTTTTTTTCCAGTCAGCGAAAAATGGCGGATGAAGAAGAAGAATGGCCATTCCCCAACCACTATTTCGTAAAATGCTCGCGATTCATCGGTTTCATTGCAACTCTTGTCTTCATCGGAGTAGTGCTCTCCACCCACCATTTTTCGCCGAAAACGTTCGTTCCTGACGCGAAAACTATGGAGTGTGAACCGGCAGAGTACACAGAGGATGTGATGATGGATGTTAGTGACTCGACTTGCTTCTATTAGAAGTTTACCCCTCTTACAACTGCGCCCCGCCGCAAACGAGAGAGTATCGGGCGAGACTGTGAAAAACTCTCACGCGCCTCTCTCTCTCGTTCGCGGTGGGGCACAGTTGTAAGAGGGGTGGGCTCCTAATCAATGCTTCAAAAAGTCCAATTTTCCAGATCCTCGACTTCAAGAAAATCTTTCACCGAGGAGACAGAGGTCCACACGCGAAGTACCAACTGGTGGAGTATGTTCTAGACGGTGTGAAGCCAGTGGACAATAATCCAGAGAAGAAGGAAAGAATGAGTAAAAAGGGACAACTGCCGAATCGCACCGAAGTTCCCGTTTTCATAAATCCCGGCTACGGCGACTCGATGGACAGTCATCTAGCACTCGCGAGACTTGTCACGGATCTCACTAAAGACAAAAACTATCGTTTCCGATTCTACTCTCTCTATCCGAATCAGGAAGCTGCGCACTGGTCGTCCTCACATTATATCCACATACGCACATTCTCAGAGTACGCGCATTTCTTTATCGAGCAACTCTATCCGAATAAGCGTGTCATTCAAATTTGTCATTTATTCGGGGGAGATTTGGGAGTGAGATCAGCGATGGATCAATTCGATGCGAGAATTAGAGGAGTAATGACGAACACTAAACTCGATTACCTAACGGATCTATTCATTCGAGAATCTGTTCCCCATACGCTTCCTGGTTATTACGGAACGGATATTCAGACTAATATTCGGTGGAATGTGCAAGATTGGGTTAGATTTCAAAAGAACTTTTCGCTCGGAATGATCTCGTTTGATGCTGGATACGAAGATACCGCTGTTGACCCCTCCTGGCTTAAAGGGAAGAATATCGATATTATTCCGGTGTGGACGATTGAGGGGGTACCGGATACCGGGTTGAGTGCACAGAAAATGCTCACATGCAAACCGTTCTTGCATCGAATCGCTGATCTATTGATTTCTTACGCCGAGAAACAGACGAACGAGACGGGGCATTCGGTTACGAAGGCTTTTTACAAGAAATGGGAGATGAAAATGCAGGAATCGGTGCCGATTGAATTGAAGAAGGATAATTATGACTTGGTGATTCGAAGTGGTGAAAAGTATGAATTCGTTGTGAATGGAGCCAAATGGATAGACGTTTCTTTGCAAAGAAGCGAGAACATTTGGTTGAATGTTAAGGGTCCATGCAGTAAGTGAAATGGGTTGAAATTTAATTCGTATGTCACAAAAATTAGATTTTTTTAAAATGATTTTTGAGCTGAAATATACAAATTTTTATGATTTTTGAGGGGAAAAATACCGATTTTTGTGATTTTTGAACCAAAAACTTCAAAATTTCCCTGATTTTCAGTTAATTTTCTAAATTTTTCCCGGCTTTTTTCAGTGAAATCGGCTACTCTGATTCGCCAGAACAAGCTCATCCGTCTAAAAGAGGAACTGATAGACTCGATTCGTTTCGAATTCGGCATTTTCCAAGCGAAACAGTTTGAAGATATCAAGCTTCTTCTGGAATCGAATGGCGAGTGCAATGTGGAGATTGAGACAACTCCGTCGTGGGTTGCGTACACTCAACGCTTCTATCATGTACGTTTTCTTTTTATCAGCTCGGTACCGTTCTTATAACTGCGATTTACCGAAATTTCCTTGAAAAAATGTCTCTTTTTCTCTGAGTCTATCGATTTTACACACTATTTTCTTGGGTTGCGGAAGAGCGCGGTTGTAAGAACCGTCTCGCGTTTTTAATCATTTCATTTTCTTAATTGTTATCTTTCAGTCAGTGGTCACTGATCCTCACTACTTCTGGGTTGGCGCTCAAATCGTGTCAACTTACTTGTTCATGTTGGAGAGTGAGAAACGGTCATTTCGAATGGAAAATCAATTTTATTGTTACATTGCATTCATTGCTGTGGTACTATACCAGATATTCGGCACGTTTGGAATGAATCATTTTGGTACGGGAATGGCTCTCGGAGCTGGATTCGCCATGTCGATACATTATATCTTCAGCATGATTGATCAATTTTTCTTGAATAGGTTCTTAAGGTTGGTGAGAGTAACTAGGGAAGACCTCTGAGTGGCCGTGGAGTTAGAAGACGTCACATATATCGTTGGAAAGCTGAGAAAACGCTGTTTCCGAATATATATTCAGTTTTTGCCCTCGACCCTTGGTATTCGAGAAAAACGAGATCAAAATTGTGGAAAAACTTCGATCTCATTTTTCGCGAATACCAGGTTTCGAGGGCAGAAATTGAATATATATCTGGAATCAGCGTTTTCTAAGCTTTCTAGTGGTATAGGTAACGTCTTCTAACTCTAAACTGAATCCATGTGGCCACTACTTTTGAATTTCAGACGAAACCTGGACTGCTACACAAGTGAACGTTTACGGAACATGTTCTTCACTTATACATTGATCGCTACAAGTGGATATCTCTACTCTCCTCCTGTTGGCGCGTGTGTGATTACAGTGCTCATCGGTGTCTCCAGTCGTCTATTCTTGCTGATTCCCCTCGTTCTCACTTATCTCCCTAATTTCTATGCTGCTTATGACTCTGTTTTCACACCCGGTGCTCAAAATTTTCATGTGGGAACCGCTCCTATTGTCTTGTTATATTCTATTGTTGGAATCGTCGCCACTATGAGAAAAGTGGCGAACAAGTTGCGGCCACCTACCCGTAATTTCCTTCGGAATCTCGCTTATTTCTGTTTCTTTGTCCAATGCTGCAAAGCGAACGCTCTTCTGGAAACTCATTACTCGATTGGATTTGCCCTGTTGAGTTATAGTCAATACGCCCGGAATTATGTGCCGGTTGCTCTTCAAGACAGACGGCTCGATCTAGACGAATTGGAACGGAATATGCAGCACTCGAAGAGAAAGACGAGGAAGTTTAAACTACTCAAAATATATTAATGCTCACTTTTCATGTTTCATATTCTGTATCGTGTCAGCTATAAATTGTATAATTTCGTATTTCCTATGTTTGTATCAGTAAATGTATGATTCACAGCGTAATACTCGATTTCAGCTCTTCTTATTTTCAGTTGTTTTTTTCCAAAAACAAACTCTTCATATTGGCTTTTCAGTCGCTCAGGCAAATCGATATTAATATAACTAGATGATGGGTAAATCAGTCTAACGTAAATATCCGACACTAACTGGGGGTTATGCAAATACGCTCTATTGAACTCTAAAAACAGGCGCGAAATTTAAATTTTTTGACTATATTTATAGAGATATAAAACTAAAGTTCCCCAAGTTTTGTAACCAGTTGACACTGGGTCAGAAATCCTGAATTTACAGAAAAAAACCAAGAAAATATCACAAATTTTAGAAGAAACTCCAATTAAGCCACAAAGTAAAAATCTGTCTAAATAATAATTTCTGAAAACATCCGGCAGGCCTTAAAAACAAAAAAATTCTTAATTTTCTGAAAAGA
This sequence comes from Caenorhabditis latens, assembly GCA_002259235.3. NCBI lineage: Eukaryota > Metazoa > Nematoda > Chromadorea > Rhabditida > Rhabditidae > Caenorhabditis > Caenorhabditis latens. The sequence goes on from CM056096.1 coordinate 1,007,131, forward strand.
CTGAGAATAAATGTTTAAAAACATCAACAAAAAAAGTTTCGGTAGCATGGGTTCGAACCCAACACCTACTGACTACCAGCCGCACCCTCACAGGTGAATCGCGGAAAGCGTGTAACTCGTCAAATATTGTTCGCGGACTTGTCCCGATACGTACAAGCGATGATACCTACTATAGGCGTGTAATTGGCAAATCGCGAATATTGACGAACAATTCACATATTGCTCGCAAATCGCGACTAAAATCGTATGATATTTGTGTGATCGCGAGCGGTAGTTGTTCATCTATCGCGAAAATTATTCGAATTTGCTGGGTTTTAGAAAATAATTTATTGAAAATAATGATCAGAATAAGACAAAAATGGGTAACATAAGAAAGGGAAGGGTAATTCAAATTATACAAAGTAAAGTCAATAATAAATTATTTTCCGTCCTCATGAGCTTCGCCTCCTTTTCGAACATGTCGCTCCTTCCCAAACAGCTTCTTTGAATCGTGGCCGTCGGTGCTGTTGTCCATGGAGTTGAAGAGTCGTTCGATTCTAAAAATACCAATAAGCACTTCAAACGAAACGTTTTTTATATTACCTAGTGATGTTTCCATTGATTCTCAGTTAAAATGAAGCCATGAAACTATTTTTAATCCTTCGATTGCATTGCGACTTAATTTCCGTAGTTTTTCATTCGAAGTTATTTGAAATACCATCCTACACTGTACTATCCAAATCTGAGAATATGTCTCCATTTTGAGTTTCAATTTGATACCAGACAAACCTTCTCTTGCTGATTGTCCAAACAGTTCGTATTCTTTTCAAGTGGTCACATGGAGAGGTTTTCTAACTGAAAACGGTAAAAATAGGAAAAATAGATGAAAATAAAGTGAAATAAGAAACGAAAGTCTTGGAAAATATGTTCCGCCCATTTTTTCGCGATTTACCAATAACTTATCAGACTTTTCGGGCAAATACTCATTTACTACCCACTCATTTACTACCAATTGCTCATTTACTACCTTACTCATTTACTACTTTTACTCTTTTACTGCCATTTACTCATATACTACCGTTTGCTCATTTACTACTTTTACTCATTTACTATTTTTTACTCATTTACTACTTTATAGCCATACTCTGGGATTCACTTTTCACCATTCTCTTAGGCTTAGGTTTCTCAGAAATTCGGAAAACAGTTGACAAATACGGTTAATAACCGGTTTTGATATATTTTTCCGGATTTCTAAGAAGCCCAAGCCTAAGAGAATGGTGAAAAGTGAAGTAGTAAATGAGCAGTACGGTAGTAAAAGAGTGATGGTAGTAAATGAGCAAATGGTAGTAAATGAGTTAATGGTAGTAAATGAGTAAAAGTAGTAAATGAGTAAGGTAGTAAATGAGCAATTGGTAGTAAATGAGTAGGTTGTAAATGAGTATTTGCCGACTTTTCGCGATAGTCTAACCATTTGTCAATTATTCATTAACGCGTATAGTTTCGCGATCATGCGTATTACAAGTCTTTCATTTTCGCGACCTTTGAGTAATTCTCCTATTACTCGTAAACGTATGATTATTCGTGAGTCGCGATTCACCTGTGCTCATCCACTGAGCCACCGAGGCACTGAACAAGTAGAGTGCGGTAGCTCCCTATGTGTGGGGTGTTTTTTGATATTTCAAAATTTGGAGTGTGTGGGTGGTGCAATGGGGCGCATTTGCATAACCCCCAGTTAGTGTCGGATATTTACGTTGAACTCTTTGTGAAAAACGAGAGAAAAGATAGACGAAGAGTGTAGGCGGTTTTGTGATGATAACTGCTTTAGAAAGACGTCTTGAAAAGCATTCCAGGAAAACTATCAACGTTTTTGAGTCATCTTTCAGCAAGGAATTCGTGAAAAAACGGCTGGAATTGATAGCGCGGGGGACAAAGTTTTGTGGCTGGCGCGACGTTGGCGCGCTTCTCCTTTTGGTTTTTTCGCAGAGATTTTTCAGGTTTTTCAGCTAGTTTCGAAGGCGAAAATGGAAGAATCTGGAAGAATATAGTAGGTTTAGAAGATGCTCTGAATGATGAGAATGTAGAAATTGTATTCAGATTCGCTGGCGCGACGTCAACGCATTCTCGAAGTTTTTCTCTCTGGCGCGACGTCGGCGCTTTCTCGAATGTGACGAAAATCGAGAAAAATCCGAAGAAAGAGCTGCTGGAATCCACTGGAAACTTGTGAAGAGCAATTTTGGAACATGCTGAAGCTGCGAATTATCAATTTTTAACGGAAAATCTCCTGTAATTCCAATTTTTATGTCTTTTTTCGCTGAGAGAGAGAACAATTTCTCTTCGAAGAGAAGTTTCTCGATTTTCGAATGATTTTTCTGAAAAATGGTTGTGACTTTTAGAATCAGCTGCTTTCGGAGTACGTGTAGACTGATTTTTGAGAAATTTCACATCCGTGGACATCCGGATGAGCTGAAATTCAGAATGCCTGGCGCGCAGTCGACGCGTTTTTGATTAGAGCGAAAAATTGACTATTTTTCATTGAAATGCAATGAAAACCCACATAATTTTCAGTTTTTCAGAGTATTTTGGGAAGTGAGAAGGAGATGGACATCCGGACGAACCGATTGATGTGCTTGCTGGCGTTCCATCGGCGCGTTTTTGAGTTGAGATTCGGAAAGCTGGGATTGCAAAGAAACTGACAATTTTTCCCTGAATTTCTATCAAAATCCGTCTAATTTTTAGCTTTTCAGGATAATCGAAAGGAGCAGAAGGTCGTGAACATTTCGACAACCCGAAACTCAGATTGGCTGGCGTGTCATCAACGCGTTTTCAGCTCGAAGCAGTGAACAAGTTCAGCGGCAAGAATCGGAGAAAATGATGATTTCTTCACTAAAAATTCGTGAAAATCCACTCATTTTAACATTTTTCAGAAAATTCGAAAGAAGGCGAAGCTTGTGGACATTCGGACAAACCGAAATTCGGATTGGCTGGGGCGCCATCGACGTGTTTTCAACTCGAAGCGCTTCAGTGAACTGTGCACCTGCCGAATTCGAGCAATTTGAGGATTTTCTCTCTGAAATTCAATGGGAATCCACTTAATTTTCAGTTTTTCAGAATATTTCGAAAAGTGAGAAGGTTGTGGACATCCGGATAAACCGAAAATCAGATTGTCTGGCGTGCCACTGACGCGTTTTTGAGTTGAGATTCGGAGAGCTGGGAAGCGAAGAAACGGATGATTTTTCCATTGAATTTCAATCAAAATTATTCGAATTTTATATTTTTAGAACATTTCAAAAAGTGAGAAGGTCATGGACATCTGGACAAACCAAAATTCGGATTGGCTGGCGTGCAGTTGACGCGTTTCAGATTGTAGCGCTTCTGTGAGCTGTCGAGCGGCCGAACTAGAAAAATTTTATGGTTTTTTACTGAAATTCCTTAGAAATTCTTCTAAATTTGTATTTTTCAAAACATTTCAAGACGTGAGAAGGTCGTGGACATCTGGACAAACCAAAATTCAGACTGGCTGGCGTGCAGTCGACGCGTTTTTGAGTTGAAATTCGGAGAGCTTGGAAGCGAAGAAACCGATGATTTTTCCACTGAATTGCAATCAAAATTCTTCGAATTTTATAGTTTTTGAATGTTTCTGAAAATGAGAAGGTCGTGGACATCTGTAAAGACCGAAATGCGAATTGGCTGGTGTGCCATCGACGCGTTTTAGCTCGGAGTGCTTCAGTAAGCTGTTCAGCGGCAGAAATTCCAGAATTTGATGATTTTTTCTCTGAAATTCAATGGGAATCCACATAATTTTCAGTTTTTCAGAGTATTTTGGAAAGTGAGAAGGTCGTGGACATGTGGACAAACCGAAATTCGGATTGGCTGGCGTGCCATCGACGCGTTTTTGAGGTGCGATTCGGACAGCTGGGAATCGAAGAAACTGATGATTTTTCGACTGAATTTCAATCAAAATTCGTCTAATTTTAAATTTTTAGAATATTTCAAAAAGTGAGAAGGTCGTGGATATCTGGAAAAACAGAAATGCGTGGTGGCTGGAGTGCAGTCGACGCGTTTTTGAGCCTCATTTTGTCAGTCTGTCTGTCGATTTGTCGAGATGTCCACTTTCAATTTTATTGTTTTTATTCAATATTGTTTTTATTCATAACCGGGGTCATCTTTCTTTCTCTCTGAAGCATAACCACCGCATGCGCCGGTGCTTATCCTCGGTGCAAGCAAACTGACCGTCCGTCTCTCTTTGCTTTGCATGTCGGGACCGCCCGGTCACCTCTTTTTGAGAGTATTTCCATCTCTCTCTCCTCCTTCGATCGTCTTCTTCTTCTCTATCTATTGGCACTAGAGGATAAAAGCACGTTGCGCAATGGCACATCTGTGATGTTGTAACATTCGGAGAGAAATAGCATGGGGGCGATGAGAGACGCAGAGTTGAAGAGTGTTGAGCACTAAAAGATCTTTCTCCTCCGTAGAATCCCTGTGTGTGTGTGCACGAAACACATTACTGAAAAGATCTTGGAGATAGAGAAAAGAGGAGAAATGGTTTTTGAATGGGGTGTGGCACATTGGGTGGTCCAGACTTGGGAAGTGGAGGTGATTCAGGAAAAAAGGAATTTGAATTTGTGTAACAGAAGCTGGTAATGAAGATATCGGAAAAAGGAATCATGGAACTCTGGAAAATTTCAAAAACTAAAGTTTGACACTTTTCAAAAAGAACAACAATTGTATTCGAGGGAAGGGATTTCAAGTAAAACCCAGTTTTTAAGAAATTGTTTTTTTTTCGGCTGTAAATGAGTTTGATACAGTATCAAAACTCTTTACAGTCAGCTGGAAGCAGAAAATGGTTTAAGCAATAACATTTTTTTTATTAAAAATAGAAGAAATCGAGTAATCATTATGTACAACACATTTTAACCAAATCCACTTTGAACATATTACTTTTTTAGATGTAGATTAAAAAAGATTAAGATAAAAACCACTAAAATATAGGAAATTTTAAGAGCTACATTTTCGTAGTTGACTATTTTTTGATAACTAGACACCCCAAGGAGTTATAGCGCTTAGAAGCTGAGTTGACTCCTCCTCCTCTCTCAGGGCGTTCAATTTCAAGCCGTTGTATTATAAAGTGGGCGGCGCTAGGGAAAAGTTGTCAACTACGAAAATATAGAGAATTTTCAGTGCTACATTTTTGTAGTTGACAACTTTTTGATAGCTATTCAAGTTTTTGAGATAATACGCTTCAAAGTGCGCTCAGCTTCCAAGCGATATATCTCAAAAGTGGCAGGACCTAGAGATAAGTTGTCAACTACAAAAATGTAGCACTGGAAATTTGCTACATGAGATATAACAGTTCGAAATATGAACAACGAGATCTTCAAAAATACTGGAAGACAGAAATAATCGACAGCCAGAAAAGGTATTCGAAGAACGCCACCGTTACATTACTGTTCCAACAAAAACTTTCTCATAGAATCACTCAATGTTGTCATGGTGGTAATATCCCTTTCTGAAAAGACGATCCATTTGAACTCCTTCACTTCCAAATGGCCTAACACAATCTTTCCTGTCTTCTGGTTCTTCTTTTTTCTGAAATGGATACATGAAATTAGTCAATTAACAAATTAATCAATTAACTCACAAGTAGTAATGTTGTGAATTTTCTTGCTTAGCTTTCAAAACCAAAAGTTGATCAGTGAGAATGTTCTCATTGATTACTGTATCTTCTTTTATTTTTAACGTCAACCACTTCATCATTTCCTCATCACAATCAACCCAATATCTCAGGAATTCATTCATATCCTTACAATCAAAGTTTGTCCATTCCAATACAACTGAATCGACATTTCTAATAGACTTGAGGTCGTCCAGAGTAACCCATCGTGCCATTCTATACCATATAGCCCGATATTTGAAAGCCTGGAATAAACATTATAAATACTCATTTTAAGAACAATTACTCACATTTGGATGTTTGAAATCTAATGGAATATCTGAAGTAACTCCCAATCGATTTGTCACTGGTATTCTTTCCATCAGTTCTGTTAGCCATTCATTACTTAATTGACCGCTCTCGATAATTATCCAAGTACAGTTTTCAGACAATCCCTTATCCAAATATCTCAGAAGAGTCTCTCCTGGAAACACGTTGACGTCAAGAACCCATCGGATAGTAGCAGGTGCAAAGAGCGGCATGACAAGACTGTATAAATCAAACATGGTTTCTCTGGAGAAGCCCCGAATATATACTATCCGTTCCGCCTCCCGTTCCAATCTGTATCCATAATCTTTTTCTTACGATTTTCAGTGCAAACTCACCTGTCACATAACTGAGACATTTTGGTTACAGGCTCTAAATGGGGATTCTGCTCAATATCCCTGAAAACTATTTTTGAGCGGTTATTCTCTTCTGTTAGGTCGAATTGCAGAGATGCATGTCTTAAAGAAACTTCGAGTTGTTTCAGTTTGTACTTCCATGATCTTATAGATAATTCCAGTTTATAAGAGCACATTGCCAGTTTTATTCTGAAAAATAGTTGTTAGAGCACAACTTTAAATGAAAAACTTGCGTTTCACTTCCATGCATGTTCCGCATCACTTGATTCAATGCAACTGCCGGGAGCATTAATAAAGGGAACGGAGTTGTACGGTCTCCTTTCATTGTCGAAAAGTTTCTGATCTGAAATCAGTTATTCAATAAATTAGGTATTCATGAAAAGAAAAAAGGTCGGCAAGATTTGGGTAGTCTGTGAGTCTGTATGTAGATGACGTGGCTATCCCAATTAGCACCCACAAGTGTGGATTAGATGAGACTTTAGGTATTCTTTCAATGCTGGGAAAAAAAGATTTCAAAAGGAATGGAATAGAGAACGTGTCTTGGCCTGGTAAATGAAACTTATTCTCAGGCTATCCCAGACAGTCTAAAAATATGTTTTCAGTAATGTGTTTCGTGCACACAGTGTGTAACAATGAGCATTAAAAAAATATTTGTGAAAACATATACTTCCATACTCTGACTTGCGATACTATAAAACAACTTATTTTTAGTCCCAGATTAAAGCATTCATATCGACCGTTCAGTCTGTATCCGTGTCTGCACACAATGGCCAACCAACAAGGTTCATGTGAAGGGAAGGACGCCACTGTGTTGAGAATCTTGGAGTCGAAAAGTCAGCAAACAGAGAATTGGCCAAGAGGCTAAGTAACGGACGGACCTCTTCCTATCGATTCTTTGGGATTGCCACGTCACCAGTGCGGGCACACACATAGAGATCAGCCATCACGTCTACTCTAGAGAGGAGAGACAACAGTTGGCCTTAAGGACGTCTTGCCGTAATGACTTTGGAGGATAGCCACGTCATCTACATACAGACTCACAGACTACCCAAATCTTGCCGACCTTTTTTCTTTTCATGAATACCTAATTTATTGAATAACTGATTTCAGATCAGAAACTTTTCGACAATGAAAGGAGACCGTACAACTCCGTTCCCTTTATTAATGCTCCCGGCAGTTGCTTTGAATCAAGTGATGCGGAACATGCATGGAAGTGAAACGCAAGTTTTTCATTTAAAGTTGTGCTCTAACAACTATTTTTCAGAATAAAACTGGCAATGTGCTCTTATAAACTGGAATTATCTATAAGATCATGGAAGTACAAACTGAAACAACTCGAAGTTTCTTTAAGACATGCATCTCTGCAATTCGACCTAACAGAAGAGAATAACCGCTCAAAAATAGTTTTCAGGGATATTGAGCAGAATCCCCATTTAGAGCCTGTAACCAAAATGTCTCAGTTATGTGACAGGTGAGTTTGCACTGAAAATCGTAAGAAAAAGATTATGGATACAGATTGGAACGGGAGGCGGAACGGATAGTATATATTCGGGGCTTCTCCAGAGAAACCATGTTTGATTTATACAGTCTTGTCATGCCGCTCTTTGCACCTGCTACTATCCGATGGGTTCTTGACGTCAACGTGTTTCCAGGAGAGACTCTTCTGAGATATTTGGATAAGGGATTGTCTGAAAACTGTACTTGGATAATTATCGAGAGCGGTCAATTAAGTAATGAATGGCTAACAGAACTGATGGAAAGAATACCAGTGACAAATCGATTGGGAGTTACTTCAGATATTCCATTAGATTTCAAACATCCAAATGTGAGTAATTGTTCTTAAAATGAGTATTTATAATGTTTATTCCAGGCTTTCAAATATCGGGCTATATGGTATAGAATGGCACGATGGGTTACTCTGGACGACCTCAAGTCTATTAGAAATGTCGATTCAGTTGTATTGGAATGGACAAACTTTGATTGTAAGGATATGAATGAATTCCTGAGATATTGGGTTGATTGTGATGAGGAAATGATGAAGTGGTTGACGTTAAAAATAAAAGAAGATACAGTAATCAATGAGAACATTCTCACTGATCAACTTTTGGTTTTGAAAGCTAAGCAAGAAAATTCACAACATTACTACTTGTGAGTTAATTGATTAATTTGTTAATTGACTAATTTCATGTATCCATTTCAGAAAAAGAAGAACCAGAAGACAGGAAAGATTGTGTTAGGCCATTTGGAAGTGAAGGAGTTCAAATGGATCGTCTTTTCAGAAAGGGATATTACCACCATGACAACATTGAGTGATTCTATGAGAAAGTTTTTGTTGGAACAGTAATGTAACGGTGGCGTTCTTCGAATACCTTTTCTGGCTGTCGATTATTTCTGTCTTCCAGTATTTTTGAAGATCTCGTTGTTCATATTTCGAACTGTTATATCTCATGTAGCAAATTTCCAGTGCTACATTTTTGTAGTTGACAACTTATCTCTAGGTCCTGCCACTTTTGAGATATATCGCTTGGAAGCTGAGCGCACTTTGAAGCGTATTATCTCAAAAACTTGAATAGCTATCAAAAAGTTGTCAACTACAAAAATGTAGCACTGAAAATTCTCTATATTTTCGTAGTTGACAACTTTTTCCTAGCGCCGCCCACTTTATAATACAACGGCTTGAAATTGAACGCCCTGAGAGAGGAGGAGGAGTCTACTCAGCTTCTAAGCGCTATAACTCCTTGGGGTGTCTAGTTATCAAAAAATAGTCAACTACGAAAATGTAGCTCTTAAAATTTCCTATATTTTAGTGGTTTTTATCTTAATCTTTTTTAATCTACATCTAAAAAAAGTAATATGTTCAAAGTGGATTTGGTTAAAATGTGTTGTACATAATGATTACTCGATTTCTTCTATTTTTAATAAAAAAAATGTTATTGCTTAAACCATTTTCTGCTTCCAGCTGACTGTAAAGAGTTTTGATACTGTATCAAACTCATTTACAGCCGAAAAAAAACAATTTCTTAAAAACTGGGTTTTACTTGAAATCCCTTCCCTCGAATACAATTGTTGTTCTTTTTGAAAAGTGTCAAACTTTAGTTTTTGAAATTTTCCAGAGTTCCATGATTCCTTTTTCCGATATCTTCATTACCAGCTTCTGTTACACAAATTCAAATTCCTTTTTTCCTGAATCACCTCCACTTCCCAAGTCTGGACCACCCAATGTGCCACACCCCATTCAAAAACCATTTCTCCTCTTTCTCTATCTCCAAGATCTTTTCAGTAATGTGTTTCGTGCACACACACACAGGGATTCTACGGAGGAGAAAGATCTTTTAGTGCTCAACACTCTTCAACTCTGCGTCTCTCATCGCCCCCATGCTATTTCTCTCCGAATGTTACAACATCACAGATGTACCATTGCGCAACGTGCTTTTATCCTCTAGTGCCAATAGATAGAGAAGAAGAAGACGATCGAAGGAGGAGAGAGAGATGGAAATACTCTCAAAAAGAGGTGACCGGGCGGTCCCGACATGCAAAGCAAAGAGAGACGGACGGTCAGTTTGCTTGCACCGAGGATAAGCACCGGCGCATGCGGTGGTTATGCTTCAGAGAGAAAGAAAGATGACCCCGGTTATGAATAAAAACAATATTGAATAAAAACAATAAAATTGAAAGTGGACATCTCGACAAATCGACAGACAGACTGACAAAATGAGGCTCAAAAACGCGTCGACTGCACTCCAGCCACCACGCATTTCTGTTTTTCCAGATATCCACGACCTTCTCACTTTTTGAAATATTCTAAAAATTTAAAATTAGACGAATTTTGATTGAAATTCAGTCGAAAAATCATCAGTTTCTTCGATTCCCAGCTGTCCGAATCGCACCTCAAAAACGCGTCGATGGCACGCCAGCCAATCCGAGTTTCGGTTTGTCCACATGTCCACGACCTTCTCACTTCCCAAAATACTCTGAAAAACTGAAAATTATGTGGATTCCCATTGAATTTCAGAGAAAAAATCATCAAATTCTGGAATTTCTGCCGCTGAACAGCTTACTGAAGCACTCCGAGCTAAAACGCGTCGATGGCACACCAGCCAATTCGCATTTCGGTCTTTACAGATGTCCACGACCTTCTCATTTTCAGAAACATTCAAAAACTATAAAATTCGAAGAATTTTGATTGCAATTCAGTGGAAAAATCATCGGTTTCTTCGCTTCCAAGCTCTCCGAATTTCAACTCAAAACGCGTCGACTGCACGCCAGCCAGTCTGAATTTTGGTTTGTCCAGATGTCCACGACCTTCTCACGTCTTGAAATGTTTTGAAAAATACAAATTTAGAAGAATTTCTAAGGAATTTCAGTAAAAAACCATAAAATTTTTCTAGTTCGGCCGCTCGACAGCTCACAGAAGCGCTACAATCTGAAACGCGTCAACTGCACGCCAGCCAATCCGAATTTTGGTTTGTCCAGATGTCCATGACCTTCTCACTTTTTGAAATGTTCTAAAAATATAAAATTCGAATAATTTTGATTGAAATTCAATGGAAAAATCATCCGTTTCTTCGCTTCCCAGCTCTCCGAATCTCAACTCAAAAACGCGTCAGTGGCACGCCAGACAATCTGATTTTCGGTTTATCCGGATGTCCACAACCTTCTCACTTTTCGAAATATTCTGAAAAACTGAAAATTAAGTGGATTCCCATTGAATTTCAGAGAGAAAATCCTCAAATTGCTCGAATTCGGCAGGTGCACAGTTCACTGAAGCGCTTCGAGTTGAAAACACGTCGATGGCGCCCCAGCCAATCCGAATTTCGGTTTGTCCGAATGTCCACAAGCTTCGCCTTCTTTCGAATTTTCTGAAAAATGTTAAAATGAGTGGATTTTCACGAATTTTTAGTGAAGAAATCATCATTTTCTCCGATTCTTGCCGCTGAACTTGTTCACTGCTTCGAGCTGAAAACGCGTTGATGACACGCCAGCCAATCTGAGTTTCGGGTTGTCGAAATGTTCACGACCTTCTGCTCCTTTCGATTATCCTGAGAAGCTCTGCTACGTCGCCCTCGACTTCGAGCAGGAGATGGCCACCGCCGCTTCCTCATCTTCCCTCGAGAAGTCCTACGAACTCCCTGACGGACAGGTCATCACCGTCGGAAACGAGCGATTCCGTTGCCCAGAGGCTCTCTTCCAGGTAAATAAATCAATAATTCAATGATATCATTCAATCCCAATCATTTTCAGCCATCCTTCTTGGGTATGGAGTCTGCCGGAATCCACGAGACTTCTTACAACTCCATCATGAAGTGCGACATTGACATCCGTAAGGACTTGTACGCCAACACCGTTCTCTCCGGAGGAACCACCATGTACCCAGGAATTGCTGATCGCATGCAAAAGGAGATCACCGCTCTTGCCCCATCGTAAGTTTCTATAACTCGTCGTCTCTTCAAATTCTAATTTCCTTCTCTTTTCAGCACCATGAAGATCAAGATCATCGCTCCACCAGAGCGCAAGTACTCCGTCTGGATCGGAGGATCCATCCTCGCTTCCCTCTCCACCTTCCAACAGATGTGGATCTCCAAGCAAGAGTACGACGAGTCCGGCCCATCCATCGTCCACCGGTGCTTATAATTCTCCCCCAACTTGCTCATACAAGTTCAAAACCACCATCACCACCCGCTTTCTTCTCTTGTCATTGCAATCTTTGCTTTGCAAGAGAAATCCCCTACTTTTCCCAAAAAATTTAAAAACCGCTCTTTTTTGTCTTTGTCATTTTTTCTGTTCATTTGCGGGTGCGAATAAAGATTTAAAAATTTTCAGTCTGTCTATAGACTTGTCCACGTTTAACATTTGTTCTTATTCAAATGGGGCAACTTGTGAGTCCTAATAACAGTAATAAGGGGACGACCATATGTAGATCCCTCCACGAACCTTTTCTTATGGATTTCAAAGGGTTGCCACGTCATCTAGGGACAGGACAGAAACTGGCCTGTGACTCCATTCATCTAGTACAGTAAGCAAACAGGTTACACCTAAAGATTGGCTGGCCTCTGAGTGTGTGTTTCGACGACGTGGCATTCTATGAGAATCAAGATAATCGTAACATTCCCAGAGGCCCCACTCAATCCAGAGGCCAACAGAGAAAAGATGATCCTAATTATGGTTGAGACCTTCAACAGCCCAGCCATGTACGTCGACGTCGACTTACATCCATCCATCTAGCACAGTGGTCAAATAGGTTGAGACCGCAGTTGGCCTAAGGGTCCATTATTGATTCTTGAGGAATGCCACGTCGTCTGCAGACACTCAAGGTCCTCTACCAACCCAATGAACATCCCGTTTTTTTTCTCGTTTTGAGCCTACTCCAAACCACTTTCATCTAATCATACATATCCTTTTCATTTTCAGAGGTAACCATGAAACTCTTGAAGCTTCCATCTGTTGTCCAGAAACATGTTTTTGGATTTTTGGGATTTAATCAACTTTTAATTATATCATTCTGCTCGAAACGAACAAGATATTTAATCCAGTCGCTTCAAAAATACCGATGGAAAGATATCACATTTGTGAAATATTCTTTCGATGAAAGAGACAGAATCCATGTTAGTGTGATATCAGAAAATATTAGCGATGGCTTCTCTTTAGAACCAATTACACTGGAACAGTCGCCCATTACTCCGATGAATGTGTTTGGAATGGGACCAGAGATTCCAATCTGGTGAGTATTATATAGTTTAGACAAAGTTTGGATTGAGCTCTGTCTTACATTGTTTGTTGTATTCAAACCAATAACATTTCCAGTTTGCATCTGAACCTTTCCAAACGAATATATCTCTACAACAGAAAGCAGAAGCAACTAGTTGTCCAGGGAATTCATGATTATCTCTATGAACTTTTCGGATCGTCATCGATTAATTATGAAGTTGATTCAACTGGACATGAACTGCCACAAAACCTGAAAAACATCAAAAGAACTTGCGTCAGAGTACCAAAAAACACGACAGCGGAAGAGTTGGAAGCATGTTTCGCCGCTTCACCAAACCAGGAATTCATTCAACTCGAGGGTGATTTTCATGGAAATTTATGTCCAAACTCGGCGATTCTTGGAGCTGAACAATTGAGAGTCAATCATGACGGTGATCATAAAGATGAGATTCTTCTTCATTTTAGAGGAAAACGACTCGAATTTAGGGGCCCTTTCCATGATGCCACTATTGTTCAATTCCTATACGAATGGAAATCAAACCGAGGGTTCCATAACCTGGAGTCTCTGATGATAAACTCTTATAAGTCTAAAAAGTATGATGCTGCAGAACTTTTGAAAGATATAGAAGTGAAACAGCTTGATCGTCCAGAAGATATTCTTCTTATCACTTGGCAAATGAGGTACGTCCAATAAGGTTTTTTTCTAGATTAACAAATTATGATATTTCAGAATCTCTTATCCCTGGATTATAACGCTCTCATCTTTTCCTCCAAAGCCGTGGAAGTCGGGTTTTAGGTCTCGTGACTATTTGATAAGAGACGGTGATGGAGAAAAAGCATCTGTATTCATAGAGGATTCTGATGTCTGTTTTGCTCTATGGAATTCGTGTGAAGTGGAAAATGTCAATCGTTGAAATAACTCGATTGTTTCTGATTGTTTCTTGTTCTTTTCTAATAAAAGTTTCCAGAATAAGACCATTACTGATGTTGTTCTCTGCTCTTCTTGAATGACTACCTAAATTCTCATCTAATGGACACTTGTAGGTGCTAATTACAGTAAGCAATTAGGGAAAGATCTCTCTCCCAGATGCCCAACGGTTTTCTTGATTCCCTTAGGATGCCACGTCATCTAAGCACTCCTGAATCAGGGGAACTTTTTATAAGCGCCCCGTGTTGTCCAGAAAAGCATCCCAATCTATTGAGGAGGTTTATAGGGTTGGTGAACCCAAACGACCTCAAAAAATGAGAAGTGCAGTAACTTAGAAAGCAAGAAAAAGAGGAATAGATGAATAGGATTTATTAAAGTTATGCTGAATGTTATAAATACATTACATTTGAAGATAGTCTTGAAGCGATTGCTACCGATTGAAGAGGTACTGGAGGAAAGACACGGCGTCATGACTGGGAAGAAAACTCAGTAGAGGCGGTGGTAGTGTGATAACTGATAGGTACTGATTAGATGTTTCTCGATAGCTTCCGTTGACTTTGCCAGGTAGTAGAGGTCGTCCAGGACACGGTGATGAGAAGAGGTAGTGCATTTCCACGACACAGTCCTCCTCATTGAGGCCCCACTCAATCCGAAGGCCAACCAACAGAGAAAAGATGACCCTGGAACATCAACACCCTAGCCATGTACGTCGCCATCCACCTAGTACAGTAGGCAAATAGGTTGACATTGGGTGGTCCAGACTTGGGAAGTTGAGGTGATTCAGGAAAAAAACAGGAATCTGAATTCGGGTGACAGAAGCTGGTAAAGACGAATTGGAAAAAGGAATCATGGAACTCTGGAAAATTTCAAAAACTAAAGTTTGACACTTTTCAAAAAGAAAAAAACTGTATTCAAGGGAAGGGATTTCAAGTAAAACGCAGTTTTTAAGAAATTGTTTTTTTTTCGGCTGTAAATGAGTTTGATACAGTATCAAAACTCTTCATATTCAGCTGGAAACAAAAAATGGTTCAAGCAATAACATATTAAAGACAGAAGGAATAAAGTAATCATTATGTACAAAATATTTTGACCAAATTCGCACATGTTACTTTTTCAGATGTGTTATAGATTAAAATAAAAACTACAAAAATGAAGGAAATTTTAAGAGCTACATTTTTGTAGTTGACAATTTTTTGATAGCAAGACACCCCAAGGAGTTATAGCGCTTAGAAGCTGAGGAGACTCCTCTTCCTCTCTCAGGGCGCTCAACTTCAAGCCGTTGTATCTCAAAAGTGGGTGATGCTAGGGAAAAGTTGTCAACTACAAAAATATAGTAAATTTCCAGTGCTACATTTTTGAAGTTGACAACTTTTCGATAGCTATTCAAGTTTTTGAGATAAAATGCTTTGAAGTGTGCTCAGCTTCCAAGCGATATATCTCAAAAGTAGCCGGACCTAGAGAAAAGTTGTCAACTACAAAAATGTAGCCCTTGAAATTTGCTACATGAAAACAGTTCGAAAGATAAACAACGAAATCTTCAAAAATACTGGAAGACAGAAATAATCGACAGACATAAAAGGTATTCGAAACACGCCACCGTTACATTACTGTTCCAACAGAAACTTTCTCATAGAATCACTCAATGTTGTCGTGGTGGTAAGATTCTTTTCTGAGAACACGATCCAGTTGAACTTCTGCACTTCCAAATGACCTAATACAATATCTCCTGTGTTCTGGTTTCTCTTTTTTCTGAAATGGATACATGAAATAAGTCAATTAACAAATTAGCCAGTTAACTCACAAGTAGTAATGTTGTGACTTTTCTTGCTTAGCTTTCAAAACCAAAAGTTGATCAGTGAGAATGTTCTCATTGATTACTGTATCTTCTTTTATTCTTAACTCCAATCCCTTCATCATTTCCTCATCACAATCAACCCAATATCTGAGAAACTCGTTCATATCCTTACATTCAAAGTTAGTCCACCTCAATACAACTGAATCGACATTTCTAATAGACTTGAGATCATCCAGAGTCACCCATCGTGCCATTTTATAGCATATATCCCGATATTTGAATGCCTGGAATCAACATCATTAACCACCTTCTTAAGAAAAACAATTACTCACATTTGGATGTTTGAAATCCGCTGGTATATCTGAATCAACTTCCAATCGATTTGTCAGTGGTATTCTTTCCATCAGTTCTGTTAGCCGTTCATTACTTAATTGACCACGATCGATATAGATCCAGGAGCAGTTTTCAGACAATCCCATATCCAAATATCTCAGAAGAGTTTCTCGTGTTAACGCCTCTACGTCAAGTACCCATCGGATAGTGGCAGGTGCAAAGAGCGGCATGACAAGACTGTATAGGTCAAACATGGTTTCTCTGGAGAAACCCTGAACACGTACTGTCTTGTTCACTTCTTTTTCAAATCTAAAAACACGTTTTTGCTTAAAATTTTCAGTGAAAACCCACCTGTCACATAACTGGGACATCTTTGTTACAGGCTCTAAATGGGGATTCCGCTCTATATTCTTGAAAACTATACTAGATCGGTTATTCGCATCTCTTAACTCGAATTGCAGTGTTTCATGTCTCAAATTAACATCGAGTTGTTTCAGTTTGTACTTCCATGATCTTATAGATAATTCTAGTTTATGAGAGCACAATGCTAGTTTTATTCTGAAAAATAGTTATTAGAGCACAACTTTAAATGAAAAACTTGCGTTTCACTTCCATGCATGTTCCGCATCACTTGATTCAATGCAACTGCCGGGAGTTTTAATAAAGGGAACGGAGTTGTACGGTCTCCTTTCATTGTCGAAAAGTTTCCAATCTGAAATAGGTTATTCAATAAATTAGGTATTCATAAAAAGAAAAAAGGTCGGCAAGATTTGGGTGGATCATAGTTGTCACCGCGCTGGATCCGGGCCTTGGCGGGCCTTGAGATAACTCGTTTCAAAATGACAATTAGGAATCGATCAACCTGTCAAATTGTAGACCTTGGTAGTGTCCGCCGGACACTGTCCGGTCCTTGAATCATGGACTCATAATTGTCATTTTGAAGCGAGTTATCTCAAGGCCCGCCAAGACCCGGCGACAACTATGGGTGGATTGGTCTAGTAGGGAGGTTTAATCGATTGGTCTGTGTGTAAGTGTTTGTGTAGATGACGTGGCAATCCTCCAAAGCCATTGCGAAAAGGATGGCAAGACGTCGTTAAGGCCAACTGTTGCCTCTCCTCTCTAGAGTAGACGAGATGGCTGATCTCTATGTGTGTGCCCGGACTGGTGACGTGGCAATCCCAAAAAGTCGATAGGAAAAGGTCCGTCCGTTACTTAGCCTCTTGGCCCAATTCTCTGTTTGCTTACTGTCCGACTCCAAGATTCTCAACACGGTGACGTCCTTCCCTTCACATGGACCCTGTTGGTTGGCCACTGTGCGCACTGCGCAGACACGTATACAGACTGAACGGTCGATACGGATGCGGACTAAAAATAAGTTGTTTTATAGTCTCGCAAGTCAGAATTTGGAAGTTGATGTTTTCACAAATTTATATTTTTTAAATGCTCATTGTTACACACTGTGTGCACGAAATACATTACTGAAAACATCGTTTTAGACTGTCCGGGATAGCCTGAGAATCTTTACTATTAACAAACGCAAACGGCTGTATGTTTGTCTGTCTGTCGCCGATCCTACGGCTCTTCCTACTGAACCGTTTTTCTTCGAACTTGGACCAAAAGATCAGAAATTTTCACCACTTCATGCCCGTTTATTTTTTTAGTTAGAAACGGTCTCGACTAGATCACTAGGTAAAAAAAGTGGTTTTCAAGCCTTTCAGTGGCTTTCATTTCCAAAATAGGGAAATAGGAGTCCACGGGGAAAATTATTAATAGAACTTTTTCATTCTGCAAAAGACTTCATTTCTTAAAAGCGTCGGAAACATTGTAACAAGTAGAAGGATGGTGTAGAACAGGAGGTTTAGTCGCCGGTAGGCGACGAGAACCGACTGGTAAGTTTCATATACCAGGCCAAGACACGTTTTCCTTTCCATTCTTTTTGATATCTTTTTTTCCCATCATTGAAAGAATACCTAAAGTCTCATCTAGTCCACACTTGTGGGTGCTAATTACAGTAAACAAAGAGGGGGACGACCATATGTAGATCCCTCCACGGACCTCTTCTCATTGATTCTTATGGGTTGCCACGTCATCTAGAGCAAGGACAGAAACTGGCATGTGACTCCATACATCTAATACAGTAAGCAAACAGGTTAGACCTAAAGATTGGCTGTCCTCTGAGTGTGCGTTTAGACGACGTTGCACCCTATGAG
Source organism: Caenorhabditis latens (assembly GCA_002259235.3). Taxonomy (NCBI): domain Eukaryota; kingdom Metazoa; phylum Nematoda; class Chromadorea; order Rhabditida; family Rhabditidae; genus Caenorhabditis; species Caenorhabditis latens. The sequence continues at coordinate 1,025,414 of CM056096.1, forward strand.
AATCAAGATAATCGTAACATTCCCAGAGGCCCCACTCAATCCAAAGGCCAACAGAGAAAAGATGATCCTAATTATGGTTGAGACCTTCAACAGCCCAGCCATGTACGTCGACGTCGACTTACATCCATCCATCTAGCACAGTGGTCAAATAGGTTGAGACCACAGTTGGCGTAAGGGTTCATTATTGATTCTTGTTGAATGCCTCGTCGTCTGCAGACACTCAAGGTCCTCTACCAACCCCATGAACATCCCGTTTTCTTTCTCGTTTTGAGCCTTCTCCAAACCACTTTCATCTAATCATACATATCCTTTTCATTTTCAGAGGTAACCATGAAACTCTTGAAGCTTCCATCTGTTGTCCAGAAACATGTTTTTGAATTTTTGGGATTTAAACAATTTTTAATTCTATCATTCTGCTCGAAACGAACAAGATATTTAATCCAGTCGCTTCAAAAATACCGATGGAAAGATATCACATTTGTGAAATATTCTTTCGATGAAAGAGACAGAATCCATGTTAGTGTGATATCAGAAAATATTACCGATGGCTTCTCTTTAGAACCAATTACACTGGAACAGTCGCCCATTACTCCGATGGAAGTGTTTGGAATGGGAACAGAGATTCCAATCTGGTGAGTATTGGATAGCTTAGACAAAGTTTGGATTGAGCTCTTTCTTTTTTTTTGTATTCGATTCAATAACTTTCCAGTTTGCATCCGAAATATCGAGGATTATTTATCTATGACAAAGAGCAGAAGCAAATTGTTGTCCAAGGAATTCATGCTTATCTGTATGAATTTTTCGGATTGTCGATTGACTATGAAGTTGAATCTGAAAAAGAGGAACTGCCACCAAGTCTGAAAAACATCAATAGAACTTGTATCAAAGTACCAAAAAACACGACAGCGGAAGAGTTGGAAGCGTATTTCGCCGCTTCTCCGAATCAAGAATTCATTCAACTAGATGGTGATTTTAATGGAAATTTATGTCCAAACTCGGCGATTCTTGGAGTTGAACACTTGAAAGTCGATTGTAACGGTTATGGAGATCAGATTCTTCTTGGTTTTAGAGGGAAACGGTTTGATTGTAGAGGCCTTTTCCATGATGCCACTTTTGTTCAATTCCTAAACGAATGGAAATCAAACAAAGGATTCCGTAACCTGGAATCTCTTGAAATAAACTCTCATTGGTCTATAAACTTCGACGCTGCAGTTATTTTAAAAGATATGGATATGAAACAGCTTGATCGTCCAGAAGATATTCTTCATATCACTTGGCAAATGAGGTACGCCCAATAAGGGTTTTTTCCAGATGAAAGAAATGATAATATTTCAGCCGTTCGTATTCCACTTCTAGTTTGATCTCATTCGTTCCTGTGAAGTCGTTTAAGTCAGGAATGAAGTCTCGTGACTATTTGGTAAGAGACGGTGATGGAGAGAAAGCTTCTGTGAAAATGAAAAATCATGATGTTCATTTCGCTCTCTGGAAAGGAAACTCGTGTGAAATGGAAAATATAAATGATTGAAATAACTCGATTGTTTTTGATTCTTTCTTGTATTTTTTCGATTTATTGCTTGTTCATCCTGCTGATAACTCAATTACTTGTAATTCTTTGCTTCTTCATTTCCCATCAATCACTTCTCATAATCTGTCACTTATTCAACGAAAGATTTGTCTAGTGTTCTATTGGTATTTAAAAATTGAAGTGATTGAGAATTTTGTCCGACTTTTAAAGTTTATTTTTGCTTCCAATAAAGTATTTTTCTGAGATGCTTTTTTTCTGAATGTCTGGGGAACGTCTATAAATGCTTTTTTGAAGATGAAGTGAAAATTTTTTGAAAAATCAGAATTAGTTGTAAAGAATCTTCGAAAAGCATGACACCTTGGAAGCAGAGTTGGATGGAAAAAGATGTTCCCGAAGTTTTGAGTAGGAAACGATTTTTCTTTTCCGCAACTCAGAAGATGGAAGTCGGGATTAGATTTTTTGCAAAGACCGTGACACCTGTAATAAAGCCGCACCCTCTAACAAAAGTTTGGAGCATCCTATCTCGGCTGTCTTCAAAGATATAAAAATGTTGTCAACTGAAGAAATATTTTATAAGTATTAAGCTATATTTTGTCTGTTAACAACTTTTTGATATTTCCTTTGGGAACCGAGATATACCGCTGCGAACAGGCAGGGTGCGCCTTCACTACATGTTTTACGGTATTTTTAGATAATTTCTTTCACAGTTTTGGAATGACAGAAGTCGAAAATAAATTCCTAATCTGGAATTCGGAATTTCAACTCTTATTAGTAAAAAAAATCCAATAAGACTACCCTATTAATCACGTGAATCTCCGCTCCCGTGACCTTCCGAATCCCAAACCTTCGGATTTTTTCCAAATCAATTCTTTGAAAAAAAACCATCTTGATAAAAAGAAAATATGCAAATCTAATCATTTCCCAACACAAATGACTGCAACGGAATCATTCAATAATGTCGACATTTCAATTGAGAATCATACATATATCGAATGGGTTAGTTCTCACGCTTCTTACAACTGTGCTCCACCGAAATGCCCTTTTTCTCTTAATCTCTCAATTTCGCACACTTTTTCTTCGGTTGCGTTAGAGCGCGGTTGTAAGAAGCGTGAAATGATAATAATTTTGAATTCCAGTGGACCAGTGTCTTAATAACCGTGTTGATAATCTGCATCCTTGTTTCATGTGGCTCGTGGTGTATCTACGCGGCTGGAAAGATAAGCGGTAAGTTCGATGGAGCGCTGTTGCATTGGAACCCCAAATAATTGTGATTTTCAGAAGAATCAACCGTTTACCACTTCGAACGAGAATTCAAACCGGATAACGATGACTCTAAATCGAAATACAAACGGAAAGGTGCAGGATCATGTAGAATAGAAATCGAATATGAGAGGGATCGAAGAGATTTTCAGGCGTATTTAGTGTTGGTATGTAATATTTTTTAAATTTCAACTAAAAATTTGACATAATTTTTGTTGCAGGCTGCCAAAAGTTTCATCGTTTGGGGAGATTAGAAGATAGGTCTTCTGGTAAAATGTGTCCATGAAATGTTTGTTTTTTATATTTTTGAATAAAATATACTGTAGTTGTTTAATTCGGTTTCAATTTTTAGAAGGTTCAAGCTAACAATGGGTTTTTACAATTTGAGGATTTGAGATTTGATTTTCTGAATACTTCTAGAAAGTTAGAAGTCAAATTACATACTCAAATTTACATGCATTTCAAAGATCAACTGTAGATCTATATTTTTGTAGTTGACAACTTTTTGATAGCTATTCAGGATTTCAAGATACAAGCCTTTGAAGATCGACTCAGGGAGAGGGTGCGAACAAGCGGCATATCTCAAAACCTAACAGAGATATCAAAAAGTTGTCAATTACAAAAATGTAGCGCAAGTTTTGTTTTCCATTTTTGAAGTTGATAACTTTTTGATAGATGCTATAGATTTTGAGATATAAGCTCTTAAAGATGAGTTCATAAAATCCAGGATAGAGAGGAGAGCGCGCAGAGAAGCTAATCAAACGGGACTCTCTCGTTTGACGGTTTCAACTCGGAAATTCCTCAGTTAATCAAAAATTCTAGAAATCAACTCATATTCACTTTAAACTGAGAGACGCAGAGAAGTCAGACAGTCTAGCTTCTCTGCGCCCTCTTTCTCTCTCACCGCTCCTGACGTCTTTCTTAGGACCCGTATATCTCAAAACCTAGCAGAGATATCAAAAAGTTGTCAATTACAAAAATGTAGCCCAAGTTTTGGTTTCTATTTTTGTAGTTGGCAATTTTTCGATAACTATTCTGGGTTTTGAGATATGAGCGCTCAAAGATTGCTTACTGAGAGTGAGAGAGCGCAGAGAAGCTAGCTATAGTGCCTCCTTTCTCTGCGTCGCTCTTCTTTGACCACCCATATCTCAAAAACTAAAAAAGCTATCAAAAAGTTGTCAACTAATAAAATGTGTGAAATTTTTAGTAGAACATTTTTACAGTAGACAATTTTTTGATAGCTGTTCAGGATTTTGAGATACAAGTATCTGAAGATGAAGACCTCTTGCTGAAAAAAAACTTTTATTGCCCAAAAAAGATAGAGAAATTAAGATATAGTAGGAAGGTAGTTCCGATTCATCCCATTCCCATTGTTATTCAAATTACTCCCATGACTGGTGTGCAAACTGAAATTTTTGGTGACCAAGTTGTTCGAGTTGCCATTCAGAAGTGGCAGGTAGTTGGGACTCTGCAAATAAAAAGTCGTCAGTAAAATCTACAAATTCATCAAATAGAAAAAACTCACTCTCTTCGAAGTGTGTCCCCCATTCTGAGTGCTATCATCCATGCGTATTCTTAAAGACCAATTCTGGAAAATCGCATGTTGCATGAGTTCGCTGCAAGACCATCGACGATCCGGCGACATTTCGAAGCATTTCTAAAAATTATGATATTTTTTTTCCAATTTTGAATAAAGTCTTACATAAAGGAAGTCCAACTGCCCACTACTTGCATTCGGTAGTTTCGATGGGAGGGGTTCGAGATGCTCGGGCTCTGGAATTGACAGTCCGAAGAAGAATTGGTTGGTTCGGAAGATGGAGACGTGGCGGGGTAAGAATTCTCCTAAAAATGATTCAAAAAATGCATTTGCGCTCTACTGCACCAAGCTAAGATCACCTAACGTTTTCCTTATAAGGAACAACTGATCGATATCACTTCTTCCAGGCCACAACGCCTCCCCGGTCATCAGCTCTGCGTAGACACACCCGACCGCCCAAATATCCACGGGCGGTCCGTATTGAACATCGCCCACGAGGAGCTCCGGACTACGGTACCAACGGGTTGCCACGTAGTCCGTGTACATTTCGGTGGTGTCTGGAAAGAGTTCAGTAGAGCGCGTTTGCTAAGGAGACTTACTAATAATCCTTGCGAATCCAAAATCGCCGAGTTTCACTTGATCATTTCTGGTCAAGAAGATATTCTCTGGTTTCACATCTCGATGAATACACTTGTTACTGTGACAGAAGCGGAGAGCATCCAGAAGTTGATAAATTATTTTTTTCGTTAGATCGTCGTTTACCCTGAAAGTTATCGGTAGGTTGGAAAAATTGCAAAAATCAATATTTTTACCCTGTGGGACTCTTCTCGAGCTCATGTAGAACTGTCCGGTCGCATAGTTCGAAGACCAGATGAAGTTTTCGGTTTCGTTTGAACACTTCGATGAGTCCGACCAGGTTTTGGTGTTTCAGTTGCTGAAAAAAGTAAATTGCAACTCAACTTTGATCATTCATAACCAGATCATAAGCGAAGAAAATGTTTCAAATTTAGAGGCGCTGTGTAGATCACATCTAGATCTTTATTTTTGCAGTTGACAACTTTTTGATAGCGTTTCACGCTTTTGAGATACATCGCTTCAAACTCAAGCAATCAAAAACACCCGAAAGATGGGGCGCAGAGAAACGAGAGTGTCTGCTTCTCTGCGTCTCTGCGTCTCTCAGTATTCAGTCGCCCATCTTTTAAAGCGCAGATCTCAAGAACGTGAAGAGCTATCAAAAAGTTGTTAACTAACAAAATGTGGAAAATTTTATCGGCATTATTTTAGTAGTTGACAATTTTTTGATAGCATTTATGGTTCTCAAGATATACATAGTTTTCAGAAACAATCGATATAGGTTTCTGAGGAGAGATTGAAACCCTCACAACTCAAAACTCCTTATGAACTGTTAAAAAGTGTCAATTAATAAAATGCTTAAAATTTCCTGAAGATCATTTTTGTAGTTGACAACTTTTTTGTATCTCTTCTAGATTTTGAGATACACGTCTTCAAAGACAGGCACTTAGAGTTCATGGAGACGCAGAGAAGGCAGGCGCTCTCGTTTCTCTGCGCCTCTCCTCCGGGAAGAACTATAAACTACAAACGTGAAGCTCTGTCAAAAAACTAAAAGTTAAAAAAAAGAGACCGCCTGTGTCAGTTTGTCATTTTGCAGTTTTTAATTGAAAATAACAAATTTTGTGATTTTTGAGTATTCTCAAGGCTAGGTTATGTCTTCCTTAGGATAAAATTTTAGACAGCTATTCTCATTAAGGCGCAATTCCAGCTCCCCTCGAACCCTTTTTATACCAACCTTCAACATTCGAATCTCCCTCAACGCGATCTTCTTGATATGTGGATCGTCTTCGGTCTCTACAAACTTCTTGATCGCCACAATTTGTCCGGTATCCTTATTCTTGCACTTGTACACAACTCCATAGGAGCCTTCACCAAGTTTTGATATTCTGTCGTATTTGTCCATCGCGTCGCACCGGCGTTTCGATGAGCTGGAATTCGAAAAGATTTTGTGTCTCATATAAGTGTGTCAGTAATTTTTCGAATCGATATATAAATCTAATTAGGGAATTCCCATAATGAATTGTACTATAGTCAAACTACATTTATGAAATAAAATAAATTTTGCGAAATTTGAAAATTAAGAAGATTGGAAGCTTGGAAGCGAAATTTGGAGTCTTCAGAAATATAGTTTTCTCTCAAATTATACCTACAAATCGCTCGACTCCAAAAAAATTTAGTATAGTGAGAGAGCAAGGCGTTTGGAAAAAGTAAGGGTATGGATAAGAGATTTCAGAGATTTCGTCTCGAGCACACGTGTTGTCATGGGGACCAGATGTATGCACACGAGGAGAGACAGAATGAGAAAGACGTATAACAAGAGAAAAAAAGAGAGGGTGGTGTGTGATATACGTGTGTTTAATATGCGAAATTCCTGGTTTGGAGAGATTTTCGAAATAGTGGGAAGAGGAAGACGGATTTTTCGAATTCCAAGTTGAACAGGAAATTGTGCCTGGATTTTTGAAAAAGGAACTAAATAAAAGTTGTGGTATCTCACGAACTAATATTTGAGCTTACATATTCTTCATCGAATTTTTTTATGAGACGTTTGACAAGGAAAGTCTTTGGAGTCTCAGCTTTTCAAACGACGTATAAATTTGACCACATGTACATTCGACTACGTGGAGTCCATTTCTGCAGTGAAAACCACCTAAATGTCTATGCGATTCGAGTTATGAGCTCTCAAACGTTTCACATGGTTAAGCTTTTTCTCATGGATTTCCAAATCGGCTTTGATGGCAGAAACGGACTCCACGTAGTTGAAATTACCTATAACCAAATTTATAATTTTTTTCAAAGCCGCATCTCCAAAGACTTTCCTTGTGAATAAAAGATGTTTCAGATGAACATTACAAAGTGAATCACGATATTGCTAATGGCTCTGTACTTTTAAAACGACTTTAACGACTTTTTCTGTACAAACCGCCCGTGGAGATTGATACATGTTATCAGTTCGCGAACGGGTGGGCGTTAAAGCCGCATAGAATTTTGTTCGGATGAGTCTCGTAATTGAAATACCGTATTGAACTGCAGTTTTCCATCTTTTCAACCACAAGACCCATCCGAACAAATTCCAAATGCCATTCGCACCGCCGGCAACCTGTAAAATTGGTGTTATGTGGCAACATGTCCAACAACCGTGACACGATTTCAAAGATTGTATTTTCAAATGGATGAGCAATACATTTATTTTTTTGGTAAGGGGAACAACCAGTCTTCAAAAAACAAATAATTTGTCGGTTGTAACTTCAGAAATGGATCTTTGATAGCGTCATGAGGCTAGGGTCTCGTTCTTTTCATTTTCTGTGCTTTTTTTAAGCGTATATTCAATATTTCTAGTACTCTCTTCGATTTCTGAGATACAAAAATATAACTTTTTTAGTCTTCTTCGTCCCAATCCAATTCTTACGTCCATTACCCAAACACTCTCAATTTTGAAATAAATAAATTCTTTGCACTCTTTTCTCCCTTCCGTGCAAAACTTATTGTTGTCCTAGTCTGCTCTCTAACAAAAAAAGAAAGAGTGGTCCCCTCTCTCCCCCTTCCACAAATACTTCTAACCACCATGGAAACTGACACAGAGAGACACCACTTCTTTCGCAACTCTTTCTCTCTCTCTCTTTTTCAGGAAATGACGATTCTTATTTACGCGGTGTGGAAACGATGACGTGGATACCAAAATAAGTATACAAATTTTACAGTTTCAGCCACTAGATATTCCAGATTTACAATAAAAATAGATAAAACATACTTTCTCAACGAACAAAACAGATTGTTCTCCATCACTGTCAACGCCTCGATCTCGGCAAACACCATGTCGTCGCTGAAATATAGATAGGGGTACTGAAACTGAGAAATGTGTAAAAAGCAGAAAAAAGAAGAAAAAAAGAAGATGACATGCGATGGAGGAAAAATTTGATAATTCATCGATAAATCAGGAAATGAGGATTACATTTTTTTTCTTCACTACTAGACTAGGTCCCTGGTAAGTACAGCTAAAAGGTCGAAAAACAAAATGAACTCGGTATCCACAGTCGCTACGCAGCGAGACCTACCAGTCCCTAGTAACCATGAGGTTATGTGGCACGACTTCTACCATTGGAAAGCTGCGGAAACGCTGATTCCAGACATATCTTCAGTTTTTGCCGTCGAAGTTTGATATTCGAGAAAAACGAGGACTGCCAAAAGGGTTATCAAAATTTGAGCTCATTTTTCTCGAATACCAGACTTCGAAGGCAAAAACTGATTATACATTTAGAATCAACGTTTTCTCAGCTTTCGAATGATATAAGTTTCGTCCCGGAACTTGTGAATTGGTAAGTACATTTACATTTCAAAAGTTAAATTTGAAAAAAAAAACTTGTAATTCGCATACTCGCAAATTTTCGGCACGGTCCGGCTTCATGAAAAGGTACCTTCTTTTAACCAAATTTTTTGAATTTTTAAAAGAAATTTTACTTTCAAAAACCCTACTTTATGATGCATAACTAGCTTTTGATTGAATTCTGGAGTATAGTCGAAAATTCAGTGCAAAATAATTTTTCTCCTGGCCGTCCGGTTTCGTCATGACCCGGCCCGGTCTGTTGCATGTATGGAAACTTAAAACATTTAAAACATGGCTCCGTATCCAGAGTCGCTACGCAGCGGAATTTACTTGAAGCTTGAAGTCACACCGGGAAGCAAAGACATGCTGAATATTGGCATTTCTTAACAATTTTTTTGGAAAATCTATATTCTTAGAAATGGAAAAACGCGAATAACTCGAATTCAGTAAATCAAGTGCTCAAATAATTTGTGAGTATTCTAACTGCGGATAATCTCCTTCTCCCCATTCACAATCCATATTTCTAATCTAACCGACAACAATACGACACAAATTGTATTCAGTATTCAGCACACACTCACTAAGCCGCGACGACAAGAGATCTTATGAGAGCAAGTCAACCACACCTACCTTTTCGTTTTTTCGAGTCTCGGCGCGCTCAATTTCTTCCTGTTCAACGAGTTCAACGGAGACGGGTCCCGACAGATGTCAAATGGTGTCAGCAGGAGTAGAGAGTTCTCTTTTGAAGAGGACTGGTCGGAGGTGTCGAGGCGGAGGAGCTCCAGTTTTGAGATGGGCTCATTGATTGGGATGTTCTGAAAGAATTTCGATGGAATTGTCTTGAAAATTCGATGAATTTGTATCCCTCGAAAAAACTCACCTTACTCTTCTTATTTCCCGAATTGGCGTCCAGTTTGACTGCAGTCAGAAATGAAAGAGCCGTGCGAGAGGGCCCTCGTTTCGCCGCTTCTTCCGGCGTCATGGTTTCCAAACGCCACTTTCGGAACATTGACTATTTACGAAAGACGGCTGGAGGATGGAGGATGGCAAGAAATTCTGGATGATGATTTATGTATATGTGTATGTGGGGTGGTGGAGGAATTTGAGAAATGAAGGTGAATAAGTTATTTTTGAGAGAGGAAGAAGATTCACATGGTTACATAAAATTTTTGGGCTGTGGTTGTTGTATAACGGGAGTCGTGAAATCCTTTTTGTGATACATTTCTAGGGTAACTCACTTTAAACGCAATTTTATAAGCTGAAAAATATACCAGAATGTAGATCTCGGCGAGTTCTATGTTTTTGGTATTACACGGCTCGGATGGCTAATGGTTAATGTGCCGCAGGACGGGCTAGAATGGTTTTTGTTCCAAATTTGCGTTCATTGGCACTTTACCCTCCCACGACACAGCAACATGTAGCCATCCGGACAGTATAATATCGGAAATATAGAACTCGCCGAGATCTACATTTTTGTATATTTTTCAGCTCATAATATTGAGTTTTTAGCGAGTTACAGGCCGGCCCGGTACGCACGTATGATTTTTCATATACCGGTCAAGATTTTGATGAAACTGTTCCATTTCATAGCGCCTTTAAAAATTTTTAAAAGTAGGAGAATCTTTGGAAATCCAAGACTCATTTTCCATAGACAGAAAAGTTATCAACGACAAAAAATGGAGCAATTTGTAACCATCGGGACGCACTAATAGAATCTGATACTTTGCTGAGACGAAAAAATGGCATAGCGACTTCACTGGAAATAGAAAATCTCGAAATTTTCAAAACTTTAGAAAAATATCCGAATCCGCAAGTTTGAAATTCATTCGGTTTCTAAAAACCATTTAGTACACTTAATAGTTACTAACAAGTCGAAAAGAGAAAAACACGGAAGTACGGACATCTTAGTGGATCTTATCAATAAAATATCTATACATAACATTCTGTATAACTCTGTTCATTTTGATTCTATACAAAAATTGAAAACGATTTCAGAATCCTCACGACTTCAGCTATTCACTCATATAGCTTTCTTCTAAAAAAAGCCATAAATGACTACGGACTAGCAAAGATTTAACGTCTAACACTAATTTCAACGGACAGATTGCACGATGAGGAGAGGGCTACTAATGCAGCCGCGCTCTATAGCCGGTATATTATGCACAAAAGTTTGAATATTCACCGTTACGCAAAAAAATGTACTATTCATGTCAATAGAACGCGACTGCATTGGTAGCCCTAGCCTCATCGTGATATTGCATTTATTCAAGTCACATTAGTACAAATCAAAAGAAATCATATATATCTAGAACTAATCGTGGAAGTTCTACTAACACGAATTTCCGTTTCCGAAGTTACTGGAAAAAAGGGAAAAAAGGCATGTCTAAAAATCGCTGAAAAAACCCGAAAACAAGTCGTGACCCGTTCCCGACCCATCCACCTGGAATAGGAATAGAAGAAAAGAATAGAGGAGGAAACGAGTGACGCGAGGGGGTCCCCTCTATTCAGAATAAAAGACAAGATCCTGGCTGGCACGAGGAGGTAAAGAGGGGACCCAAATTATCTTGCTCTTTTATTTCTTTTTTTATAAATACTTACTCTGACGAGAGTAATCTTCTGACCCCAACCAAATCGAAAATCCAAATAAATTTATTGTATGTACAAATTGTAAGACACACGTAATAGCTTAAGCAGATAGAAGAGAGAGAAAGAGATCGCGAAGAGAGACAGAGAGAGGCTTAGGTTGACAATGTCAAAAAGAGCGCATTTTGTACTATTCTGGTCGTACAAGATCATTATAAAATGTCACTGGGTGAAGATCACGTGAAGAGAAAAGGGAAAGGACGTCAAGCAAGTTGATCACAGGAGAATAGGAAATATATAAGAGAAATATTTTTGAAAAATCAATAAATTAGAGAGCAGATAAGGAAAGCCTCCTCATCTCGACGACAGCTTCAGAAGCGTTTCCACCGAAATATGGAGCCACTCGATGACGCCAACCGATTCGATCGATGGCGTGATGTCGAGCGCCCGCCATGTACTTGGCGAATTGTGGGTGGGGTTTCAGGATTTCGTCGAACTGGAAAATATTTGAATTAGAGAAGAATGTTGGACTAGAAAGAAGAAAACATGAGGATTCTGAATCTGTAACCTAAATTCTTGTCGGGTTTGAATGAACCGAGTTATGTGGTTTCTAGTTATGACCACCCCCAGTTGGTCAGCCACTACAACTCAAAGGTAAATTTTCACTTCTTCAAAATAAGTTTTTGAACAATAAATTGTATGACTAGAAAGCTGAGATCATGAGGATTCTGAATCTGTTTTCAAATTTTGGTTAGGACAAAGATGAACGGAGATACAACACGTTTAGTGCGGCTAACTTTTTTCCTCAGTTTTAGCTCCTGACTTCAAAATGTCGTATCTCTGTCAATTTTGGTCGTACACGAAATTTGAAGACAGATTCAGAATCCTCATGTCTTTAGCTTTTTAGACATATAAAATAATCCAAGACAATCTTGAAGGCAATCGCGCTCCACCGCATTTTTTAAGGGTGGAAGTATGAGTGCAGTAGAGCGAATTCGCATAGGGGGCTCCGTGTGATCGGGGTAGTACATTTAGCTCAAAATTTGCTCAAAATATGGAAAAATACTAATTTGAGTATGGGGATTTCATTTTTGGAGTCAAAGTCAACCAGACTAGTCCGGGCCGGGCTGGGTCTCAGTAAAAAAGTTTACAATTTGAGTGTTTCTAAAAAAATTTTGCAAAATTAGTCGAATTTGTGACTATGTTTTTAAATATCGATAAAAAGCCAAGCGTACGTCGACTATTTTTGATGAAAATTTTAAAAATTTTCGACAAATTTTGTGAAAAATGAAGGGACCGACGGTATAATTCAAGTAGAGCCCCCCACCTCAATATTGCCCCCCACGTTGTAACCAACCCTAGTAGAGCCCCCCACTCAGTACAAAATCGGTGGGGGCTCCAACTGGAAGGTGGGGGGCTAATATTGAATCAATTTATTCAAACAGAGCCCCCCTCAGTGCAAAAGTGGGGGGCTAATATTGAATGTCTAGGCATACTTCAAGATGAGCCCCCACCCCCTATTTCTTAAATTGAGCCCCCCACGAGAGCCTAGCTAATCCTTATTCCATGCAATTCCTATTCAATATTAACCCCCCACCAATTCAAAATTAACCCCCCACCATTCAATATTAACCCCCCACCATTCAATATTAACCCCCACCATTCAATATTAACCCCCCACAATTCAATATTAACCCCCCACCACAGAAAAATGATCATTTTGGGGCTCAAAATTGGCTGAAAACCGGTAAAAGCGGGGGAAAAACGACATAAAACAGATCGATTTATGAGGAAAAGGAAACCTGTGTGAAAAATTCAAAATAAATATATTTTCAAAATTAATATATTTTTTTATTAATATATAATGGCATTTTTCAGCTTAAAATCGGCAGAAAATCTGTAATTTTTGAGCTAAAATTCACTTTTTTCGTTTTTTTTTTTTTGAAAGTCTGAAATCGACCGATTCCTATCACATAACTTTCATTCTTAGAGTGTCTTAAGAGCTCTCTGTATCCTTTGTACACAGTCGCTACGCAGCCAATTGACCCAACTCACCCGTTCAATATCCTTCCTCGTATTCAAATTCCGAGACACCAACGTCAAAATATGATAGACTGGCCCCTCAGCTGTCTCCGTTCTGAAAAAATCCATTTTTAATTTTCACTTTTTTCAAAAGTCACTTACAACTCCTTCAAATACTCGGGCTGCTCATAAAACATGTCAAGGAGTAACGTATCATTTATCAGCCGTTTGGAACATGTACCAGCTCTGGCCAGTATGTTTTCACGGGCTCTATTGTTGAGTAGCGTTTTCCAGGCTCTGAAAACCATGGAGTAAGAATTTCCCAATATGAAAAAAGGTGCTTACAAATCACTCCTCGTCCTTGAATTCGTATTACACAGTCCTGTGAATATACTGTCTCTCTCCAATAAATAATGTTCCATATTCCATTTTTTGAACAAAAAATCAAAGTCCTCCTCATCCCCATGTCTTAATGCGGAGGCGTACACGATTGGACGCAGGTAGTAGGGCAATCTGAATATTGAGTTGAGGGAGGGAACTGGAATTGAGTTGAAAAAAAAAACTCACTTATTACATCCCATTCCATTCAAAAACTGGTGCCCTCCTGAGCAATTCCTTTTCACTTCATCAAACTTTTCTCTCGCCATTTTCACACATGGTTCGTAACCAATGGTACAGGCCCGGGTGATTACGATGTCTCGGGATTGGCTGAAATTTTTCAGTTATGTACTTCGAGTTATAGTACTGTGCAAAAATATATAAACTTTGGCCTTTATTAGTTGAAAATGACCAACTTTGACTGCGTTTTTCAGCGTTACCTGATTATTTGATAAATTTAGTTTTGTATTGGGTGGACAGAGCAAAAATAGCACATTATTTTTGTAGTTGACCATTTTTTGTTAGCTCCGCCCACTTTTAAGATATAGGCGTTTTTGTTTCAAAATTTTAGAAAAACTGTTCAACTTTGACATGTCCCCTTGATGTCCCATTGTGTCCCACTTGTCCCAAATTAATATTTTCTTGTAGATCAGAACACGGTCTCCATTTTTGTAGTTGACTATTTTTTGATAGCTGTTCAAGCTTTTGAGATATTCGCCTTAAAAGCGAGACATTCGGAGAGGGAGAGACGCAGACAATCAGCCGCTCTCTTTTCTCTGCGTCTCTCCTCCTAGGTGCACTCACTTTGAAGGCGCATAACTCAGCAGCGTGAATAGTTATCAAAAAGTTGTCAACTACAAAAATGGAGCCCGTGTTTTTATCTACAAGAAACATATAAATTTGGGATAAGTGGGACTCAATGTAACATCAAGGGGACATGTCAAAGTTGGACAGTTTTTTATCTAAAACTTTCAAACAAAAACGCTCATATCTTGAAAGTGGGCGGAGCTATGAAAAAACTTTCGACTACAAAAATGATGTGCTATTATTGCTCTGTCCAACCCATATAAAATTGAGCTTATCGAACAATTAGGTAACACCGAAATACTGTATCAATCTTGGTAACTTTCCACTGAAAACAGCCAAACCCAAAAACTTACAACAAATCCGTGTCATTATCCATATCAAAATCAAGTCCCTGCCTGCTAAACTTCTCATAAGGCACACCGAACACAATCTCCAGATACTCTTTGTACTTTGGCCATGTCTCGTGAACATACATTCTTGGAAGAAAGAAGTCGAGGTACGCACTGAACGTCTGGAACGGGCGGTACGCGGTCTGGAATATGGTGATGATGTCATTGTGATCTACGCCTTCGTGCTTTGGTTCTTTTTACTGATAAGAAGTGGGGAAACAAATTGTGTCAGATGGTCTGTCTTTTCACATCTTCATCTTTGCCTTAGAAGGCGTGTATTTACTTTTTCTCTCTCTTTTTTTCTCTTTTTCACTTTAAGGTGCGACGCCTCTATTTAAAAGAAATTTTTAGACCAAACAAATCAAAAAATGATTCAAAAATCTTCCATTCTCCTTTTACTTGTGGCAATGAGCTCCGCCACATCTGTGCTCAGCCGATATTTTAGTGAGGCTGATGGTGTCCCACTGGCGAGAAATCCGTCGGAAGACGCAAGGGTTTCTGATGCTGATGTTGGTATGAAATCGGTTGGTTTTTTTTTTGGAAAATCAGATTTACTTAAAATGAAAGAATTTAGGATTTGTTTATCGGGACATTCGGAGGACGACCAATTGTGACTAGACAGGAGAACACGTTTATAGATCAGGATGGGTGAGTGACTTGAATTTTGGAATTGTATTTGAAATTTTAGGTATTTTGTTAATTTACAACTTTTTGATAGCATGGGGAGATATTACAAGTTGAATAAAGGAGATAGAGCGAAAATATGTTTCTTATCTCCAGGGGCCTCTATCTCAAAAACCAGAAATGCACCCAAAAAAAAGTTAACTGTGAAAATGATCATTGTAAAATTCTACACATTTTCTTAGTTGACAAATTTTTAGTAGCTGTTTCAGATTTTGAGATACGCGCCTTTAAAGTTTGGTGACTTCTCTATGCTCTCTCACTCCATCACATTTCAGCTACCTATCTTTCAGCGCTTATATCTCAAAATTGACAAAAGCTATCAAAAAATTGTTAACTACAAAAATAATCTACATAAAATTTCCCACATTTTATTAGTTGACAACTTTTTGATTGCTTCTCTAGCTTTTGAGATATGGGCGGTCAAAGTTGAGCCATGCTGAGACGAGACGGAGAGAAACGAGAGACTCTGCTTTCTCTGCGACTCCTCCTCTCGCGCTGTCGCCTATCAAACTTTCAGCGGCTGTATCTCGAAACCTAGAATAGCTATCAAAAAGTTGTCAACTACAAAAATAAAGACCATCTTTTGATCTACAAGACTAGTATAAATTTAATACATTGAAATCAAAGATGGCAGTGTTACAGGCTTCCAAAAAAACACTTTTGTTTCCATCTGACATGAAATTTTTTGAAATTTTTTCAGTGTCCCGGTGCCAATGCTCCCATACCACAAGACCTACAAAAACTCTGACAACTTGACTGCCTACAAACGATTCATGGAAAGATCACGCGGCGCGCCGACCCCAGTTTAAAATGTTTCAATGATGACAACACTCGATCTCTGTTCTCTATTTCTATGTCTCCCCCGTGATGTGATAACTAATAAATCGTATCTTTTTCTATCTCTCACCTCACTAGTCATATACATTGTCATATTAAACGGCACTTTGTAGCTCATCTGTCCATTTTCCGCCATCGCCATCGTATCATCAATGAGTCGACTTCTCGAGTTGGCGGGCACCAAATTATGATCTCTCAGCAGTGCCATCGTGATATCCGAATACACGTCCATGTCATATCGTAATCGCATATATGTCAGCTGATGTGGATCCACCACAAACTGTCCGCCCATGTCGAATACTGCGGGTTGTTTATCAGTCAGCCAGAACACTTTGTGTTTTCCCGATACGGGATCGTCGTAGAAGATTGGGATCTTCCATACCTGCGAGTTCTCGCGTGGCGGGTCGTATGGAACGTGCTGGAAAAAACGTAGAACTGATTTTTGCATACTGGCAAAAAGGGCCGGACTGTAACTCGCTTCAAATGGAGTTTTATGAGCTGAAAAATATACCAAAATGTAGATCTCAGCGAGTTCTATGACTGTGACCTAATAAAGGCCGGATTGCAAATCGGTAATGTGCTACGAGCCTGGCTAGAATGACTTCTTCGGTCATTTTCGAGTTTTTTAGCACATGTTAATTTCAGACATTTTATGTGTTTCTCATCACTAAAATTTTCTTTTTTTTCGGTTTTTTACGACATTTTTTTTCGTTATTTTCGGATTCTTGTGGTCCGACGAAAAAATGTTTTCGTTTTTCGGTTTTATTTTCGGATGACAAAAAACGTTAAATTTTTCTCGGGTCGAATTATACATATTCGGCGGAAACCCTGTCCGTGACCTATTACGGGTCGGACGGAAAAAAAAACCGTTCTAGCCTGTCCCCACAATCCGCCATCCGGCCCGTAACGAGTCAAGGACATAGAACTCACCGAGAGCTACATTTTGGTATATTTTTCAGATCATAATATTGAGTTTTAAGCGAGTTACAGCTACAACTATGATTCAAGTTCATATTTTCAAGTCTGAAAGCCATTTCTGGGGTTCTCCATTGTTTCCAACAGCCCGATTTGTAAGTATTGTGATTTCTGATGCCAACAACCCAACCAACCTCATATTTCTCCTGTCTGAGTGTAACAATACTTCCTTCTAGCCGATTCACGTGAACTATCGGAAAGTGCGCCTGTCGAATCCACGTGTCCATCACATCTGACAGTGAGAAGTTCTGACCGCTTAGATGGCCACCTGCTGATGAATCGTGAACGCTGTAAGTTTATCAAGTTCTAGAAGGAAGCTGAACACAAAAAACTCACTAGACAAGTACATTGAACAAGTCCTCGTGATCCGCGTTCTTATACAGAAAACTGTTCAAAAACCTCGAAAGACCTTGTTTGAATGTCTCATCTTCGATAAGTCTCTCTATCATTCTGATGATAATTGATGACTTTTTGTAGACGATCGCGTTCACTTTCGGACTTTTTTCCATATATCTTCCGATGTTTGCGTTGGAATTCGCACTCACTGGAATCATTCCATCCATTTGGTCGGTGCGAAGAGCAATGCATTGGAGTTCTGCCGATTTGTCTTCCTGGAAGACACTTGCTGTTAATTACTAGATGACAATTGGAATGGTGTCTGAGAAAGCTTGCCTTTAAGAGGTCATATCTCCACAAATAAAAAAGCTATGAAAAAGTTGTCAACCACAAAAGTAATCTACTTAAAATTTCTCAGATTTTACCAGTTTATAGTTTTTTGATAGCTTTTCTAGCTTTTGAGATATGGGCGGTCTAAGATGAATGACTCAGGGAAGAGACGCAGAGAAGACAGATACTCTCGTTTCTCTGCGCTCTCTCGCTCTTGGTGAGCAATCTTTGAAGGTTTGTGTCTCAAAACACACAAAAAAATCTACTTAAAATTTCACACATTTTACTATTTGAAAACTTTTTGATAGCTCTCTTAGGTTTCGAGATATGGGAGGCCAAAGATGAGCGACGCAAACTGTGCAGAGGAGAGACACAGAAAAACGAGACACTATAGCTTCTCTGCGCTCTCTCATTTTCAATTTTGAAATTTTGCAATTCTCGCTGACCCCTATCGCTTCAAAACTCACATATCTCCACGTGGTATTCTCCAAAAAATCCACAGCTCTAACACTGATCAACGTGGCAAACCCCTCATTCAACCACAAATCATTCCACCACTTCATCGTCACCAAATTCCCAAACCACTGATGTGCCACCTCATGGGAGATGATCTCTTGCAGATTGTGTTTCTGAGTGATCGAAAATTGCCCTTCTTTGTAAAGCCCATCGGTTTGTCGAATCGTGATCAGCCCTGAAATTGTATATTGGTGGGTGAGGGTGGCAGGTCTACGAATCTTACCCCAATTCTCCATAGCCGTAACACTCAACGCGGGTACGATTACAACATCTGAAAGAATGTAGAAAAAGTGAAATTTATATTAAACAGGTCGAAAGAAGGTCACCGTCACAGTCAGAGAGATTAGATAACTTTTGGGTATAAACACACAGCTAATGGATTTATTATGTCTTTCCATTTCTCGAAAGGGGGCAGACAAGAGATGGATATTTAGATGGTCGGAGAAAAAACAAAAGTCTGGATTCTATGCATTCGACTTCCCGTCCCTTATTCTCTTCTTCTCTCTCATCGATCTTTTCTCTCTCTTATCCTCCGTCTTGCATAAAAAAGATGAGGCGGAACAACGATAATAATCAGGCATCAATCCGCTCACTGTTTCCTTCCCCCCGCCATCTTGTCATATATTCACAAATGCCATGGTGAAGCAGATATTTCTCTTCTTCCTTCTATTATTTTTTCCTCACAACGCAACAGATGCCATCCCATCAAACGTCACGTTGCTCACACTTGGCGACTTGTGGGAGACACGTGGCATGATTCGGACTCATTTGTTTCCGACGAAGACGTCGACGGTGTACCCGGAATTTGCGGCGATTCCGAGTAATCAGGGGGATGGAAGGATGCATTTGACACGAGCGGCGTTGGATAAAGCGATTGAGAATGTGGCCGAAATGAACGGAGTGTTGATTCATTCCGTTTGTTCGTACAGGTAAATTTTACTTTTGGGTGCATACGACAACCAATGAAAATATCAAAAGTTTCAAATTATATTATTAGAGCGCACTTGTCACGCTCCTGTAATACTAATATAGGTGTACTGTAGTCATGAAAAACTGTGCACACATCGTCACGAAAAAATACAGACGCTGTTAGGTTAAAAACCCGATCTTCTTACATTATTGCTTTGAAGCTTTAGGAAAGTCCTCAAGGTGTCCTTTTTCAAACTATTCAAAGAATTTGGAATCTAGAGTCCGTAGATTCCGAATCTCAAATAAAATTCTGCAAAAACCGTCTGTGAACCGAGTTCTGAGCCGTCAAACTTTACCTATGGGGGATATGTTTCAGCAGGTTAACCATACCAAAAGTTTGACGGATCATAACTCGGCTCACAGAAGGATTTAGCAGAATTTCATTTCAGATTTGGAATCTACGTACTCGAAAGTATCAGGGGAGAGATTTTCGAGTTGCTTGAAAGACGACACGTACCCTGAATCTTCAAACAAAACAATTTAAGAAAATGGGTTTTTTTTGCATAACCTAATAGTGCTTGATAGTATACAGGTCTGCATTTTTACATAACGGTGTGTGCAAAGTTTTATTATAACTACAGTAAAACTATATCAGGATCACAGGAGCCTGACAAGTACTCTCTAATGATATAATTTGAAACTTTTTCATTAGAGCGCTAGTCTTTCTAGCAGGCTGAGCTGTAATTCGCTTCAAAGTGAATATTATGAATCCAATAATATATTAAAATGTAGATCTCAGCGAGCTCTATACCTATATTAGAACATGGAGTGGCTTTGGATTCATAATTGTACCGAGGGCCGGCTAGAGTTCCTTAAAAGACAAAAATCAACAAAAATGACACTTTAGTCCGTCCACCGGTACAGTAATGAATTCTAAACCGGTTCGTACTACATCAGAGTCATAGAGCTTGCTGAGATCTACATTTTGGTATACTTTTGGATTCATAATGTTCATTTTGAAGAGAGTTGCAAGCCTACCTGTGCTAACATGCATTTTGAAAATCTGAAGTGATTTTTGGGGTTTTCTAAGGTCCCATTATTCATGACGAAAAATTATCCAAGGTCTCACCCCAGCGATTTCCAGACATCTCAACGTGACATTCTACACATTGAACACAATGTTTGGTATCGGGAGAAGTGAGGTTTTGATAGACGCGAACATGACTGAGATGGAACGAAAAATGTCTGAGATGACGGATCGGAGGATTAAAGTCAACTTTATTTGTGTGGGCGCCAATAATGATACTTACAGGTGAGTCTTTACGGTCCCTCTCAAAATATAGAATAGAAAATTCTAGAACTTTCTCTTGTTTTTCTTTCCCATATGAATTATTTATTGACTGGTCAACTGTACGTGTCAACTTATATTATCGTCAATCTACCTCGTGATGGACATTGGGAAACTGTCTCTTTTTTCTGTCTCTCTCTCTTTTTCAAGGATAGATTTCAGCGCTGTCTGGCATCACTCGCCCGACTTTGTTTGGCATTTTATAGTGGATTCCGGACCGATTCGAGAGATTATTGAGAAGGATCGATTGCAGATGACACGTGGATATTATGCGGATTGTTTTCAGGTGTAGCTAGAGTTATTGAGCTTTTCGAAATTTGGTTTTTAGACATATCGAAATGATAATATCAGTCGTGCAATCATAATTTGGAGGAAGGGATTTGGGAAAAAGTATCGAATTCAATACGGCACTGAGGTGAATGAAATGTTGACGGATATGCAGAGAACCGACTTGGAGCCGGTTCAATTCGCGAGTCTCCCAAGGTGAGGTGAGCAATGTGAGGAATGGCGTAGAGAGGGGAGGAGACGCAGATTTGTTACAGATTGGGACAGAAACGACCGTTTCCCAGATGGATACTCTGGCATGGCGACGAGTTTACGTGGGGGAATCGCACGATTCCGAGGGATTTGAGCAGGATGGAGCATAATTGGGAGGCGTTGAATTCGGTGATTGAGCATAGGGTGAGTGTGGGAGAGCTGATAGAGCGAAATGCTACCTCATCTTCAAGACCGTCTATCTCAAAATCTAAAAATGCTATCAAAAAATCTTTTACTACAAAAATATTTTACGTAACATTTCACACATTTTACCAGTTGACAATTTTTTCTAGCTTTTCTAGGTTTCGAGATATGGGCGGTCAAAAATAAGGAACTCTTACCGTGCAGAGGAGAGGCGCAGAGAAACGAGACATTCTCGTCGCCTGCGCCTCCATTTTTCGCGTTTTTTAATGCAGAATGGAAGATCTTGATGTGATCTTCACATGATTTATTGAGAAGTTTTAGTTATTTTAACGCCGTAAAAACTCAAATTTCTGCAAAAGAGAGACGCCGACGACGAGAGTGTCTCGTTTCTCTACGTCTCTCCCCGGCACGCTCATCTTTGACCGTCCATATCTCGAAACCTAGAAAAGCTATAAAAAATTTGTCAACTGAAAATATGTGTAAAATGTTACGTAGATTATTTTTGTAGTAAAAAACTTTTCGATAGCTATTTTAGATTTTGAGATATCCGTTCTTGAAGATAAACTGTGTGCATCTCTGAGAGTTTCCCCGCTATGAAAACTCAAAATCCTTCAATTCCAGATGAGAAGCTACGATATCCCCTCAATCTCCATCCACATCCTTCGCGATAACAAAATGGAGTACTCCGCGTCCTACGGATTCGCAGATATCCTTCAAGCAATCCCCGTCAAGACCACACATCGTTACCGTATCGCGTCGGTGAGCAAGTTGGTAACTGCTATGACAATCGGAGAGCTCCTCGCCGATTACAACCACATTGACCTACTCACCCCGGTCTTCGGCCCCGCTGGTATCCTCTCTGATGTCTGTTCTCCATGCCACCCATTCCTTCTTCACGTTCGCATAATCCACTTACTGGAACACTCCTCGGGGGCGTGGCCTCACACGAGCAAATTCGAGTTCGATAGAATGGAACAGAATCAGACAGAGTTTTTGATGCGGGTGGTGCAGAAGGAGTTTCCGATATTGTTCCCCGGTGGGAGACATATGTATTCAAATATCGGATACATTTTATTAGGAAGAATTATTGAGAAAGTGTCTGGGAGGAGTTATGAGGAGTACGCGTTGGAGAAGGTTTTGGAGCCGTTAGGGGTGAATGCGACGATAGGGAAAGAGGGGGATCCATCGGAGGAGGTAAGTGTGCTCTTGACCGATACCATTGGAAAGCTGGAAAAACGCAGATTTCAAATGTATATTAAATTTTCGCCCTCGATGTCTGGTACTCGAGAAAAACGAGTTCAAAGTTTCACTACCCTTCAAAAACTGTCCAACTTTAACACGTCCCCTTGATGTCACCTTGTGTTCCACTTGTCCCAAATTTATATTTTTCTTGTAGATCGAAAAACGGGCTCTATTTTTGCAGTTGACAACTTTTTGATAGCTCCGCCCACTTTTGAGATATGCGCTTTTAAAGTGAGTACACCTAAGAGGAGAGACGCAGAGAAACGAGAGCGGCTGATACTTCTCCGAATGTCTCACTTTCAAGGCGCATTTTTCAAAAGTGGGAGGAGCTATCAAAAAGTTGTCAACTACAAAAATAGAACCCGTGTTTTGATCTACAAGAAAAATATAAATTTGGGACAACTGGGACACAATGTGACATCAAGGGGACATGTCAAAGTTGGACAGTTTTTGAGGGGTAGTGAAACTTTGACCTCGTTTTTATCGAATACCAAGCGTCGAGGGCAAAAACTGAATATATATTTGAAATCAGCGTTTTATCAGCTTTCTAATGGTATAGATCACTTAGGCACTTCCAGGTAACCTACTATTCCCATGACAATGCGAATGCCTACACCTCTTGGAGCACTCGCCGTCTGAACTCTGCGGCAGGTTGGGCGATGACAGCGGAAGACGTCACAAAAGTATTCCATCATCTCGAAGAGCACAAGCTACGAAGATTCAGATGGATTATAACTCCATCGGCAGTCCGATGGAATTACGGACGGGGTGTCCAACTAGGAAACGACGGGAGCCTTTACCACATTGGGTCTCTGGCAGGCACCGAGGCGATCGGCTACACGTGGCAGAATGTTCAGGTGGCGATACTCACTAACATTCGGGGAAAAGAGCAGAACGAGCAGACTGGATGGATGGAGAAGTTGTGTAGGAGTATAGCGGATGGACGGTTTACAAGATGACGAGTATTTCTTTTTTTTTTAAATTTTTTTGACTCTTTTTGTTCTGTTATGTATCTATCATGTGTAAATAATAAATTTGGAAGTAGTGTACGCAAACTCACCAAGCTTCTCCAATGGGTACGGTATCCCGAAGTAGTCTTCATAGAAGTCCAGTACAGGGCTAATAGTATCAGTGAGCAGTTGCGCGGAGTCCAGTTTAGATGGGTCACAGTAGACGCGGGACTGCAATAAGGGGGTTACTGTAGTGCGCTAGAGCAATAGGACTTACTCTAACACCCCTTGAGGAATATCTTTCGAGATATGGATAGTCTGAAACTGATAGCGCGAAAAGGTAGGTAGACATCGGAGGTGTTCTTCGGAATGTTGTAGTTGTCCAGCCCCTAAACCTCATAACTTATGAAACAATTCCATTAAAAAAGTTGAAAAATCCTCTAACCCCTCAACGACAGTACTATTATCCATCATGTTCGCTATGGCGGTGGTGCCTGTCGGGTGAATAATGATAGTGTCGAATTGAGCCTTGACCTCCGGCACATCTATACACGGGAATACGGTACGCGCCTCGCTGATTTGAAGATGAGTTGCCACGACGTATCTGGAAAAGGTTTCTCTTGGAAATTGATGGAAACTGATGTCTGCAAAAAAAGATAAGGAAAAAATACCCATTTCGAATGCGCGTTATGAATTATTCTAGGTCAGAAAGCAGTTGAAGGTGGAATGTTTTATGATATGTGATCTTATACTTTTTTTCTTTAAAAAAAAGGAAAAAAATGTGTTCTGATCTTGTACTATAGCGGCGAGGCGGTAGGCGGAACACATTTTTTAAAGTTGATATCATCAAGGCGGATTTCTAATAGAGAACGATTTCGGCCTTGTGAAAAGTGCCTCAAATGGGTAAATTTGGGTTAAATTTGATGTTTTTAAGGTGAAAACGGACGGCGGAAACCGGAAAGCGGAACGCGGAAATACAGAATTGTCTGAAATGTCTTAGATCTGAAGCGCAGGGTAACAATGAACGATGTGTTATAGCAAATCGCCTTATCTTCAAGAACGTCTATCTCAAAATCTAAGACTGCCATCAAAAAGTTTTTCACTACAAAAATAATCATCATGAATTTTTACAAATTTCTTCTGTTGACAACTTTTTTATAGCTGTTCTAGATTTCGAGATATGGGCTGTGAAAGATAAGCAACGATTACCGTGCAGAGGAGAGAACGCAGAGAAATGAGACACTCTCGTCGTCTGCATCTCTCCTCTGCCACAGTTTGCGTCGCTCATCTCTGAACGTCCATATCTCAAAATCTAGAAATGCTATCAAAAAGTTTTTTATTACAGAAATATTCTATGTAACATTTTACACATTTTTTCAGTTGATTACTTTTTTATAGCTTTTCAAGTTTTTGAGATATGGGCGGTCAGAGATGAGCGTGTAGAGAATTCTCACCTTGTCTCATTGCCATGGGTATACGGTACTGCGAACAAGCCTGCCGCGGACTCCCTTCGAATATGTCTTCGGAACGCTACATCCAACGTATAATTCATCCCGTGAATCATATCAGCCGCCAGATGTAAATCAAGTACTTGGGGGAACCCTCGACCGACATGTTTCACAAAAATCTCGCGTCCGAACTCGTCTTTCACCAGACACTCGCCAACGTGTTGTTCTGAATCCGAATGCAGAAGGACACGGGATCCGCCGCCCGACGTGAAATGCACTCGTACATGGCCTTCGACTATGAAGTTGTCGGTACCGTAGTTGACACTTCTGGAATATTCTTACGGTTTTGACGAGAATAGACACAACGGGGGACTTACGGATTCCATGGAACAAATAACTTAAGTTTTACTTCGTACAGTTGTGGGATATGGATGAGCGGGATTTGTAGACGGTGGTGTTTATCTTCGATGTACTTGTAAAGGGGATCTTCTGTGGTAGTGATTTCAGGGATAGTTGTAGTTGTGGAGGGAAGGATTACTGTAGTATGGGATACTGTATCAAAGGGTGGGATAGGAGTAGTGGTCGCAGGTAGAGTAAGGGGTACAATCATTAGAAAATAGATAAGTGCAAAGCTCATCGAGACAGCGACCACACCGATGGCAAGCGGTCGAGCCGAGCAGCAAGGTGAGTGCTCTTCGGAAGAAGACACCACCGTCGTCGCCACCGCCGTCGTCGTCGTCGTGCTCCGGCTCGTCGACGCCGACGCGTCCGAAAATGGACGCATGCGACTCGGCTGCTCAGACGACGAGGCGCCCCCTCGACGGCATTCCTCTAGTGCAAATGGCGCAATCACGAATTCTGCAAAAACGGGGGTATTAAGGGGGGAGCAACATTTGCATTCGTTCTGCTTTTTTCTGATATTTTGTTAATAAGTGTAATGCGGACGGAGAGAGGGGGAAAAGTGCAAGTAGGGGGGAGCGGAAGGTGGGGGAAGTGAGTCAGATGAGAAATTGTTTCAGACTGATTAAAGATGGAAATGTGATAGCTAGGAAAGAGCAAGTGAGTCAAATTGTCTAGAATTGTAGGGGAGGGGAAAGTTAGGTATTGCAAGTTTGATATTCAGATTTTCAAGTTTTTTCCGAAAATTTCCGTAATTACAGTGACCTAACTTTCCCCGTGGTACAGCTCGGTCCCGCAGGTTACATTATCATAGGTTACATTATTCATATATTATCATACATTATCATGATTACGGTAGCCAAGCAAATCAGATTTTCAGATTTTTCCAAGTTTTAAGGATTTTAAAATTGAAAAAGTTTTAGAATTTCCAGAATTTTTAGATTTTCAATAAAATTCCTAAATACCTATAATTGCCAAATTACTCCCAGCAAAATAGCATAGTTGGGAAATTCAACAAAAAAACTAGACGAGTGGCCGTGTAGTCTTCTCGGACAAGATGTTTTCTCAATTCCTCGTTTTTTCACTTTTCCAATATTTATATTTTAAAAAATAGAAAAACACGGAAGTAAAAGTGAGGGAAAGAGAACTTGAGTAAATAGTTTGTCCGAGAGGACTACACGGCAGCACGGAGGAAACTCTTCCACCAAAGCTGAGGAGAACGGGATTTGTGGCGTTTAGAGTGATTTTTAGCATTTGCGTCAATAATAAAACCGGAAGAAAGTAGCAACAGTGGGATATCACACTCCGGGACAGGAAAGGGCAAAAAATATTTTGTGATTATCGTATTCAGAATGGTCGAAACTACCTATGAAGCAGAGTTGCATGGAAGTGAAATTTTCTTATCCGGAAGTCGGAAGTCGGAAGTGAATTTCCTTAACCGGAAGTCGGAAGTCGGAAGTCGGAAGTAAAATTCCTTAACCGGAAGTCGGAAGTCGGAAGTCGGAACGGAAAAAAAGCCCGGAAGTCGGAAGTCGGAAGTCGGAAGTCGGAATTCCATGCAACTCTGCTATGAAGCGAATTTTCGAACATTTCTAAAAGTAGTTAGAACCTTGTTAGAATATTCGGATGTATCGGAAAAAAATACTTGGCAAAATGATAACAGGTTCAATAGTAGTAAAGTACAATATACATAAGGAAGTAGAATGGGATGAGAGTAGAGAATTTTAAACAAGAAAAAGTTCTTAAAATTATGAAAATCAAATGTAAAACTTATTAGTACAATATAGCGAAAAAAGTTATTTGAAAATTTTCCGATTTTTTTAAAGAGGACTAATTTTTAGTATGTTTCAAAGGTTTTTAAGGAATACACTTGAGAAACAAAAATGGAAAATTTTCAGGAAAAAAAAAGTTCAAAACATCCTTACCATGTAGCAGGGGACACGCCGAGTCAGGCGTCTCCATTGAATGGATGCAATATTCAAAATAGGTGGGAACAGCATTTTTGATATCCAATGGTCGCCCGTCAAACTTTTGGCGCATTCAGCAAAATAATAGGGGAAGATAATAAGGAATGAGTGAGTGACAAAGTGTGTGTGATTTTTTTTTGTTGATAAATCAATCAATAGTTGGGAAAAAACGTGTGTGTGTTTCTCTCTCTCTTTCTCGTTATTATCGTCGTGTCGGGGGGAGGCTAACTTTGGAGGGGGCGGGGCCTGTTCCGAGTTGGCCGGTTGCCAAGTGGGCTAGGCCCCGCCCACTTGGCCTCACATGTGCTGATGGTATCGAGACGGTTCAGGGACGCTCGTCAAGGTCTAACTTTCTATTTTTTTGAATTTAAAAACTTTTTTTTTCCTTTTTTGTCTATTTGATTAATGATCGACCTATGAATTTTCTATCTTTCGTCTCATTAATCACGTATATATCATGTCGAAAACGGCTTCCCCGTTCTCTTATCAATCAGTATCTCTATATCTTTATTGAGAGAGAAAGAGTGTCCCTATAAATATATATGATGGATCGACACTCGATGTATTGCCGAACTTGTGATCTTTTAAATTGAAACCAAATGTCATATGGTTTTTTTTTCTTCCTATTTTTCTAGAATTTTCCTTTCTCTTCGCTCTATTGTTAATAATCTCTAATCTCCCATTTGTTGCAATATGGCATTCAGATTCACCCCCGCACCCTTTTATAATCTTTATAATTTTTTTATTAATCTTACTACAAAATGTCTCAAAATCGAATGATCTTTTACTAAGCTAATTCCAGATTCAATTCCAGAATCCTCGAACGTGAGATCGCTGTTGCAAGGGAAATCCGTACTGGCCGAATTTTTTGGTTTTGGGTTTCTAGGCCACTCCACAAATTTCAACTTGTTTACAGTGAAAGGATGAAAATTGGAGACGCAGACGACGAGACTGTCTCGTTTCTCTGCGCATCCCTCTCCGGTGCATGCTCATCTTTGACCGCCCATATCTCAAAACCTAGGAGAGCTATAAAAAAGTTGTTAACTAAAAAAATGTGTAAAATGTTATGTAAAATATTTTTGTGGTAAAAAACTTTTTGATTGCATTTTTAGATTTTGAGATATGGACGGTCAAAGATGAGCGACGCCAACTGTGCAGAGGAGAGACGCAGACGACGAGAGTGTCTCGTTTCTCTGCGCCCTCTCTATACTCGCCATATGCTCAATCACCAAATTCAACTCGGTGGCCTAGAAACCCACAAATCGAAAAATTCGGCCACAGCACTGATTTCTAAAAATCCTTCCTCTCCGAGTGACTGTCTTAACCATTTCATTGAAATATTTCTAATTTTTTGTATTAAATAAATATTTTCAAGTTTTTAACCACGTCAACACTATCTAATTGTTAAAAACATACACACATACGCATCACACATCTTTCAGGGAAACCAAAAAAGTTTTCTTTATTTTGTCAGAATTCTTAAAGGGTATAAAGTACAAGCCATGACCTTATTAAATCAGATTATTAATCCATGAGATTAGGTAAGTGATTCATGACACTTGTCTGACATTTAACATTTTTATGGAAATAATTTTTGAATTTTCGGAAGTTTCTCGAAAAGTGTTGTCAACAGACATCGGGGCGCATGTCAACGGCTGAAGACAGGCGGAAACGATTCGATCTGACAGTTATAACAGGTATACATAGTTAGGTAGAGATGGTCACCACGTGGATGGTTGGTAGTAGTAGTGGGATGATCAAATGATATCAATGTATATAGACATTGTGATGATAATAGTACAAAATACAAGTGGTCAATGATACCATAGGTGAGAGGTTCAAGGTTGTTGGGGTATTATTATAAAAAGGGGAAAAATTAGGAAAATCAGGAAAATACCTGTTAGAACAAGAGGAAAGTGATGTTCTTACTAGGAAAGGCCGTGTAGCCGAAGTGGAATTATGGGACGCGACCTATACCATTGGAAAGCTGAGAAAACGCTGATTTCAAATATATATTCAGTTTTTGCCCTTGAGCCCTAATATTCGAGAAAAACGTATGAGAGAGCTCAGAGAAACAAGAGCGTCTTCAAAAACTCATATCTCAAAACTGAGCATACCTATGAAAAAGTTGTGAACTAATAAAATAAAGCATGGAGTCTGTTCTATAACATATCAAAAAATTGAAAAAATGCGACAAATCTAGAAGCTATGACATCATCTCAAAGGACGGCGCTATTAAGGATGTCCTGTGCCTAAGCGCTCATATCTCGCAAGTGTGCAGAGTTATCAAAAAATTGTCAACTACAAAAATAATCTACTTGAAATTTTACACATTTTCTTAGTTGATGGTTTTTTGATAGCTTTTTTAGGTTCTGAGATAGGTGTCTTTGAAGTTTCCTTTTCGAGGATAGAGCCTAGAGGTGTATGTCTCAAAAACTGAAAATGCTATATCAATTAAGAAAATATGCAATTAAGCTAATTATTTTTCTTGTTGACAATTTTCAGATTGGTTTACTGAATAAAGCGCAGATTCTCGTAATGGGAACCTAGAGAAACGAGAGCGTCTGCCTTCTCTGCGTCTCTCCTCTGCACAACTTGAGTCGCTCATCTTTGACCGCCCATATCTCGAAACCTAAAATAGCTATCAAAAAGCAATCAACCAATGAAATGTGTAAAATTTTAAGTAGATTATTTTTGTAGTTGACAACTTTTTGAGAGCTTTTTTACCTTTTGAGATATAGGCGGTCAAAGATAAGCACCGCTAATTGTGCAGATGAGAGAGCACAGAGAAGCCAGACACTCCCACATCTCTGCGCTCTCTCACTCTCACGTAGTGGACGAAGCTTGACTTTGAAGGTGTATATCTCAAAAGTTTAAAAAGCTGCTAAAATGGTTTCAACTAACAAAACCTGTAATATATCTGGCTAATCATTTTTGTAATTGACAACTTTTTGATAGCTCAGCAAGATTTTGAGATACAAAGACACCAAGACACACTAAAATAGAAACATCAGCAAAGCATCCAAACTGATCGAAATAATGGGTCTGGGGGAAGTGGAAACCCCCCTCTCCTTTTAAAATCAATTAAAAATCCTTTCATTTCCATTCAAATCTCACAAAAAGCCCCCCAAAATAAGTCCCCCAGCACGTCACAGATGGTGGTTAAGAGTCGTGAGAATGAATGAATATTTTGGGTAAACGGGGAGGATGTGTTGACTGGGATTCAGAAAATTCCGAATCGAGTTTTGGAATTCAGAAGACAAAGGACACACGAAAAAATAGCTGAATCCTTGAAGATGATGACGGGGGGGAAGAAAGAAAGGAAGCCTCATTATGGCCATTCCTTGCAGTTTATTCATGGAAAATTAACGAAAAAGAGCCCATTTTTGCATACAAATTGAAGAGGAGAGCCCCCGATGAAAACGGGGGCCGAGTTTCGAATTAGGTCGGAGAGCTGCAACCATTTCTGACTCATCAAAATGTTTCTTCTGCAAAAAGAGCCCTTTTTTAGTAGAAAATGAAGAAATGACAAGAACACGCGTCGTGCTAGCTGCAAATGAATGTGATCAGTTATTCAGGGTATGGGAGGGGGAATAGAGAAGAGAACATTTTAATTAAGAGCCCCCTTTTTTTGTTCAATTTGTAATGAGGGTCTTATAAAGGAAGGGGGAGGGGGGACTCTGTTAAAGTGCACTTGTTGGAATGGAAGACTCAATCAACTGAGTAGTTAGAAGAATTTTATAAGCTCTGAAATTAAGAGAGTTTGAAAGAATGGCACCGCTGTTTCTGCGAGAATTGAAAGCACCACGGCGGAAACTTTCAATAATGTCATTATTGTGATTCGAAACTTCAAGGAGAAGAGACAAGCGGGAAATGGTCTCTGAAGGGGGTATGAGCAGATAGAGAAAGTCTAGAGCTACATTTTTGTAGTTAATAAGATTTTCGTAGGTGTAAAGGGTGTTGAGATATAAGCGCTAGAAGATAGGTACCTAAAACGAGCTGGAGTGAGAGAGCATAGAGAAGCAAGACACTTTAAAGGCGCGTATCTCAAAATCTGAAACAGATATCAGAAATGTGTCAATTAAAAAAATGCGGGAAATTTTATGCAGATCAATTTTGTACTTTACAAAATTCTGATAGCATTCACGGATTTTGAGATATAACCGCTGGAAGAGGAGTAGCTGAGACCAGAAGGGATGCAGAAAAGCTAGAAACTTTAAAGTCGCACATCTCAAAATCTGAAATAGTTATCAAATAAATGTCAACCAAGAAAATGTACAAAATGTTTAGATGATTATTTTCATAATTAACATTTTTTTGGTGGCACTTCTAGTTTTTGAGATATACGTTTTCAAAATTTCCAGCTTCTCCCCTTCTCTCACATTTCAGGGTCTTCTAACTTCCGACGTCCATATCTCAGAACCCAAAAACGCTATCAAAAAGTTGTTAACTAACAAAATGTACAAAATATTTAAATGCTTATTTTTGTAGTTGACAACTTTTTTTTGCAAGCACTCCCTAGAAAGTTACACCGGTCAACAGCTCAGAGAGGTAAAATTTAGGAATTTGAAATATTCGTAGTCCCGAAAGTTTACGATTCGATATTGGCGCTGCTCCGAATCAAAAATTCTTTTAAAACGGTCATATTTAAGCATTTAGGCCTAGATTCAATGGCTCTGACTTGTACCAGTTCTATTCCTGGCGGTTCCTATTTTTGTAACCTTGGTCTTGGAAAACTATTTGAACACAAAAAAACACCCACCCCACCATCTGCACATGTGTTACAGTAGATATCTGCGAACAATGAACACCTGCACAGTCTATGCCAAAAAAACCATAATGCAGCTGCCTTGTTTCTGTATTCAATTTCTTTCATTTCCACTCATTTCAACGGTTATGATTTTTTACTCGCTTGAAGTTTTTGAGAACCTTCTTTTTTTAAGGAATCCGTTAAATAGATACCGAAAAACCTGCCAGTTCGCAGCGGTATATCTCGGTTCCCAATGGAAATTTCAAAAAGTTGTTAACTCACAAAATATAGCTTAATAATCATAGAATATCTCTTCAGTTGAAAATGTTTTTGTATCTTTTAAGACAGCCGAGATAGGATGCTCCAAACTCTGTGCGGCTCTGTTACAGGTGTTACAAACTACATCAAAATGGTACTACTCTTATTAGACCCGCCCGAAGTAGAACTGGTTTGAATTAGAACCGTTTGAAAGATGGCTAAACGTTTAACCTAAATTCGACGGTTGGGATCCGTCCCTGTACTTTTTCAGGCGATTCCATCAGAACATACCAAATCTAGTTACTCAGAAACCACATACTTTTTTTCCAGACAGCATGGATTTCCCAACTCTCCGAGCTCGAAAATGTCTAGAAGTCTTACATATCCATGCTCACTGGAACGCCCGTTACTGTCAACTCCACAACACTCGAGGCCAACCAATCAACTGTGACTGCCCCAAGAACTCCTACCACCTCCCCGATCCCCCCGAACACCATCCTCTGTTCATTCAATTCCTCATCGACCACAATGGATTTATCCTCGGAGAGCTAACAGATATTGAGTTCGAACTGGTTGTATTGGAGATGGAGACTTGGCTCAGTGATGCGGAAAGTGCTGTTGAGAACTGGAAGCTTGAGGAAGGTTACGATAAGCTAAGTGAAAATGTGGGGACAATGGAAAAAGTGAAGAAGGAAAAACACCAGGTCGATAAGGAAGTGATGAGTAGAAGACACGGGAGACGACGTGGATTTTGTTAAGGTGATAATTATTGATTCTATTCTCACTGGCTAATTGGCTGCTGGAAGATAATTAGCGTCTGATTAGCCAATTAGCGTGCTTGACCCCGCCTTTTTCCCGTGATTTCAGTTCCTAGCAGTTTCTTCCCCATTCATTTTATTCTTGAATTTTAAATTTGACCCTTTCTTAAATCTACATACATATTATAGAATAAATGAACTTGTGAACCAGATTTTTTGATTACAGTACCTACAGTCGTCCTAATAAGATCAAGTCACTCAAATCGATATTTTCAGACAAAAACATATGAATGGAAAGCTGAAAACATGTGGATTCTGAATCTGTGATCCAAATTTTTTCTACGGAACTTTTATTCCCGACCCAGTTAACTGGCAAGTTTCATAACTTGAAAACCGACGTGTCCAGACGAAACTCACAAATTCGGAAAGCTGAAAATGTAAGGATTCTGAATATGTAATTTAATTTTCAGTCAGATTCGAATGGACCGAGTTAAGGGGCTTTTAGTTAAGACCACCCCCAATCGCTCAGCCTCTGAAAATTCAAAACATGCTATTCGGTCAATTTTCTTCCCTTGAACATAAATATTTCTAGAAACTATTATATGACCAGAAGGCTTAAAACATGAGGATTCTGAATCTGCAAACTAAATTTTGCTCCGGTTCAAATAGACAGAGTTAAGCGGATTTCAATCCAGACCGCGTTTATTGATCTGCAACCAGAAATTCAAAGACATACATCTTGGTCAATCTTCCCCCTTGAAAATAAATATTCCTAAACAAATATTATATGAACAGAAAGCTGAAAACATGAGGATTCTGAATCTGTTTTCAGATTTATTCTAGGATAAATATGATTACGTCACTTTTTGTCCATCTTACACTCAAGTCCTCGCATCTCGGCTCATTTCGACCCTGGATAAAATCTGAAAACAGATTCAGAATTTTCACGTTTTCAGCTTTTCAGACATATAACGTTTTCAAAAATTGTGATAGTGAAAATTTCCATTTTTTTAAAGTTCTCTCAATTTATTTCTACAATGCCACTTAAAGAGAGTTATCGGGTCAAAAATGATGTACGTTGTGCGTTGATGCTCCACTTCCTCCTCCTTTTCTACTTCTTCATAAAAACAAGACTCCGCCCAATTCCCTTCAGATAATCCTTGATTCCGTTCCCCTTCTCATCCTCCTCCATATCAATCGCTGAGAATTCTGAGCCAGCAGTGGATCTCGAACCCTTCGATCTATCGTGCTCATCATCGTCCAGAATGATAATCTTCCCGTCTTGTCTCACATTTTTCGCAGCTAACAGACACCAGATACCACAGAGAACGGAGAGGAGGAGGGCCATGATGCTGATGAGGATTAGGAACCACTGGAATAAATTGGTTGTGTTCGGGCGGTTTTATCTAGAAACTCAAGATAGCTACCAAAAAGTTGTCAACTACAAAAGTGATCTACATAAAATTTTACACATTTTGTTAGTTAACAACTTTTTAGTAGCATTTCAAGGCTTTGAGATATGGGCGGTCAAAAAAAAAGGCCCCAAAAAATGAGAGAGGGGAGAGGGGGAGGGCGCAGAGAAGCGATACACTTTAAAGGCGCATATCTCAAAACTTAGGAAGGATATCAAGAAAGTGTCAACTAAGAAAATGTGTAGAATTTCAAGATAATTATTTTTGTAGTAAACAAAATTATGGTAGCGTTTTTGGATCTTGAGATATAAAGACGCGAAGGTAGGTAGCTGAAACGGGAGAGGAGGCAGAGAAGCCAGAAACTTTAAAGACGCATATCTAAAAAACTAGAAATGCTATGAAAAAGTTGTTAATTATGAAAATAATCATCTTAAAATTCTACATATTTTCATAGTTGGCAACGTTTTGATATCTTTTCTAAGTTTTGAGATACGCGCTTCTAAAGTTTTAGGCTTCTGCTTCTTTTTAAGATTCCAGCTACCTATCTTCCAGCGCTTATATCTCAAAATCTGAAACAGCTACCAAAATTTTGTAAAATATAAAAATGATCAAAATAAAGTTTTACACATTTTTGTAGTTGACAACTTTTTGGTAGCTACTTTAGATCCTGAGATATGCGCTTTTAAAATTTCTCACTTTTCTGCCTCCCCTCTAGTTTTTGCTACCTATCTTTCAGCGCTTATATCTCAAAATCCGAGAAAGCTACCAGAATTTTGTCTACTACAAATATGATCTACATAAAATTCTACACATTTTCGTAGTTAACACTTACTTGATAGCTATTTCAGGTTTTGAGATATGCACGTTTGAAGTTTCTGACTCCTCTGTCTCTCCTCTCGTTACAGCAACCTATCTTCCAGGGGTTATATCTCAAAAGCCTTTGCACCTACTGAAATCTTATAAACTACAAAAATGGAGCTCTAGACTTTCTCTATCTGCTCACATCACCCTTACCCACCGCTTTCGTCTCCTTGTAGTTTCGAATCACAATAACGACATTATTGAAAGTTTCCGCCGTGGTGCTTTCAATTCTCGCAGAAACAGTGGTGACTTTTGGTGCCATTCTTCCAATCTATTCGAGCCACGAAGAGAGTATTATCGATTGACTTTTTACTTGTGAATGGAATAGTGAAATAATTGAGAAACTTCCCAAGAAGACTCAAAATTTAATCGGTGTATTAAGGTTTCGAGGTTTTGAGGGTGTCACGCTTAAAATGAGCTCTTCCTTCCTAAAAACAGGTGTAACTCGGCTCATTTTCATCCTAGAAAAAATCTGAAAACGGATTCAGAATCCTCACGTCTTCAGCTTCCCAACCATATAAAAAATTTTCGAAAATTTTTGGTTTTAGGGAGAGAGAATTGAGATCAAAGAGCTCAAATATTGAGTTTCGAGTTGACCTCTCCCCTGATGACGTGGCATTCCAGATTTTTCCAATTATTTTTTCCCAACCACCGTCTCCAAAAATATTTCCAAAAAGATGAGTACCGAGGTGAGAGGAAAGTTAGTAGCAGTCATTGGCGACCAGGATTCCGTCGTTGGATTTCTGATGGGAGGAATCGGGGAGGTGAATGCGGTATGTGCGCTCTACTGCAAAGAGTCCAATAGAGCACGAATGCATTTTCAGGCGCGCCAATCCAACTTCTATATCGTCGAGAAGCACACAATTGATAAGGAGATCGAGGCAGCCTTCACAGGATTCTGTGCTCGAGACGATATTGCGATCATTCTCATAAATCAGCATGTCGCTGAGAGAATTCGGCAGGTGGTGAGTTTTTTTTCAGGATTTTCATTTCTTGAATTTTCACGATAAATCATCTAGAAACACTGTATTTGCCGAAAAATGGTGAAAAATCGACCAAAATTCAAATTTTTCAAAAAAAAATTCCTCTTGTCCACGAGGAGTACACAACTAAATTTCTGGATTTTCAAGATCTTTATCTTTTTTTCTGAATTTTAATGATAAATCATCTAGAAACCCCCGATTTAACAAAAAGTCGGTATTGTCAGTGGGGCGCGATTGCGAAAAACGAAAATTTGAATTTTTTCAAAAAATTTTCATTTTCAGGTCGACGATCACGCGCAGAAGCCTCAAACGAGTGTGGCGGTTCTGGAGATTCCGTCAAAGGAGGCCCCTTATGATCCGTCGAAAGTGAGAAAGGGGCGGGGCTTGGAGAAAAATTTCAGATTTTTTGTTAATAGCTTGGCTCACTTCTTACAACTGCGCTCCACCGAAATGCCTTGCGTTTCGGTAGAGCGCGGTTGTGAGAAGGATTTTTAAGCAAAAAAATCCGGAATTTCAGCATAAAAATCTAGTTTTCATCAGAATTCGCGGTTTTTAACTGAAAATTTTCCCAAAAAACCCAAAATTCTTGTAAAAACTAGATATTTATGCTGGAATTTCGGATTTTTTGAAATTTTTTAAGCTAAAAAGTCCGAAATTCTAGAAAATGCTAGTTTTTTTGCTAAAAATTTCAAATTTTCTCATTTCAGGACAGCATTCTCAACCGTGCTCGGGGGCTCTACAACCCAGAAGATTTCCGTTAAGTGCTCACATTGCCACGTGGAATTTCCCCCAACTCAAAGTTTTGATAAATTAATAATCAGCAAGAAAGAAACGGTTAAAAATAATAAAATTTTCTTAAAATACACTTTTTAATCACAATTTTTTAACGGATTCTTCGAATTTTTGAGTCGCCGCAGTGACCTCGTCGTCCTTGTCGTAGTATCTGAAGATTAGAGATAATTACCATAATTACTTTTGCTACAACTGCGCTCCACCGAAATCCCCTTAAAAAATGTCTTTTTTCTCTGCGTCTCTCAATTTCGCACACTATTTTCTTCGGTTTCGATGAAGCGCAGTTGTAAGAAGCGTGCCGTACTAATAACTTTTCAGCCTAAAAATACGAATTTTTGTGATTTTTATGCTGAAAAGTACCGATTTTGAGTCAAAAACGAGGAAAATCGGTACTTTCCAGGTCAAAAATCCCAAAAGTCCATATTTTTCAGCCTAAAAATCACAAAAATCCGTATTTTTATCTCAATACGAGAAAAATCGGTATTTTTCGGCTAAAAATCACAAAAATGGGTACTTTTCAGCTCAAAAATCACAAAAATCGGTACTTTTCAGCTCAAAAATCAGAAAATAGCTATTTTTGTCACATTTTGGGGCTCAGAGCACAAACTTTTCGTATTTTTTTGCTGAAAAAAGAATAAGCGTGCCATGCTAATAGACTTAATCACAGGGGTGCGAGACGTAAGGTCCGCAACGAAAAGTTTTGAAATTACCGACCGAGTCGCAATGCGTGTGCGTCGCGTTTTTCAGTGAAAGATACGACAAACACACGCTAAATTTGAACTTGGCACTCAGCCAAGTCTGTTTTTGGCACCGTGCCAACCACCGAGCGACGGAGCGCGTTTAAGCCACCTTGCGTCGCGCACCCCTGTGCTTAATTAGTTAATTACCGTTGCTTCATTGCTCGATATTTCCGAAGCGAATACAACGCTTCGATCTCTTTGACAACGAACTCTCCGCGCGCGATGAGTTGTTCGATTTGCGCCGGGTCCTCCACGTTCTGAAATTAATTATTTAATTAATTAGCCAATTTTTTAATTAAATTAATTGAAGAAACTCACTTTATTCTTAGAAAACGCTAGTTTCAAGCGGTCGTGAAACCATTTCGAGCCGCCCGGGTACTCTTTCCCCATATGGTACAGATTTCTGTACAAGTCGACGACTCGTTTTCTTAGCGACATTTCTAGAAAATTATAGAATTTCGAGTATTTGGTGTCGAGTAGATATAAGTTTATAGGTGGGAGTTTCCTATTTTCGAGTTAAAAGTTACTATAAAACATTAACAAACACATCCCATTCATAATAGCGAAAATATAAAAGAATGATCCAAACATCAGAAACATTCTAATAAATAAAAACAAGAAAGGATAGAATTCAAATACAATGAAAGGAATTAGAAAAAATATGAAAAATATTTCTATTAGAAACAGAAACAGCAGTAATCACACATTTCAGACGGAGGATATAAATGTGAGAAGACGAAATGGAGAGGAGACGACAGAGAAAGAGAGGACATTTGCGAGGGAAAAAGGGGAAAACAACCGGCTGGAATCAAAACAAAAAGAGAGAATTACTGGAAAAAACGATGAAAACTAATTATTTAGATTTACTCAATAACTTTGAGCACTTTTCCGATGGCGATCGTTTTTCCTTCGTCTCTCAAAGTGAATCTTCCAAGGTATGGGTACTCTTTGAATGGCTCGAGAACGAACGGCTCGCCACTTTCTAGTCGCATGATGCATTTCTCGTCTTGTTTCACAAACTTGGCACGCTTCTTTTCGCCGGTTTTCTTGTCGATTGTCGCGATGACCCCCTGGAAATATTTAGATTTTCATTAAGAAAGATCTCATTCAACAGGGAAGGTCATGGAGTCGGTATGAAGTTAGAAGATGTGACCTATACCATTAGAAAGCTGAGAAACCGCTGATTCCAAATATACATTTAGTTTTTGCATTCGAGGCCTGGTATTCGAGAAAAATGGGGTCAAAGTTCTGAAAAATAGCAAATTTGAGACCGTACAAATCGGGTAGAAACGAATAGGATAGAACGAAAATCGCGCGGCAAAGTTGTGAAAAGCGCGCGCGCAGGTGGCAAATACAGTATTTTCATAGGCTTTCAGAGGTGTTGCTACTCTCTTTAGCCTGAAAATACTATATTTGCAACCTGCGCGCGCGCTTTTCGCAACTTTGGCGCACGGTTTTCGTTCTTTCC
This sequence comes from Caenorhabditis latens, assembly GCA_002259235.3. Classification (NCBI taxonomy): domain Eukaryota; kingdom Metazoa; phylum Nematoda; class Chromadorea; order Rhabditida; family Rhabditidae; genus Caenorhabditis; species Caenorhabditis latens. The sequence continues at coordinate 1,064,952 of CM056096.1, forward strand.
GATTCGTTTCTTCCCGATTTGTACGGTCTCAAATTTGCCATTTTTTCAGATATTTGACCCCATTTTTCTCGAATACCAGGCCTCGAATGCAAAAACTAAATGTATATTTGAAATCAGCGGTTTCTCAAATTTCCAACGATATAGGTTACGTCATATAACGCCGTTAGTCAGTGACACCTACCCTCACTGTAACCTCCTCAACAGCGGATTGAATATGAAGTACACACGAATAGCCGGAAGCGATAATAGACTTGTGCTCCAACACAAGCACCTCCGCATCGAAAACTCTTCCAGTCTTCGCCAACGAATCTGGCGAACAAATGATGAATCCGGCTTGCAACTCGCTCTCCTCAATTCCCTTCAGCTTGAATTTAATGTTGTCTCCGGCAACGACACGCTCTGTTTCAACATCGTCCGCCCAGATTTGGAGCACTTGAACTGGATGCTTGTTGGGCATTACAACGAGTGTATCTCCTTTCTGAACACATCCGGACTCCATCTTTCCGATGATAACTGTTCCCATTTCAGAGTATTTCTCACAGACAATGCATCGAACTGGTCCGTTGAAATCACGCTTGTAGGATGGGAGAAGCACATCGATGAACTCTATGAAGCATGGTCCTGTATACCAGCTTCCATCGGACGCTGATGGCCGATCCTTGATGAAAGATCCGGTAAGACCGGAGCATGGAATATAAGTCAAGTCAGTTTTCGGGTTGAATCCGAGTTTTCTGAGGTATGGTGTTAGCTTTCCTTCGATCTCTTTGAATCGTTCCTCTTCCCACTTGACAGTTGGATCGTCCATTTTGTTGACGAGGATCACTAGATGCTTGACACCGGCTGTTTTTACGAGCATTGAGTGTTCACGGGTTTGACCTCCACGGTCGAATCCGGTCTCGAATTCTCCACGACGCGCGGAGATTACCTGGAAATCGGGTTTTATTCACAGAAATATTCATGAAGACCGAAACGAGCCGGCGCGTATCTCACTTAAAATGCAATCTTATGAGCTGAAAAATATACCAAAACGTAGATCTCAGCGAGTTCTACGTCCATGACCTACTACTGGCCGGATGGCTGTTCGTTAATGTACCACGTGCTAGGCTAGAATGGCTTCTTGTCTGAAAACATCGATTTTCCACTTTTACATCTGATTTCACCCGGAAAATCCCAGTTATCTCACTAAAATTGTCGATTTTCACTAAATTTTCGATCAATAGCGAGCCTGAAATCTCATACTTTTCAAGGAAAATTGGCGAAAATTCGACTTTTCCAGCGAAAAAGATGAGCTTTTAGGCTCGAATCGTTCGAAAATTCAGTGAACATCTGGGATTTCCCGGGTGAAATCTGATGGAAAATCGATATTTTTAGACAAGAAGCCATTCTAGCCCGGCTTGCGGCACGTTAACGAACAGCCATCATGTCCATTGTAGGTCACACACATAGAACTCGTTGAGATCTACATTTTTGTTTATTTTTCAGCTAATAATAATGAGTTTGAAGCGAGCTACGCGTCGGCTCGGTCTGTACTCACTAAAACAGCCAAATCAGCTTGAGTGGCTCCAGCAATCATGTTCGGTACGAAAGACTTGTGACCTGGTGCATCAAGAATAGTGAAATGACGTTTCTCCGTCTCGAAATACGCTCTTCCCACTTCTACCGTCTTTCCCTTCTCTCTTTCCTCATCGTTTGTGTCCATACACCATGACAGATACCAACTCTCACGTCCTTTCTCCTTGGCTTCTCTCTCGTACTTCTCCAGTGTCCGCTTATCAACCATTCCAGTCAGGAACATGAGTTGTCCACCGATTGTCGATTTTCCGGCGTCGACGTGTCCGACGAACACGATATTGATGTGCTCTTTGTGAGTTCCGTCCTCAACATAGACAGTTCGTTGGAACTTTTTGGCGAGTGGCGCGATAACGTCTTCTTCGGGTGTTGGCTCCTTCTTCTGGGGAGCTGCTGCTTCTGGAGCCGGAGCTTCTGGAGCTTCCTCAGCTGGTGGAGCTGGAGCCGTTTGCTCCTCTTGTGGAGACGGATCCGCTTGAGCTTCCCAGTCCTCTGCTGGTTCGGGTGCTGGCGGTGCTGGCGGTGTGTACGGCTGCCCTGGAACGAATACGGGCGCGTTAACGTTCGGCACGAATGAGTTGGCGTTGACGTTCCAGTTCGACATCCTTTTTGGAAGTGTTACCACTGAAAATGATGAAAAATTGATGGGTTTCAAGGAGAAAAGTTGAATTTAAAGCGAAAATGAACGAGAAAATGACTATTGCGGTCATTATAAGTTCCAAACCTCTCAACCTAAAAAGTCCATTTAAACCATAATTTTACACACTAAAACGTAATATTTCGTCACCAGAACAATAAAAATAGTGTCTATTTTCGAATTCCAGAAAAAAATTCAGCTTAAACAGTCATAAAACCCACGAAAACAGTGTCCAACTCGTTATGCTGAATTACACAATTTGTGGGCGGAGTCGACAAACGCAACACGCCGCACACAGTTTTCGCAATAGCGCCGCATGGTTTTTCCAACGGGGAGTGACACCCACACTTGTTTTTTATTGAAATGGAGGCGGTTAAGCGCCAAAATTCTTACGAAACTCCATCGCCGTGTGACGTTTTGATCGATTCTAGCATTTTACCAGTGAAAATGCTGAGAAATTCATCTGAAACGCTGGGAAAACTTTGATTTTCGAAATTTGGTCGGCTCAGAGGTGTTTTTACGTTTAAATGTCCTTTTTTGAGCAATTTTTCATCAAAATTAATGAAAAATGATTAAATTTCCTTAATTTTTTCCATTAAAACAATGAATTTCCGTCAGAAATTAATCAATATTACTTCCGTTTGTTTTCTGCTCCCTCCGCGCCTTGCTGCATCTCTTTTCTCACCCCGAAACGTCACTAAAAAATAAATTTCTCTCCTTTTTTGTTTTTGCCTCCTTCCTGATAACGAAATATACTGAAATTTCCTCATCGAAAATTTTTTTTCAAAAAATCGATATTTTGCAGGAAACCGCGGACACTGGGTTGTTTTATCACTGACTTGTGTTGTCGTGTGAGAGAAAGGAAGAGGCCGTGAGATTAGAATCAGAGAGAAATGTGCTCCCCGGATCCCGAGGATATGGTTCTGATGCCGACGCACGATATTCCAGCGTACGATGACTGTAACGATCCGTATGGACCGGAAGGTCATCTATCACTTGATATCGATTGCTTCTCGGCATTCATGAATCGTCCGGATAACAGAATGATGTCGAAACCAGTGATTGTTCGCGGGATTCCATGGCGCATTCTGGCGATTTGCAGGTATTAGCGACTTGGAAAATTGAGAAATTGGAGCGAAGTTTTTAGTTATTCCAGATCTCAGCAGGGAGGCCGACACACGATAAGCTCACGCGTCTCACGAAACAACTATAACTTCGGGTTCTTCCTCCAGTGCAACAACGACGAGTTGCTTCAGAAGCGTGGCATCTGGAGGTGTTATGGGCAGGCGACACTTGAGGTGTTGAATACGAAAGGCGCGTCGATTCAGAAGAAAATTCATCACTCGTTTCACAATAGTGAAGTCGATTGGGGATTCTCGAATTATGATCAGTATGATACGTTGACGAATCCAAAAGACGGATATGTGGTTAATGATACCATCAAGTTGAGGTGCCGATTCACAGCGGATGTTCCAAGTGGAGCTGGTTATTTGTAAGTTTGAATGAAAAATTGATGAAAAACTGGAACTTTGGCCCAAAAAATGGGTTTTTAAGGTTTAAAAGTGTCAAAATTGTGACTTTTTCATGACTTTTACATTGAACTACGTCATTTTCACGCTTTGAAACCTTACAACTTGTTTTTGAGTGTTTAAAATTGTATTAGGAGCCTATTCTTACATCCGCGCCCCATCGCAAACGAGAGAGTATCGACGAGAGACGCAGAGTTTTTTTCAGTTTTTTCTCGGGCCGACACAGTTTTTTACTGTTTTTGACCTATTTTCGCTAAAAACTGTTGAAAAACTGTGAAAATAGGTCAAAAACTGTGTCGGCGCGAGAAAAAAACTTGAAAAAATCTGCGTCTCTCTTGCCGATACTCTCTCGTTTGCGATGGGGCGCAGTTGTAAGAGGGGGGACTGCTACTACGTCTTTTTCACAATTTGAAACCTTACAACTTCTTGTTTTTAAGTGTTTTTACGAGAAATTTTCAGAAAAATCTGAAAATTCCAATCAATTTTCAAGTTTTTTGAGTTTCCCACCCCCAACGCCCTATACTCATTCAATATTTCCAGATGGGACAGCAAACGACACACTGGATGCATTGGTCTTCGAAACCAGGGCGCCACATGCTACATGAACTCGATATTGCAATCCTTCTACTTCACAACGGGTTTCCGACGAGCTGTATATAACATGGAAGTTGGCACCGAGCCAAGCGAGAGCAACATTGTTCTCGCCATGCAGCGAGTCTTCTACGAGTTGCAAATGTCTAGTGAAGCAGTCGAGACGAATAGTCTGACACGGGCGTTCGGATGGGATAAGTTGGACGCGTTCAATCAGCACGACGTTCAAGAGTTCTGTCGTGTGCTTTTAGACAATCTAGAGACGAAAATGAAGGGGACTTCTGAAGAGAAATCGATTCCGAATCTGTTCCGTGGTAATATGAAGTCATATATCAAGTGCCTTGATGTAGATTATGAGAGTTCAAGAACCGAGTCTTTCTACGATGTACAGCTCAATGTTCTAGGAATGGATAGTTGTAAGTTCACTGTCTGAAAAGGCGCGTAACTCGCTTAAAACTCAATGGTATGAGCTGAAAAGTATACCAAAATGTAGATATTGACGAGATCTATGTCTATGATCTATTACGGACCGGATGTTGGATCGTTTTTGTGGCGCGGGATGGGCTCGTATGGCTTTTTGGTTATTTTTCCGGAAAAAAAGTGCGGAAAAGCGCGAAAATGGCCAAAAAACCTGGCCCGCAGTAGGTCACAGACATAGAGCTCGTTGAGATCTACATTTTGGTATATTTTTCAGCTCATAGCATTGAGTTTGAAGGAAGTTACGCCCGGTTTCCAAGAATGAAATCTAAGAACCATTTATTTCAGTGGAACGCGCTTTCCAAGCCTACACCACATCTGAAACCCTCGACGATGAGAATAAGTACGACGCCGGGGATCATGGACTCCAGAGAGCCGAGAAAGGAGTGAAATTCGTCGAGTTGCCGCCAGTTCTACACGTACAACTAATGCGTTTCCAATACTGTGGTGTCGAGCAGAAGATCAACGAGCGCTTCTCGTTTCCAGAGAAGATGAATCTGGCGGAGTGTTGCGAGTTGGGACCGATGCTCACCGAGGAGGATTGTGTTTATAGTTTGCACGCAGTGCTCGTTCACAGTGGAGAATTCCACGGTGGGCACTACGTCACGTTTATAAATGTGAATCTTCATGAGTCGGCTGTCGACCCGACTGCCACTGCGAAATGGTGCAAGTTTGATGATGATGTGGTGTCGAGAACCACTACAGATGACGCGATAGTTAGCAATTTTGGAGGCGAGAAGGCGATGAATACCTCTGCTTATATGCTGGTCTACGTTCGTGACAATGCTATCGATCAGGTGTTGGCACCGATTCCAGATACACAAATACCACAATCAGTGTCTCGAACCTTTGAGCTAGAGAGAATGACTCGGAACCGAGAGAAGAAGAAAATGGAAGAGGAGCAACTCTGTATGACAGTAGCTCTTGTGACACCGGACATTGTCGCCACCAATCACACATATGATCTCGTCGAACAGACAATTATCAATGAAGTTATTCCACATGAGACTGTCTGGAAGCATATGATGACTGCTGAACTCTATCTTTTCGTGAATGATAAGCTGTTCCAGAAGAGTGATCTCCCGAAAGTTGATATGTTTGATAACGATGAACACGCCACGGACCTGAGATACCGAGTGATTCGTCAGATTAAATCGAAAAAGTTCAATTTCCGATTGTGGAGAATGTCCGATACGTACACGATGGAGAAGAGTCAGAAGCAGCCGAGTCGATTGAGACCTACAGAGGTAGGCATTTGACTTGTATAGGGCTGAAAATCACCAATATATAGTTACAGTACATCGAATGCAGTGGTGATGTGCGACTGGATTCGATTCTGTCATCGGATTTCGAGGTGTTGTATGTGGAGTTCTCGAATAATAAGGATCGACCGCTGAATGATTATTTGACAACGAGTAAGGCATATATTAGAAGTTTACCACTCTTACAACTGCGCCCCATCGCACACGAGAGAATATCGGCGAGAGACGCAGAGTTTTTTTCTCGCGCCGACACATATTTTTACTGTTTTTGACCTATTTTCGCTGTTTTTCAACAGTTTTTTTTGTAAATTATTATGAAAACAGCGAAAATTGGTCAAAAACAGTAAAAATCTATGTCGGCGCGAGAAAAAACTCTGCGTCTCTACCCGATACTCTCTCGTTTGCGGTGGGGCGCAGTTGTGAGAGGGCTGGGCTCCTAATAATTAAAATCTTCACTTATTTATCTAATTCCAGGAGACATACTCTTCTTCATCAAGTATTACGATGCGGTCACCCATAAATTCAATATCATCACTCACACAATGCTAGATTGTCACAAGAGAGTCGGATTATATCGTTCACACCTCTGTGAGATCCTAGGATTGCCAACTGACACCGAGTTGAAGTACTACATCGAGCACTCGCCAATGACTATTGAGTATATCGATGAGAGCAACAAGAACACGCTCGGAAGACTCGTTGAGGATCAGGACGGCTCCATTCTGATTGTGGAGAAGGCGGCGACGTCGACGGCGACTAACAATGCGAAGGTGAAAATGAACGAGTTGTATTTGAGAGTGGATTTTGAGTTCCACCAGGCATTCCATAATAAGAAGGTGGAGGAGGAGCCGATTGAGCCATTCGTACTGAAATTCTCTCTGGATCAACCATTGACTGATGCTGCCAAAGAAGTCGCAGCTCGTCATGACGTTGATCACCGTAGAATTCTCTTCTGGACTCGTATGTCTGGAAACCGTCAGGAGGCGTGTTTCGATGACTATTCGATTCACCAATGCAGACAACTAATGACTCGCCAAATCCACGATCCACGTCTTATTAAAGTCTATCGTGTTCAGTACATCATTATGCCATTTGACGTCGAGGAAGTGAGCAAGACTCGTATGCAGTGTCGTCTCTATTGGCAGTTACCAAACGGACATGTGGAGGAGGCCACTTTGTTCCCACCGAAAGAGGGAACTGTGGCGGATTTGTTGGAAGAAGCGGAGAGATATTATCCGTATGCAGAGGGAGGATCCAGGAAGTTCAGACTGCTCCAAATTGGAAACTCACCGTTGAATAACCAACGCGTGTACCAGATCTACAATGAAAACTTGGCTCTTGCTGATGTCGATCAGAGAACAATGTATAAGATGGTAAGGGTGATTCTTTAATTGATAACTCGCTTCAAACTGTGTTTTATGAGCTGAAAAGTGTACCAAAATGTAGATCTCAACGAGTACTATTAGCTCGATACAGTTCTTACAACTGCGCAAACGACAGAGTATCGGCGACGAGAGACGCAGAATTTTTCAGTTTTTGATCAATTTTCGCTATTTTTCAAAAGTTTTTTTGTAAATTATCATGAAAAACAGCGAAAATATGTCAAAAACGGTAAAAATCTGACTCGGCGCGAGAAAAAAAGACAAAACTCCGCGTTTCTCGCCGATACTCTCTCGTTTGCGGTGGAGCGCAGTTGTAAGAACTGTGCCGAGCTAATAGAACTCGGTGAGATCTATATCATTCTGCACACCTCTTCTTCTAACCGCACTAGGTATGCGAGGGGGGAAATCGTTAAAGGCGCATTGTCCAAAAAATTTTGCGCAACGGCCCAAATTTGTCCCCTTTTTTCAGCGTTAATAACTTTGTCCGCTTTTGAGCTTTTCACCTAATTCTTTTCTTGGCAGTTAGGAAATCGCTGTCCCGCCATTTCTGGAAAATTTGGTAGTGATATCACTTCTGATAGCTGAGCTATGAGCCGTAGAGTGAAAGTCGTTTTTTTTGGCTTGAAAAGTTTTGGTTTTTTAACGTTTTTTAGACTTTGGATTTTTGCTGTGGGACCAGTTTTGGGTTTAAAAATATTATTTTTATATGATTTTGTAGAGGAAAAACAGAGCTAAGAGGACAAAAAAAAACTATATTGATAACTCTTTTCAAAACTTTTTTATAAACCAGAAAGTAAAAAATATGAATTTTTCAAAATTTTCCAATTTTTTTCATTTTTCTCTTCATATCTCAAGTTCTATCCGACAGATTTTCATAAAATTTGGTATCAAGATGTGAAATGAGTCGGGGAATCATTTGATTACGTCAGAATTGTGATTTAAGACACTCCCTGCCAGCTACGGCCGATGGTTTGCTGAAAATATCGAAAAAACTACAGTACCCCGAAATTCCCACGCAGTTCTTTCACCGGCTGTAACTCGCTCTGTTTGGAGAAGTTTCTGGATAAGAGAATAAAAAAATATGTAGAAAAAAAATCTCTATCGAACCATGTAAAATTCAATGTACTTTTAGCTGGTAAAACTTTCAGGAAACCATTTTTTGTGATTTTCGGGAATTCTCGGTCATGGGGGGATTTTTTCCATTCGCTGTCCTTGGAACAGAATTCAGTGAATTACTCTGAATTTTTGACACCGATCTAAACTTTTCGAGATATAATGGAACCAATAAGTCCGATCAAAAAATATTGAAACCGGACGGTTCTGTGGAGAAACCTGAATCTCCACTGACATTTTTTTCGAATACACTGATCATTTTGACACTGTATGTGTCACTGTGAAAGACCAAGCGCGCCCCTTCTTCTCTACACCTTCCATAAGGACGCTTTTCCGTGCTTCGGTGGCGCAGTGGAAGTGCGCTGGGGTGAGAACCCGTGGGATTATGGTTCGGTTTCTGCCCAGTTTTTTTCTTTTTTTATGAACTTTTGGAGACCCGGAAAGCATTTCTGACGCAGGGCAACAGGTCCGAAGACTCTGTTTTACTCTGGTTCTGCGCCGGAGGGCTTGAACAATTTGAAATCTGGGATTCATTGAAATGTGTGTTCTCTACAGAAACGAATGGAGAATGAACGAGTTGTAATAAGGTCTGATTGACCGACAAAGGGCTGTCACTTGATCAGTAGGTTGAACATTGTGGTTCATTTAAGCAGTGCAACCGGGCCGAAGGCCCGGTTCTACTCTGGTCCAGGGCCGCAGGCCCTGAAACTCTTAAAGACTCGGGGAGCATAGCGGAGCCCGCCGGCAGGCGGGGACGCTAGTCTTATATATAAAAGACAAGTGGTGTTTGTCTGTCTGTCTGAGGCGATGTCCGCAGCGGTTTTGGAAAGAGAAGAGAAACTGAGCCAGCGGGCAAAACCGAACTGGCGCGCTTTGGACAGCACCGCCGCCTTTAACCACTCGGCCATGCGGGAACATTTAGAAACGTGTGGCCACGTAAATGAGAAGAGAGCAGCCAGCTGAACCGCCGAAGGCGGGCAGATAGGCTGGTTTTGGTATATTTTTCAGCTCTTAAAACGCAGTTTGAAGCGAAGTATGCTTAAACCTTCCACATCCCACTGATATGATATCATTGATATCTCAGTTTCAGAATATCCAACAAGCTCTTCACGCCCGAATCGAAGAGATCCCGGTGGACGAGTTGGAGATTACACCAGGAGACTTCTTCTGTCCAGTAGTCCACTTTGAGCGTGAACCAACGAAGCTCTTCGGCGTCTCATTTGTCATCAAGATCCGCAACGGAGAACTGATGACTGAAGTCAGGGATCGTCTCCGCCGGAAGTTGCCCGACGTGAGCGATGCCGAGTTTGCGAAATACAAATTCGCGTTGCTCAGCCGGGATAAGGTACCAATCGAAGTTTAGAGCAAGCGTAAAGAACTCCAAATAGTTACAGCTTTGTCGCAACATTGAGTTCAACGTCGGCGAGAAGGTCAACTTGACGGATATGGCCAATCAGACGACTGGAGGTGAGAGTTGGCTGGAAATTTCTGAAAATTCCATTACATATTTTCAGTCCCCCAAGTCTACATCGGGTTGGATCACAAGGCCCCATCGCAACATTCAAACGAAGCTGCCATTCGAATTTTGAACTAATTTGATCTACAACGTTCTCTCTCTCCTCTCCCCGCGTGCAATCTCTCTTTTTTCTCTCTGTCCCTCTCACTGAATCATTATTACGGTAAATTTTTTATTTCTAGTTATTATTGCTATTTTATGTTCTCTTTTCTCCTAATTTTCTTTCTCCTCGTCATCATTTTTCTTGTGTTCCTTTCTGTTTTCTGGTGGTCATCCTTTTCTCTCCTCCGTAAGTTATTATCTTTAATCCGAGTCCCAGTCCCCATCCTTTTCTTCGCCCGGCAAAAGGTGCTGGCACCTTCTATCTTTCATAAAGACCGTGTCGTATTATAAGTGTTCCTCGCCCCGCCCCCTTCCCCCCACACAACTACATGATTGCTCTAAATATTTATGTTTTCATCTTTTCAAAGATACTTTCCGCATACCGCATGCAGAAGATTCTTTTTTATTGGACTTTTTTGATTTGTTGGAATTTTTCTGAAACTGTAAATAACTCATGACACTTTCGCTACCAATTCCAACTCATCAAAATTTGTTTTATATCTATTTTCCTCATTAATTTCTTAATTTCAATCATCCCATCCCGACAGCCTCCCACTTTCCACCCCCAAAACACCAAAACACCCGGAGACTATTTCTATACATAATTGTAGATTGATATGGAGACAAAAAAATACCACTTTTTGTTATTTTTATACGATAAGTTGTCGAAATAAATTGTAAAACAAGTGGAAATACAGGAATTGTTGTGAGATGGGTTAATATGGTGTTAAGAGAATGTACAGGAAACATGAAATCATGGAACAAGGAAAAAGGGTGCAATATTGTGATTTATTCGTCGTCATCGAATTCTGGCCCGGTGGCTTTCGCCGTCATACGGGCGGTCCGTTTCTTGACCGGATCGATTTTTGGAACGAGCATCGGTTTGACGTCTTCTGGCTTCAGATGATCGACAGATGAAGCGGTACGCTTTCTTTTCATTGGTGAGACGTTGGTGAGTGTTTTTAGGCGCTGAAAATTAAGGTTTTTAGTGAAAAAATCACTGAAAACCGCTTTATTTGAAGCAAAATCGCAGAAAAAGTTTGAAAAACAAATGCCCCGTAAATCCACACAAAAATCGGCTCCCGACAGTAACCGATGTCGTGGCGAGACCCGCCAGGGGTGTGTGGATTTACGGGGACACCTGGCAGCGACGATTATTGGAGTTTGCGAAGATTCGCATCATTTTAAAGGGATTTCACCTGATTTCAGGTCGAAATTTCGTGAAAATATTAGAAAATAAAGGTTTTTCAAAGCACAGGACTTCAAATTTATCGAAATTTTAAGCTTAAATCTCAAATTTCGCGAAAAAACTGAAAATTAAATTACCAAATACTCCAAATAAAGGCATTCATCGAAATTCCCGGAGAGCTCGGTACGCTCCAAAGTGATATTTCGTTGAAGAGCGAAGGTGAGCACGAGCTCTTTATCGCACACTTCCTCTATATGCAAACCGCATTCCGAGAAGAGCGCCGCCCATTTCTCCTCGACAAGCGACTTGCTGACTTTCAGAAGTTCGGTACGCTCGGTGAGTGTCACCATCTTCTCGTAGACGACGTCGGTGCCGTCTTTTACGCCTAAAAAACTTTTTTTTTCAAAAAAGTGGCTGAAATCGCTGAAAATTCTGGAAATTCGCTGGAACTCACCAAGAGTCTTGGTCTTGGGAATCCAATAGATGTACCACTTTTTGAAGTTGTGCTCGCGATCGTAGACCAAAATCGACATCTGAATCGAAATTGAGTTTCAGATGTGAATGGAGATCTTGAGATACTTCAAAGATAGTACAATTTCAAAGGAAACGGCGGAGAAAACAACTGAATAATAATTTCATTTACATAGAGCTCAGCTTACCTTGAAAAATGCAAAACGAAAGAAACTTTTGAGGTATAAATAAAGGGATGGCAAGGTACTATAAGAGGTCAAAATGGCACTATTTTTGGAAAATGTGGAGCAAATTGTAGCAAAAAAACCAGTAATACATGAAAAAAACAACGTGCAATAGATAATATCTAGAAGAGAGTGCTAATAATTAGATAACGACTGTCTGATTTGTGACTGATGAAACTCCAAAGTTAAGGATGTACCAGTCGTGTCCATACATAAGGATCGCAAGGGGTTGACCCACGATGAGTGAGAGCCAGACGATAATATTTCCTGGAAAAACAAAAAAACATGTTTCGTTTTCGTGGCGAGACCCATACCAGTCCTCCCGCCTCTCACAATCTTATCAGTCACGTAGGATAACGGAATCTGTCCCATCATTCCATAATAGCTCCACAATCGGAACATTTTCAGCGGCACCGACACCAAATACTCGTGGAAGAACGCTGAAACGAAGAAAACCACGAAAAACGCGCTCATTTTCGAGAAATTGTTGCGCATCATGGGGCTGTAAATGTGGCGTACAGCGAAACGGTGCACCGGGATGTTCCATGATTTCCAGAAGTAGGAAATGGTCTCAGCGTTCCAGAAGTCTCGATAGAATTCTCGATCGGCGAATCTCAAAAGTTCGGCGACAAGATTCAAGAAGGAATGGAAGAATGTGTAGAAAAAGAGCAACCAGATCAAGTGATTCGGAATCGCCAGTTTCAGAAGACGTTCCATGCATCGCGGCAGCTCCATTTCACTCAGTGGCTTCATACTGTTCCTTACAGTGGGCACAACCCATTGTTGGACCAATGCAGCGATGAGGAATGAGAGAAAAACGAGTTCAATGGTCCGTTTAATCAAAAAATGCTTTCGAATCCTCAACGTCCTTGGGAACTTGAATTCGTAGCACAATGTGGGTGCGGCCATGAAATAATAAATGTTCGAAAGCGACAGATTCGCTGGGTACGACGCCGCCATCTGATGCATCGACAGCTCATCCTTCAAATCCCAAAACTGCTTCGGATCGCACGTTTTTTTCGCCAAATCGGTGACTTGCGTTTTGAGTTCGGTGATTTTGCGGCGGGCATCACGCGCCCAGTAGTTGACGTGTCCGTAGGAGATGAATTTCAGCGCCTCGATCACGTAGACGCCCATCATTACCACCGACCATAGCGGGTTTTTCCACTGAAAAAATATTGAAAATTGAGGTTTTTTTGAGCTGAAAAAGTTCAATTTTCAGCTTAAAATTCCAAGAGCCGTTGTTGGTGTCGATTTACGAGGCTCCGTAAATCTACACCAAAAACGGCTCTCAAAACGGAGTGACCTCAAAACCTGGAGTTTTCACTGAAAGCACAAGGAGAGATTGACAGTTGGAAGACTCAAAACTATTGAAAATTTGGGTATTTTTGAGAAAAATTTCGGATTTTAAGAGGAAAAACTTAAAATTTCAGAATTTTCATAAAGAAATCGACTTGAATTTCTAAAATTAACAGGTTTCAAAACACCGGAACCCCAAATTCACAGCTCAAACCTCCAAGAGCCGTTGTTGGTGTCGATTTACGAGCGCCCGTAAATCGACACCAAAAACGGCTCCCGACAGTAACCGAAACGTCATGCCGTGGCGAGACCCACTAGGTGTGTGTGGATTTACGGTGACACGTGGCAGTGGCGACTATTGCGAAGTTTGGCAGAATTTTGAAGAGATTTCACCAGATTTCAGGTCGAAATTTTGTGAGAAAATTGAAAATTGAGGATTTTTAAGCGGAAAAACTCAAAATTTCAGAATTTTCATAAAGAAATCAACTTAAGTTTCTAAAATTAACGGGTTTCAAAGCACCGGAATCCAAATTTATCGATATTTACAGCTCAAACCTCCAAGAGCCGTTTTTCGTGTCGATTTACGAGCGCCCGTAAATCGACACCAAAAACGGCTCTCAAACTGGAATTTTCAAAACAACAAACCGTATGGGTGAGCGTGACGACGACCGGAATCATCAAATGGAGAATCACGAGAGTCGTGTAGAAGACGGCGGCGAACACGTTGCCCAGCCATCCGCGCTCTGAGAAAAAAAAAATGAAAATAAGGAGACAATGGACAAGATTTGAATGTTTTTAGGAGAAAAAATGGAAAATTTTGGGGTAAGAAAAACAGAAAGTGAGTGGGGCGCGAGGTGTTGTTTTGGCTAGTGACCACGTGACAAGACATGGCTGCCAAGAGAGACGAGAGGCGGAGACTTTTTGTGTGTAAATAGGTTGATGCCCGCCAGAGAGCGCAATTGCAAATGATTGCAGACAGACACACAGACAGACATGATTAGCGAGTAGCTGGACATCCGGACACACAGATTTCCGAACAGACAAAATTGTGTCGATCTGTGTGTCCGGATGCATATGCATTCGAATTTTGACAGATTTTAGGCGGTTTTTTTTTCCAAAATCATGAAATTTCAGTCAAAAATCGAATCTACGGACATCCGGACACACAGAACGAAACTAGTCGTGATGTCTGGACACTATGGATATCCAGACGCTTGGATACTAGTACAGACAGACATCTGGACATCCGGACACACAGATATAAAGACAGATCAAATTGTGTGAATCTGTGTGTCCGGATGTCCCTTTATTCGAATTTTGACTAATTTTCTGTCCATTTTCACCTCTTTTTAATTCGAATTGTAGCTTCAAAAAGCTGAAAATGACAAGGAAATTTTGAAAAATCGCGAAAAAAGCTCAAAAATCGAATCTACGGACATCCGGACACACAGATCGACACAATTCGTGCTGTCCGGACACTATGGACACCCGGACACTTGTACAGAGAGACATCTGGACATCCGGACACACAGATATCCGGACAGACTAAATTTTGTCGATTTTAGACAAATTTTAGACGATTTTTCACGATTTTGTGGTCATTTTAAGTTTTTAAATTTGAATTTTAAGCTCTCTCACCAAGTATCTTCTCCACGCCAAGCACCAACAAAATCTGGAAATTCGAGCAGAGAATCAGGGCGAGATTCGGCCAACTCCATATCGAATAGTTGTGCTCGACGAATGTGGAGATCCATTGGAGTGGTGTTATGAGTATTCCGTACTTGATCACATTCTCCAAAGCAACGCGGCCGTTTGACAGAACCTGGAATATTAGTTTTGGGAGAAAAAATGCATTAAAAATGAAGAATTTTGGTTCAAACTCTTTCAAAAATGGTCAAAAATCGGAGTTGTTCGTGTCTACAGTTTCCGAGAGCTTGAAACAACCATTTTTGAGTTTTGCGCTAGAATGTCTGCAGAAAAATGATAAAAACTTGATTTTTAAGTGTTTTCTTGCTTCAAAAACCATGAAAGAAGAACATTTTAACGGTTTTTCACTCTATAAAATAGGAAATCAGTTTGACAGCTTTCACTAGTTTTTCGCTAAACTGTTTGCGGGAAAATGTCAAAAACCTGAAAAAAAAGATAAAGAATTTCGAAAAAGCTCTCGAACTGGGAAAAGGAAGCATGAAATGAGTTTTTCGAGGCATTTTCTGCGAAAAAATGTCAAAAAATTGGGAGAAACGAATAAAAAAGCGAAGTTTTTGACCGATTTAGAACAAAATGAACGGAAACTTGTCTAAAACCTCCGAAAATGACCATTTTTGACTGAAAATGTGTCAAAATCGCTATAAACATCAGTGGGATATGAAGAACTGGAACATTTTTGCCGATTTTCAGAGGAAAATTATGAAAAAATACAGCTTTTTCACATACTTGCAAAATATCGGCCGGGCCGGTAGAGGAAGTTGCCGGCCCGGCCCGGCCCGGTCGGCCCGGAGTCAAAAAATGAGCACAATTTTTTCACAAAATTTTTCGAAACTTTTGAAAATTTTCATCAAAAATAGTCAAAAATCCTATGTAAACTTGAGTTTTATCGGTATGTAGAAACATAGTCGAAAATTCGACTTTTTTGCGAAAAAATCGAAAAAATTTCAAAAAATTCAAATTTTCAAATTTTTGTACTGTGACCCGGGCCGGGCCGGGCCGGGCCGGGCCGGTGAAAATTCTCACATCGGCCCGGCCCGGCCCGGCCCGTTGCAAGTATGCTTTTTCAAGTTTTTCGTTGGAGAGATCGGAAAAAGGATGTAAACCCTGAAAAATCACTTTAAAATCCTTTAAAGTCTGAAAATTGCGGGAAATGCCTTTTTTAATAGTTTTAGAGACTAAAAATCTAATATTTTAGCTCTTGAAATCACTTTTTTCCTTTTTTGCTCCAAAACCACCGCAAAACTTTGTCATTTTTAGAAATGACAACCCTTACCAGCAACAGAATCGACAAATTGAAGAATCCACGAAAGTTTGTCCACCCAGAACTCGTCGAGAACAGCGAATCTTGGGCGGTATGAACCACTTTTTCGCATGGTCTGAAAACGGGATTTCCAGCGGTTCTAGTGAGAAAAACACCCAAAAAGTACCCTTTCAACTCTGAACTTTTCCGCGACGAATTCCCATTCTGTGCGAATGACGAGCGTCGACTCGAGGCAATCGAAGAGGATTCCGACGGCGCCCGTCGTCGTCGTGTCTAGAGAGAAAAACGGGTTTTTCAGCAAAAATTTCAGAGTTTAATCGAGAACTTACTGCTTGGTGTCGCATCGGTTTCACGATGAGGTAACCCTGGAAACTTCAAAGGGAAAAATGTTTTATTTTCAGGTAATTGAAAAAGAAAAAATGTTTTATTAAACGAAAAGAAAAGGACAAATAACAAGTTGACGTGCCTCCTGGTTGTTTGTTGCATATTTATCGAATCAAGATAAGAGAGAAAGAGAGAGTGAAAACGACGTCTTTGCGACTCATCCGCCCTCTCAAATTAGTGTGATCTATCAGTTGTTTGGAGTGATTGGTGCACTTTTCGCCAACAACAAAACTTCTTGATCTTTGGAAGACACATTAATAATTGTTTAGAATGAAAAGAAACCAAAATGAATAGAATGAATAAAAACTGTAAAGAATTTCTATTGCAAGAGAGAAAGGGAATACAAAAACTTGTTTTGATATCTTCCATCCCATCACAGAAGGTAATCAATGATGCCAACACGCAAAGAAAAGGCAACGAAAACATCCGAAAGTTCTTTATCTTGCCATCACTTCTTATGAAGAACATAATCTGAGGAAAGGACTATATCAGCACCGAGGAATTGGAAAAATGAAGAGCCTCGGTGAAAAATTATAAAATAAAAAAGGTAAACTACAAAACGAATCCGACGGGCGATTTAAAAGAGAAAGTTGGGGGGAGTGACAAAACGATTGGGGTCTAATTAACGGCGCTTCACTGGAGTCGTTTAATGGTCGTCGACCTTGTCGGCACGTCGGAGAACCTGGAAAACGATCATTCATTTCAGAATTTTGTTGAATATTTACCTTGTAGTCCTTGAATCTGTTCTCAATCTCCGGAGTTTCGTTGAGTCCGATGTTGCATGGGTCAGGAATTCTGTTTTGGTAGCGAAGATCATAGAAATGAGCTGGGAAATATTCGACAAAGTGTTGGCGATCGAAGTGCTCAACTGGTGGAGCCTTGGCCCACTTCTCCTCGACCTACAACGGGTTTTGTTGGAAATTTTCTTTGATTTGATGAATATTGCAAGTTTTCTTACCTTCTTGGCCTCTTGGAGTCCGTCAGCAACCTTGATGTCATGAAGCTTGATACGGGCATTGTTGTACTCAACCCATTGATCAACCTCCTTCAAGTAATCGGCTGGAACCTCTCCGTATGGGATCTTGACAGCCTCATACTGCTTTTGGAGAGAATCGAGAACAGCGGAGTGAGCTGGAAGGGCCTTCTTCAAGGCGGCGAAGTCAATCTTTGGAAGATCGGCTGGGAGCTGGCTGACGGCGGATTGGAAGGTTCCGCTGACTCCCTTGACGCGGGTGAGCTCGGCAGAGTGCTCTGGCACCAAGCGCTCAGCTGGAATGAAAGATTTTGAAAAGAAAAACCAGGAAAATGAATGCTTACCGAGCTTTCCCCAGTTCACTGATGATGTCGCTACCCTCTTTGCGGCTCCGGACATACCTTTAATTAATTTTTTTATTCGCGAAAACTATCGATTGAAATTTTAAGAAAGTTTTTCGACTGAATTCAACGGAACATAGTGTAAAAAATGCGCAATAAAAGAATCTATCGATTTTTCTATAATTTTTACAAAAAGAATCACTGAAAAATGTGAACGGCGACGTTTAAAAATTAATAAAATGGAACTTTTTCCTGTAAAAGTGGGAGGAGTCCAACGCCCGTAAAAACGCAAAGTGCGGCGCGCTTTTCACCGATTTCTCTTCCATCGTTTCTCGGCCATCACGAGGAAAACTCGGCCATCGTTGTTTTTCAACTTTTTCAGCATGCTTTTCCCTATTTTTAAAATTATTTTTCTGGCTATTCACTAGATTTTTAAACTCAAAAATCATCAAAAATTAAATTTCAGCAAAAATAATGAATGTCCAACAAGAACTGGAGGAGTTGATGCTCACTTACGAAGGGGTGTGCGCAATCTTTATCACCGATCACGATGGTGGATTGATTCTCAACGTTGGGCTTCCTGTCACATTGGACAACTCTCGATTCAGACAACAGCTGATTGTGAGCCATGTGACAACGATTCCGCAGATTCATAAACTCAATATGGGTAAGTTTTCCTCAAAATTTTGCAAAAAATTTGCGAAATTGATATAAAAACAGTTTCTAACAGCTATCAGAGGTTTTAGGAGGCCATCAGACAACATTCGCGATGTACGAATCGCATCAAATCGCCATACACTCGTTGGCAAGATACTACTTCATCGTTCACGCCGGAGCCAACACGAATACCGGAGCAATGCTGGCTCTTCGTGATAAACTTGCTCCAATCGCCAACTATATGATGACAGTTTGTCCGCCAATCGACGGAGATGGATTGATGCCACCACCGTCATTCGCCTCCGCTGCAGCGCCACCACCGGATTTCGATTGATTCCTTTTTTTATTAAATCTCACTCATTCTTCTTGTGATTCTATTTTTTTTCATGCTTGCAAATCGGGCCGCCTCGTAACTCGCTTAAAACGCAATATTATGATTTGAAAAATATACGAAAATGTAGATCTTAACGAGTTCTATCTCTGTGACCTAATACAGGTCGAATGGCGGATCGGTAATGTGCCGCGGGCCGGAAAAAAGTGCCAAAAAACGCGAAAATTGTCAAAAAAGTAATTATAAGTCATATTACCTATCCGCCATCCGAACTGTATCAGGTTATAAAGATAAAACTCGTTGAGATCTACACTTTGGTATATTTTTCAGCTCATAATATGGAGTTTGAAGCGAAATATGCGACGGCCCGGTTTGCAAATGTGATTTTTTGAACACCAATTCTCAGCGATGCTTCTTGCTATATTTTTGAAACTGCAACTTTCCCAATGTAAAAATTTTTCCGTTTTTCCTCCCAGTTTGTTCTTCTTATAAATTTCAACAAAAAAAATCATTCCGTTCCGCTATTTATATCATAAAAGGTTATGTACCTACCGCTATCTCGCGTGAACTGATCAATAATCATCTTGATGACAATCAAAACTTGTTTGTGAACTTCAAAAAATTCGAAAAAAAACTTATTTCCTCTAGTTTTCTACTCGAATGTGTAGTTTTTGAAGCGAACTCGCCAATCTCCGCGATGTTAAACAGAAATTGGAGCAGTTTTGTGCTCAGACAAGTGAGCTTTTCCTTCTTTTTTGATAGAAAAACTCTAGAATTTTTCAGGTTTCCCTATATAAAAACTTCCGTCAGCAGTGGACACGATTTAAGGCGAGAGCGTAAGTTTCTTTGCCACGTGGCACGAGAGAGTGTGTGGAAATGAGAGAGCACAGACATTTTTCGGCCGAAAAAGCGGATTCTCGCCTTAAAAATCGCAGTTTTCTGGTGTCTAACTCGGAAAAACTGCAATTTTCACAAAAATTCAGCAGGGAATGCACAAAAATACAGTTAGGAACCGATTTTTTCAGATTTCAGTTTTAAAATACTGAAAATCAACAAAAAATCGAGAAAAAGTGGCTGAAAATGGAGATTTTTGACTGAAAATCCGCACTTTTCCTTGATTTTACCACTAAATTCCCATTTTTCTTACCTAAAATCGCAGTTTTCTAGGTGAGAACTATCAGAAAACGGGTCTGACGCGAAAAACTGCAATTTTCATAAAAATTCAGCGCTCCAACACAGTTGGGCCAACACTTTTGAGCTTAAAATGTCAAGTTTGAGCTTAAAATGCCCATTTTTGAACATCAAATGCACTTTTTTGAGCTTAAAATCCCAAATTTTGAGCTTAATATGCCGATTTTTGAGCTGAAAATTCACATTTTTGAGCTTTTTCTCTCCCAAATCCGAAGGAAATCCAACTTTTCTCTGCGTCTCTCCCATCTCGCTGTGCCACGTGGCACGAGATAGTGTGCGAGAATGAGAGATTTTTTGAGCTTAAAATGCCGACTTTTGAGCTTTAAATTCTGGTTTTGAGCATAAAACGTCGATTTTTAGGTTTGAAATTCACATTTCTAAGCTCAAAATTCATATTTTTCAGCTACTTTCTCTCTCAAATCTGAAGGAAATCCAACTTTTCTCTGCGTCTCTCACTCTCACTGTGCCACGTGGCACGAGATAGTGTGCGAAAATGAGAGAGCGCAGTCATTTTTCTCATCGAAAATCCGACTTTTTCAGCGTGCAATACTCGTACTCCCTCTACCGAAACGATCGACGCTTCACTAGATTCGCGATAGCCGCCTCAACAGTCGGATTCACATTCAAAGAGCATGGAATCAGTGATAAACGAATGGCTGAATGCGACAATTGCGAGGAGGAGTTCGCTCACCGGAAGACGCCTGGCAACGGATGGGAGTTGCTTTACGAGGAGAAAGATATGCTGGCGTTCCGTCGACGCATAGAAGGACCCTATGAGATGTATGAATATAAGTGTGTCGGGACTTATTATGATATAAGTCCTCGGACGTTTCTCGACGCACAAAATGATTTGAAGTACCGGAAAGAGTGGGATGAGAATATTGTGACGATAGAGGTGGTGAAGGAGGAAAACGAGAATGAACTCATCAGATGGGTATCCAAATTCCCATATCCAATGTACCCGAGAGAATATGTTTATGTGAGACGCACGTGGGTGTCAGATAATGAAAAATATGCAGTTATTGATAGCGAATCGGTGCAGCCGGAGGTAATTTCCTTACTTGCGAATCGAGCCGAAGTGTATTAGCTCGGTACAGCTCTTACAACCGCGCTCTACCGAAACTGAGGCAAATTGTGTTCGAAATTAATGGCGTTTCAGTAGAGCGCGGTTGTAAGAAGCGTACAGTGCTGATAACTTGCTTAACACGCAATATTATGATCTGAAAAATATACGAAAATGTAGATCTTGGCGAGTTCTATCTATGTGACTTACTACGGATCGGGCTAGAATGGCTTCTTGTCTGAAAATATCGATTTTCCACTTCTGAATCTGATTTCACCCGGAAAATCCCATTCTCTGACTGAAAATTGTCGATTTTCACTGAATTTTCGATCAGTAGCGAGCCTGAAACCTCATTTTTTGCTGTAATGTCGATTTTTGACTAAGTTTTCGTCAATTTTCTTATAGAAAATCCAATTTTTTCCAAGTGAAAACGGATTTTCCGATTGAAAATTGACGAAAATTCAGTAAAAATTACCTAAAATCGACATTTCCAGTGGAAAATATGAGATTTCTGGCTCGAATCGATCGAAAATTCTGTGAAAATCGACAATTTTAGTGAGAAACCTGGGATTTTCCGGGTGAAATCAGATGGAAAATCGATATTTTTCAGACGAAAAGCTATTCTAGCCCGTAGACGGTCAGACCCATAGAGCTCTCTGAGATCTACATTTTGGTATATTTTTCAGCTTATAATCTTGAGTTTTAAGCGAGTTACGGCTCGAAAAATGCACAAAAAGACAAATTTAATGTTCACTTTTCAGGTATTCCCATCAATCTCCAAAACCAACGTCCGTGTTCGCTCCTATACGTCCCGTATGTCAATCCGCGCTCACACCAACTGGGAATCCCACGGTGTCGACTATATCCTGACGTATTGTGATAATCCGGAAGCCAACATCCCCCGTTATATCTACAATTGGATGGTTAACAAGGGCGGTCCGTACTTTCTGAAACAAGTTCACAAAGCGGCACGAGACATTGAGAGTAGCGGACGAGAAGTGCGATCGGCGACGGAGAAAGCGCAGAATAGTAAGAATGATCGGGTGTCGGAACGATTGGAAAGAGAGGAATCGGAGGAGAAGCAGCGAAGAGAAGCGGAAACGGCACGCCAGGAGAATAAGGAGAATAATGGGGAGAAGAAGGCACAGAAGGCGACTCAGAAGGCGCCACGATCCTCCACAGCCGCCAACTCTTTCGTTTTACAATCGGGAGAACAAGTGAACTATCAGAGAACTGCTTGATTCCATAAATGATTTGTCATCTGATTTTTTGTGTTTTCTTTCATAATGAAAGGTCCCTTAGTAGTCATCTAGTGCATTTCCAACCCGCCGTATTCTGTATGTTTTGTGATGATTTATTTTTGTTTTGTTTGTTTGTTTTCTCTTTTTTTCGTATAAAAGTATAAACCAACCCAGAAAAATTTGCAGTGAAACGACGGTTTTTACCTTTGAATACTCGATTTTTGGTCTTTGATTTCATAATACCAGGGTTGGGAAATTCCGGGCCGGGCCGGGCCGGGCCGGGCCGACCGAAAAATTTTCCTCGGCCCGGCCCGGCCCGGCCCGGTCAGCCCGTCAGCCCGGCCCGGCCCGGCCCGGCCCGGTCGGCCCGGTCGGCCCGGCTACTGTAGAAATTTGAATTTTTTATATAAATTTTTATAAATTTTTTGAAAAAATTTTGAATTTTTTGCAGAAAAGTCGAATTTTCGACTATGTTTTGGAATATCGATAAAAACTGAAGTGTATGAGAATTTTAGAGCATTTTGATCATTTTTCAATGATAATTTCGAAAAAATATGTGAAAAAATTGTGCACGATTTTTGAATCCGGGCCGACCGGGCCGGGCGGGCCGGGCCGGGCCGGGTCGGGCCGGGCCGGGCTGACGGGCCGGGCCGGGCCGGCCCGGGATTTCCCAACCCTGCATAATACCGATTTTTGATCACCGATTCATAGAAAACACGCCGCCTGAATTTCCATTTCCATGAAATTTTAGAGAAATGGAAATCAAACGGCTAACAATTGAGGAATGTCGTGAAGGAGTGTTCGATATCCGACGAAAAGTGTTCATTGAAGAGCAAAACTGTCCGGAACACATGGAATGGGAGGAGGAGGAAGAGAGAGATTCGGTGTATTTTGTAGCGTTCAGTGGTAACTGTTTGATGAGAAAAATGGGAAGATTTTAATCAAATTCTAGGAAATCGCGCTGTCGGATGTCTTCGCCTCCGCCCCGTTGAGCAAGACTTGTGGAAAATGGAACGGGTTGCTGTATTAAAAGTTAGAAAACTCAAAACTAGCAAATTTAATTTAAAATCTATTAATTTTAGGAGTTTCGTAGAAGAAGAATCGCCACCGATCTCGTTCGCGAGGCGATGATTTTCGTGCAAACCGAGACGCCGAGCTCATCAATTTACGCTTACGCACAGGTGACCGCTCTTCAGGCGTATGTGTCGCTAGGGTGAGGACACAAAGCGTAAAATTTTAATCAAATATATATAAATTTAGGTTCACAGTCCTCTCCAAAGTTTGGATCGAAGACGAAACTTTCATCCCGCATCAGACAATCTTCTGGGGAACGCCCGTGTCGATTCCAGTGTTCTTGAAGCATCAGTGAGTGATTCATTTGATTTTAAGCTTTTTCGTTCGCGAAAACCGCTTTATTTTAACTATAATGAGCGAAAAAATTCGCGAAAAACAATGCCACGTCACTCCCCCGTAAATCCTGCTAAGTACGGTTTTCGTGGCGAGATATCCCTCGTAAATAACTTCATGCGCCTTTAAAAATTCCACGTATTTTGCGCATTTTTGTTTTTTTTTAGAGTTTTCATCTGGAAATTGGGTTTTAAAATGATTTTTTTCAGAGCTGAAAATTCCGACGTTGTCTACGAAGAATACGACGCACGTCATCCATCAGTTCTCCCAAAGATCGAGGCTTACAAGCAGAGACTTGAGGTCGACCAATTTTAATTTATTTTTAATTATTTTTCAAAGATTTTGAGATTTTAAGATTCCTACTAGGTTGTGATACTCTGTCTAATAAACATTCCGAACGTATTAAAACGGTTTTTGTCGTTTCAGAATCTCGAGACATGGAACATTCGCAGTCTACATATCCATCTAGAAGATCTCGTCGTCTCAAAAATAATTCGCAATAATTTCATCAATTTTTGTGCGAATTCTCAAAAATTCCTCGATGGAAATCATGATTTATCATCGGATATTATGAAACAATCGAAAAATCTTCTGAAAATCGCAGATGCAAAGTTAAATACAGGACATTTCAATGAAGTAGATGAGAACTGGAGGAAATTGTACGCTCTCGTCAGTTTTGTACAGAGTTTTTTGTTGTTTAGAGGGAGACGAGCAGATTTTGAGGTTTGGAACACGAAAATCACTTTAAAAATCAATTTTTAGCTTCAGAACGCCCTAAAAATCGCTGATAAAGGCTTATGCATGGGACGGATCGATGAGGAAATCGTGCCGATTCGACAGCTGGCTTGGCTGATTCATGAGCAGTTACCAGCGGTTTTTGCGACGATTCATCCGAGTTTTTTGTCTATTTCTTTTGAAAAAACTCAAAATTTTCTATCTCCACTCCCGAATTCCGTTCCCATCCCAGAGTGTTGTGACGAGGATTGTCTGGAACGTGTAATTTCAGCTGTCAGCCAGGGAACACCTCTACTGATTCGGCAGCATTGTATGCATATGCCGGCGGTTCGCAAGTGGAATATTGAGTTTTTGCTGAAAGAGTTGCATTCGAGAACGTTTCCCGTGGAAATTGGAACGAAGTATTCGGATGAAGACTGGTCGCAAAAGTTGATGACGTTCCGCGATTTTATTGAGAATTCGGAGGTGCTTATTGAATAAAATTAATGTTTTTTGGTTGAAAATAGGTTTTTTTCACAAGAAAACGCAATTTTTCTGAAAATTTCGTATTAGCACGGCACGCTTCTCACAACCGCGCTCTACCGAAATCAAGAGACTCAGAGAAAAAGAGACATTTTCAGGGTGATTTCGGTGGAGCGCAGTTGTAAGAACTGTGCCAAGCTAATAAAAATTTAGAAAAAGGCATTTTCGATGGAAATAATAAAAATGTTATGTAACATAGTACCGATTTTCTGTGAAAATTGAAGGAAATTCGTGATTTTTTTTTTTGAAAATTGGTGTTTTTGCAGCATTTTCTGATTTTTTTTGACAACGAAACGCATTTTTCGCTCAAAATTATATTTTTCGTCCAAAAATTCTAATATCTTTTTGCCACTGCAACAAAAAAAGTGGCAAAAATACTAATTTTCAAGCAAAAACTACGAATTTTAGACAATTTTCACTAAAAATCGGTACTAATTTACATAAAATCTGATTATTCTCAAAGTAATCACATTTTTATGTAAGTTAGTACCGATTTTCAGTGAAAAGTGTATAAAAGTCTTTGAAATCACTTTCTTTTTCAAAAAATAATTAATTTATCAAAAAAATTTCCAGAACCAACGTCTCTACCTTGCCCAACACCGCCTATTCGACCAAGTTCCTCATCTGAAGCGTGACGTCATCATCCCAGACGCATGCTTCGGAGAATCCACGAATCCAGATGACGTGGATATGAATATGTGGATTGGACCGTCCAATACAGTATCCCCACTTCACACGGATCCTCGAAACAACATGTTTGTACAGGTTCACGGGACAAAACTGTTTCGGATGGTGTCTCCAGAAGACACGGATTCTGTCTATCCGTTCGATGGAATTCTGAGCAACACTAGTCAGGTCGACGTGGAGAATCCAGACCCCGAGGAGTTCCCCGAATTCTCCAGAATCCGTCGGGTGTTTGACGGTGTCGTCAACGCCGGCGACGCTCTATTCATCCCACAGAAATGGTGGCATTTCGTTCGCTCCACCACTCCCTCGATCTCTATTTCGTTTTGGTTTGATTAACGCTTTTTTGTGTATATTCGTATAAATGAAGCTTCCGCTTTCTAGTCTTGATCTACGTTTCCTATAAGATTGTGACACAGTAAAAAAGCTCTTCATATTTAGCTGGAAACAGAAAATGGTACAAGCAATAACGTTTTGTAAAGAAAATAAGAACTACAAACATGAAGGAAATTTTAAAAACATTTTTGTAGTTGTCAACTTTTTGATAGCTAGAAACCCCAAGGAGTCATAGTGCTTATTGTTAGAAGCTGAGAGGAGAGAGAGAGAGCGCGCAGACACTCTCTCAAGTCGCTCAACTTCAAGCCGTTCAATCTTGAAAGTGGGAGGTGCTAGAAAAAAGTTGTCAACTACAAAATTGTAGTAAACTTTCAGTGTGACATTTCTATAATTGACAACTTTTTGATAGCTATTCAGGATTTAGAGATATGACGCTTTGAAGTGCGCTCAGCTTCAAAGCGTTATATCTCAAAAGTGAACGAACCTAGAGAAAAGTTGTCAACTACAAAAATGTAGCGCTTGAAATTTGCTACAAGAAATTTAAAAGTTCTAAAGATGAACAACAACGAATTCTTCAAAAAAAAAAGTGGAAGACAGGAATAATCCACAGACATAAAAGGTGTTCGAAGCACGTCACCGTTACGTTATACAGTGAGCAAATACGTTGAGACCACAGTTGGCCTAAGGGTCCATTATTGATTCTTGAGGACTGCCACATCGTCTGCACACTCTCAACGGTCCTCTACCAACCTAATGAACATCCCGTTTTTTTTCTCGTTTTGAGTTCTCCAATCCCCTTTTATCTTACGATACATATTACAGTACTGACCATAAAGAATATATCAATTTCAGTTTTTAGTTGGAAATCGTCAACTTTGTGAGAGTGACACAGCCTACCTGATTGTCTCACAATATTGATTGTTTGTGGAATGTATAGCTCACAAATAGAGCTTGCTTTTTGTAGTTGACAACTTTTTTGTACGGGCAGATCCAAAGAAGTTATCAATCGTCAAAGAAATGTCTCGCAATTGTTGCCCTTTTTCAGTGCATAAAATGGCGATTGATAACTTCTTTGGATCTGCCCGTACAAAAAAGTTGTCAACTACAAAAATATAGCTCTATTTGTGATCTGTATAGACCAAAAACAATCAATATTGTGCGACTATCAGGGAGGCCGTGTCAGACTCACAAAGCTGACCATTTTCAACCTAAAACTGGAATTGTTGTATGTCGTACGGCCGGCCGCGGTTTTTTCTTGAAAATCTCAAACAGTCGCAGTCGGCCCAAAAAAGCGCTGGCACCAGTGGGGGCCAAACCCTGGTTTTCAAATTGGTACCAAAAAGTCAGAAGTATATCAAGTTATGTTATCCCCAGAAACCCTAGAAAACCGCGACTGTTTGAAGATTTCAAGAAAAAGTCGCGACCCTTCAGGCCGGCCGCGATTTCTGACAGCCTTGCCTGTACTGTTTGTGACATGTAATTTTTCAGAGGTATCCATGAAACTGCTGAAGTTTCCATCTCTTGTCCAGCAGAATATAATAGAGTTCATGGAGATTAACGATCTTCTAGTTCTATCATTCTGCTCCAAACGAACAAAATTTCTGATTCAATCTCTACAACAACATCGATGGAAAGATTGGAAACTTGTGACCTTTTCTTTCGATCGATATGAAAGAATTTATGTTGAAATGAACTCAAAATATATTAAAGTGGACTTCCGTTTATCCCCAAGTACACTGGAACAATCGGTTATAACTCCAATGGAGGTATTTGGAATGGGACCGGAGATTCCTATCTGGTGAGTATTGGATTTCTTGTTTAAAAGGGGACTGCGGTATTCCAAAAATTGAGATTTTTTGATATGGATCGACTCAGAATATTGGGCTGAAGAGAAAAGTCTCTTGGAGGCAGGTCCGAATATTAGTCTAAAACGAGTTATGAGGCCTCAAAGTGTTAAAAAAAGGCCTCTCGTATGGATCAACGTAAAACATTCTCGCAGTGCACGTGAAAAAAAGTTGAAACATAATGAAAAATTCATACGAGAGACCATTTTTTGACACTTTGAGGCCTCCTAACTTGTTTTAGACTAATTTTCGGACCTGGCTCCAAGAGGATTTTCTCTTTCCCGCAAAATTCTGAGTCGATCCATATCAAAAAATCTCAATTTTTGGAATACTGCAGTCCTCCTTTAAGGCATACTTGCAAACCGGGCCGAACCGGGCCGACACGGGCCGGGGCGAAACTTGCTTCAAACTCAACATTATGATCTGAAAAATATACCAAAATGTAGATCTCGACGAGTTCTACGTCACTGCCCTACTACGGGCCGGATGATTATTCGTTAATATGTCGCGGGCCGGGAAAAAGTGCCAAAAAACACGAAAATGGCCAAAAAACTCATTCTCGCCGAGATCTACATTTTGGTATATTTTTCAGCTCATAAGGTTAAGCTTGAAGCGAGTTACGCGCCGGCCCGTGTCGGCCCGGTTTGCAAGTATGCTTTAAAGGAGGACAGAAGTCATATTTTTTTATTTCAGATTCTGATACTTCAGAAAATTCTGAACAACTTTCATCATTGGAGCATATGCTAAAAATCGCTCTAAACACCCTAAATTCACGTTTTCCCGGCTCAAAAGGAGCCTAAATGGAAGAGTTTTCCCACGCGAATTTTTGCCCCCGTGTAGTCCTCTCGGACAATATTATTTATTTTTATTTCTCGATTTTTCGTTTTCTTGCATTTTTCAACAAATTTTCATGTTTTTTCTTCTTTTTTTTACGATATAAGTTGAAAAAACACGAAAATTTGTTGAAAAATGCAAGAAAACGAAAAATCGAGAAATAAAATAAATAATATTGTCCGAGAGGACTACACGGGGGCGAAAATTCGCGTGGGAAAACTCTTCCACGAAAGCTCCTTTTGAGCCGGGAAAACGTGAAATTAGGGCATTTAGAGCAATTTTTAGCATATGCTCCAATGATGAAAGTTGTTCAGAATTTTCTGAAGTATCAGAATCTCAAATAAAAAAATATGACTTCTGTCCTCCTTTAAGGAGTTTGCGGACAGAACAAACTTTTCAATTATCATTTTCTATTCGATTTAATAACATTTTCAGTTTCCATTCCGAAGGAAAATATCTCTACGACAAAGATCAAAAGGTAACTGTTTTCAAAGGACTTAATGAATATCTGTATCATTTTTTCGGACTTTGTTTCGGACTCGGTAAATGGAGATATTGTGAAAATGAAAATAGTTGAAATAAATAAACTCGATTGTTTCTGATTCTTTCTTACTCTTTGTGATCTTGTTCTTGTTGTTTCCTAATAAATCTTCGATAAATAAAACCTTTGCTTGTTCTTTGCCAGTTTTCTGTAGTGTGCAATCCTATTTTTACAAATTTACAAAAAAAATCACAAATAAATGATTACCCTCAAGGCCTATTTTTTTCCCAGATGACGTGGATTTCATGTTCTGGAGAAAAAAACCGCCATTGTTTTGTGTTCGCGTGTTCATATTTCACTCCGCCTCTCTCTTTTCCCGTCGCCGCCTTATTTATTAGGAGGGACTCATTGTTTTGTGCTTGAGTTGTTTATTTGTGACCCCGAGATATTACTATACTATATGTTTGGAGTGTTGTGTTTTTTCGAGGTTTCAGGAGCGGAAAAATTCCAAAATTTAGATATTAGCTTGGCACAGTTCTTACAACTGCGCTCTACCGAAATACCTTTAAAACGCCTCTTTTGTCTCTGCGTCTCTCAAGTTCCCACACAATTTTCTTTGGTTTCGGTGGAACGCGGTTGCAAGAAGCGTGCCGTGCTTATAAATTTCAAAAAAAGTTTGAAAATTTTTATACTCACCTGAGCAAGTGCGCTCCACTGCTAAAAATCCTTTATTTTGGTAAAGAAATGCTTTCAAACAGCCAAAACAGTTGCAAATCTAGAAAATCGGGAAAAAAAAGACAAAACATTTGAAAAAATCAAAGAAAAACGAATTTTTCGGTGGAGCGCGTTTGCTTAGACATACTTTTTTTCAAATTTTTTGTCATTTTTCTCCAATTTTCTAGATTTTCAACTGTTTTGATTGCTTGGAAGGATTTCTTTACCAAAACACAGCTTTATTAGTAGTGGAGCGCACTTCCTTTTCTAAATTTTGGAATTTCCTTGAGCAAATGCGCTCCACTGCTAATAACGCTCTATTTTGGTAAAGAAACGCTTTCAAGCAACCAAAACCGTTGAAAATCTGGAAATTTTAAAAAAATGACAAAAAATTTGAAAAAAAATGAAAAAAAAGCTGATTTTCGGTGGAGCGCGTTTGCGATACACAAAACTAAACATTGTCAAGGTACCGGTGTGCGAGTGCGCTCCATTGACACCTTTTTTTTATTGTAAGAATTGGAATTTGTCAGTGGAGCGCGTTTTCATCTGACCGATTTTCAAAATTTTTCGGTGAGGAATGCCAAAAATTACAAATTTTTCTAATAAGGGATCTCTGACTAACACTAATGTTTTTCTTTCCGAATGAACATCTATTTTTTATTTTTTTATTCGTTTAATGTCAAACAATAATCGCATCTCCCTCTTTTAATGTGTTGTCAGAAAATGTAAGGGATAGAAAAAGAGAGACGAAAAAAATAATAATTTAGTCGTTCGCGTTCTTGTCAAAAGTGTAGAAGAGATTATTTTATGTTAATCTTTTTCTCTTTGCTCTCGAACGCATTCCATTTTTTCTTTCGGTGGCCGAGTTTTCACGAAACCTCGGCCACCAAAAAAAATTCCGTCATAATTTCCGTCATAATATTATGATTCCCCCTGTTTTCATCTCATTTGAGACGGGAAGAAGCGCCGCCACAATTATTTTCAGTTTCCGTTCTCTTTCATTCATGATGATACTTGGTGGTGGACTACTAACTAGTGTATGACATAAACAACAGTTGCGGTTTTTGGTCTTTGAGGCTCCGTCATGGCTCTAAATTCAAGCTCCACTTTTATAAATTTATGATGGTTGTGTAGATCAAACCTAGCTCTATATTTTTGTAGTTGAAAATTTTTTGATAGCACTTTTAGGTTTTGAGATATGCGCCTTTGAAGGAGCGAGAGAGAAAGGAGAGAGCGCAGAGAAGCCAGACTGTCTGACTTCTCTGCGTCTCTCTCTCTTGTTTTCCACTTGTTCCAGTTTTTTGATATGTTAAAAAACAAGATTAGGTCTTCATTTTTGTAGTTGAAAACTTTTTGATAGCTCCGCCCACTTCTAAGATATGGGCCTTGGGAACTCGACTGTAGAACTAAGAGGACCGCTAGTTGGTTATTTTCTTTGAAGGCTCATATCTCAAAAGCGTAAAAAGCTATCAAAAAGTTGTCAACTACATAAATGTAGCCCCTAACTTGTTTTATAACATATCAGAAATTTAAAAATGTTGGACCGAAGAGTGTGCTGTAACGAATTGTCAACCTTTGGCATTTTTTAATAATCGGAAAAAAAAAATGAATTTTTCAATTTTTTGAATTCTATCGAATTATGAATTTAACAATTGTAAATTGTAAATATTCTTATTTCAAAAACGTTAAAAACAAGGCTAGAGTGTAGAAAAGTGAGAAAGACGCAGAGAAGTCAGACAGTCTAACTTCTTTGCGCTCTCTCTCTCTCTCTCTCTGTGCTTCGAGGTGCCCGTTTTTAAAGGCGCATATCTCAAAAACTTGAACAGTTATCAAAAAGTTGTCAATTACAAAAATGAAGATCGAGACATTTTCTACACAACCGTATAAAAATTGTAATTGTGAGACAACTCCAGAGATCGTAACACTGTTTCAAAGTTGGCTTAGTTCTTGACTATTTGGAAACCGTCATATCTCAAAAACTAGAATCGCTATCCAAAAGTGGTCAACTACAAAAATGAAGCCCTGGTTTTGTGTCACAACATATCAAAAACTGCAAAATCTGGAGCAATTCTGATCACCGTGACGGGCTCTCAAACTTTTTCAAAAACGCGCCATCGTCACGCCAGACAGGAAACTTTCTATGAACAGAACACATCTACCGACCTAGTGACCACTTTTTCGTCTCATTCAAAATGTTTGTCTGTTCAATTTTTCCCCTTTTATTGTCCATACACCTTGACGTTTTATTTATTTGAACTCATTCTTCTTTCTCTTCTCAAAACGAGATTCTTATTCGTGTGAATA
This sequence comes from Caenorhabditis latens, assembly GCA_002259235.3. NCBI lineage: Eukaryota > Metazoa > Nematoda > Chromadorea > Rhabditida > Rhabditidae > Caenorhabditis > Caenorhabditis latens. Next base: position 1,097,323 of record CM056096.1, read on the forward strand.
TTTCTTCTCAATTCTCCCCTTATTATTTTCTTCTTTCGGACTAATTATAGACCTGAATTCTGTTTTTCTTCCGTTTTCATATCTCATATGGCTCTCGGCCAGGGCTGGGCATTGTTTGAGAGGTCAAATAAATTGTTTGACCAAATAATGTTTGAAATTTTTTCCAAACTATTTATTTGATCAAATAATATTTGAATTTCTTTATCAAATAATTTATTTGGTCAAACATTATTTGAATTTTTTCTCAAATATTCAAACAATTTCAAATAATTTCAAACAACTTTTTAAAAGTTTTATCGCCATGATGAGCAATAAAAAGAACAAAAAAACAGTAAATCAATTTTAAAACACGTAGAAATTAATAAAAACTACTATTTTTGTGTTTTGTTCCGTCCTGAAAGACTTTCTCGAGTACGAATTTATTATTTTGTCCAATCTTTTGGCAGTTTGAGAAGAAAAATTATCATAAATACTACACAGAAATGGGTTTCAAATTATTTGAAACATTTCAAATAATTTGATCAAATAATTTTATTTGATGTGAATTTGTCAAACATTATTTGATCAAACAATTTGTTTGAAAAATAAGTTCAAATAATTATTTGAAGCAATTTATTTGAGTTTTTCCCCAAATTTCAAATAATTCAAATAATCAAACAAATAATTTGCCCAGCCCTGCTCTCGGCCTCCTTTCCGAGTGCAATTTCAGTTGGTTCCATGAAAATATGAGATAGGAAGTTTGTTGTCTGGCGTGACTTTTGCGCGTTTTTGAGATGAATTGACTTCAAGAACTGACCATCTTTGAGAGGTCCTCCCGGCAGCCAGAATTGCTCCACATTTCTAGTTTTTGGGTGTATTATAGAAAAAGTCTGATAGGGCTCACCGCCGAGTTTTTAGAAGAGTTGGAGGCTTGCAAGTGTTTTTTTACTACGCAATATTACATAAATTGTCGTCGTCGGCTTTCGAAAAAAAACGACAATTGGGTTAGAACGGGGGACTGGCTGCTTGACCGATCGTTCTTATTTTTTGCTTCTTTGAACATTTGTTTTTCATAGTTTGGGTTCTTTAAGTTTCAAGTTTATCGGAACCGGGGTTAGTTAGTTCGAAACTTCAAAAAAATAGACCAACTTTGACGTTCAGACCCGAACTGGTCAAAAGTTAGCCAACTTAGACACAGTGTCATGATCTTTGGAGTTGTCTCACAATTTTAGTTTTTATACAGTTGTGTAGAAAATGTCTCGATTTTCATTTTTGTAGTTGACAACTCTTTGATAACTCTTCAAGCTTTTGAGATATGAACCTTCAAAGATAGGTACCTCACCTCAGAAAGAGAGAGAGAGGAGGATGAGGGGGAGGGCGCAGAGAAGCGAGGGTGTCTGGCTTCTCTGCGCGCGCTCTTTCTCTCTCTTTGGTTTTCTGTGTGATCATAAACATATTTTAAAGTTTTAGGTTTCAACTTTATAAAAATTGAACGTTTTGTCAAAAAAGCCTATTTACCCTCAACCGTTTTTTTGAATACTAGACTAACTTTGACCATCTGTGACTAGCTCTGGGATAGCCCGATTTTCATTTGTTTTTGGTTTTTTATAGATCAAGACTAGATCTTCATTTTTGTAGTTGTCGCCTTTTTGTTAGCTATTCTAGTTTTTGAGATATGAGATTTTGAAACCAAGCATCTTTACCAACAGTAGTGGTTTTCTGTAAAAACCTAGTCTTTTTTGACCATCGGCCAAATCGACATTTACAACCTCATCTTGCCTGGTTTTTGATATGTTATAGAACAAAACCAGGGCTTTATTTTTGTAGTTGACAACTTTTTGATAGCACTGCTAGTTTTTGAGATACGCGTCTATAAAACCAGGTACCTCAACTCAAAGAGAGCAATGGGAGGAGGAGGGCGCAGAGAAGCTAGAGTGTCTCACTTCTCTACTACCTCTCCTTCCCTTCCCCCGGGTTTTTGCATGAATCCATTCCGAGTTTTTAAACAAAACTTTTAAGAAATTCGTCATTTTCAATTTTTTTCCCATTTGCCTCTCGAGATTCACATAACCTTTCCTTCTGAATCAAAACAGCCTTTCCCGAGAATCGCGGCATTTCCTAAATACTATCATTAGAGCGCACTTTACTTGTTTAATTGCTCATTCTGCTTAGAGTTTGGAAATAGGAGAAAAGAAGGCGGAGCTAGAGTGACATGGAATGTTCTTCCGGATTTAAACCCCCCAAAGTCCTCTAGTCGCATCTTGAATAATTCATTGTAAACTGATATCATTTGGATTCATTCTATTCAGGAAGTTGAGAACATTTCGAAACATTTTGAAAACCCAGAAAAACCAGAAAAAACCCCAAAAACAAATCGCCAAAAAATCGCGACCAGCGACAAAACTCGAACCAGTAACCCTCCGCGTCGCAGCTATCACCGCTAACCAGTCGGCCACGCGCACACGTTTTAAAGAGACGTCACAGAGCGTATACATGCCGTCGATGTTGAGTGCGTCTACGGCGCGCCAGCCTATTAAGTAATTTCAATAACTAATGATTATTAGTATTCCAAAATAGTTTTGTGACGTTTTTGTGGTTTCGCCTGCAATCTTTGGAATGTTAATACTCGTCTCTTGCCCATCCCTTCTAGATATTTCGCATATAAACGAAGAACCCGAGTCGACGTACCTCCCCTCTACCACTGCCTCAATTTGCACATCGTTCTCCTTTTAGTTTTTCTCTCTCGTTTTTTTCGAATATGAATGTGTTTTTTTTTGGGTCAAAACGGGAGAAGAAGCACTGACTTCTTTTCTTCTTTTTATTTGGGTGGGCCGCGAGCGGAGATGGGAGATGGGGGATGGAATTCGAAATCATTTGTTTTTTTGAATTCTCCTTTCGGTTTTTTTTGAATAGAAAAAGAATGACAAGTGGGGAGACATTATTTATATATTTTTTCGTGTACTGGTGAATATTCTGTAAAAATTTGAGTGAAAACGGTCCAACTCCGCCAAAGTTACACCACGGTGATCATTCGTCTCGATTTCCCATATTCGTTGAAAACCACCGACTTCCACCTACCGTAACCATGTCCGATGTTGTCCAATCTTTAAAAATTTTAATTCATGTTGTAGATCAAACCTTGACCTATATTTTTGTAGTTGACAACTTTTTGATATCTCCTTTAGACTTCGAGATATGACGGTTCCCGCAAGGGTTGCAATCTGCGAGGGACGCTGAGAAGACAGCCACCTTCTACAGTGCATATCTCTCCATGGAGCAAACGTATCAAAAAGTTGTCAATTACAAAAATGATCAGCATAAAATTTTACACATTTTTGTAGTTGACAACTTTTTGACATCTCATCACGTTTTTGAGATACACGATCTCGAAGTGGAGGATCCGATAGTGAGAGTCATGCGACTTTCAAGTCATGTATCTATTTCAAAAACTGAGATAGCAATTCATTTTTGAAGAATTAATAACATTCAAATTGAAATTTGTTTTACAACATACCAAAACCGTAGATATCAGAAGAGAGCGCAGAGAAGTCAGACACTCTCGCTTCTCTGCGTCTCTCTCCTCCAAAGCCTCCTTTTTCCTCTTAGCCTCGAGATGCCTGTCTTTAAAGGCGCATATCTCAAAATCTATAAGAGCTATCAAAAAGTTATCAACTACAAAAATAAAGCCCTATATTTAATCTACAGAATGAATTAAAACTTGAAAAAAATTAAGCAATCCGCAACGGTGTGATAGAATCCCAAAGTGTGTCAGTTTTCACTATAAACCGAAATTACTGAGTTTATGAAAAATTATTCATTTCAACAAGATTATTGGTATTTCCAACTCTCTCGATCTGAAGGTCCCCTGTATATATTTTCCTGTGTTCAGACAACGTTCTAGACAGAACTGCCCAAAAATTCGTCACTCGCCAGACATCTCCTATTCCATTATGGTATCCCCTAGTTACCATGTCTAATGAGCCTCTCAAATGACACAAAACGTGCTCTCCAATTCTATTTTTGACCTCCTGTTCTCAGAATAAGCAAGACACCAATATATCCATTACTTCCAGATGTGTGATTTTAAGGGGGGAACTGACGACGTATATGTCACTCATTCAGAAGGAGGCGGGAGGTCGTGTTGAAATATAAAAAGGAACGAAATGAAAATGGAACATATAGAGGTAGTTTTGAGTTGGAAGGGCTTTGGCTCAGAGAATATTTAGGCAATTTTTAGGCTTAGGCTTACAGGGTTTCCAATTTTTTTTTCAAGATAAACTCTTTAAGCTTACCCATCCCCAGATTCGGTCTTGATCTGTTTTCTAAGCTTATGCATTTCCGTATGATTGTTTTAGGCTTAGGCTTGAAGGTATATATCCTTCGGCTTAGGCTTACTTGATTCCTCTAATTGAGGCTTAGACAATTTCCAGATTTTGACACAGACGCGGTCCCTTATGCTTAGGGTTACAGGATCTTCAGATTTTTATCCAGACCTCTTAGGAAATGATATTTTTTTAAAACCCCCGAATTCAACCTACCGTAACAATGTCCGATGTTGTCCAATCTTTTTAAATTTTAATTCATGTTGTAGATCAAACCTAGATCTCCATTTTTATAGTTGACAACTTTTTGGCAACTCTTTTAGATTTTGAGATATGATAGTTTCCGCGAGGCTTACATTTGGTTCATTCCGCGGGGGGCGCTGAGAAGGCATGCACATTCTACAGTGCATGTCTCTCCAAGGAGCAACCGTATCAAAAAATTGTCTATTGCAAAAATGATCAGCGTAAAATTTTACACATTTTGTTAGTCAACAACTTTCTGATATCTTATCATGTTTTTGAGATACACGTCCACGAAGAGGATGGTCTGATAGTGAGAGTCATGCAATGCTATCGCTATATATTTGGAATCAGCGTTTTCTCAGCTTTCTAATGATATAGGTCACGACCAATATCAATATCTTCAGACCGGCTCCATGACGTTTCCTAGTTAGTTAGGCTCAATCAATTCTCAGGATCAATCTTCATCAGAAAGGTCCTAACGCTTACTTCCTGTTTTTCTCCAACAAGTCCGGTCCGTTGGAGCGCGATTACTGCACTTGCTTCCTACTGATACCGATTTCCCCGAACATATTCAAGGGCAGTGCACTACCCCATTTCCTTTCCCCACCTCATCTAGATATGTATTTCAGTTAGTCAAAACCGAATAACAACTCAAAATAAGGAGCGCAAGAAAAAAGTTTTGAAATCGAGACCCCCCTTCACCACTTATGACTCCTCTCTCACACTCCACTCATGAAAACAAGCTCGTCACTTGACCTGCTCCTCCTCCTACTCCCTTCTTCTTCCACTTCAAAATAAGAGAAAAGTCTACCTATATATTTTTTCTTTTCCCTTATCCTTCAGAAGTGGATGAAAAAATATGATTGGATTGTTGTACGGGGCCCCCTCCCACACCTCGTGGTGCAACAAATTTTTGCGCCCCCCTTTTTTTTCACTTCGAGAGGGTAATCCCACCCGGCATTAGTTTTATTGCACATGCCCCCACACATACGTTCCTGACTTTTTTTCGTCTCAACTCATTTTTAGGCTCAAAACGAAAAAAGAAAGTGACTCTCTTCTTTTCAGGCAATGGGAAACGATCAGTCGGCTGTGGCGAATGTCGATGTGCGCGCGCGCCGGAGTCTCGACGCTGGGATGGTGAATAAGGTAAGGGTATTGTAGTTTGAATGTTGAATGAGTAGGAAGCTGGAGTTATAAGAATTCTGAATCTGTTTTCAATTTTGTTGTAGGATAAAAATGAGCCGAGATACAGGTCTTTGAAGTTCGTTGGTTTCGAAGTAGACGTGACACTTGAAGTACGCTGTATCTACTGCTCTAAAACTTATAAAATCAAAAATTTTATCAAAACAAAAGTATTATGGTTTGAAAGCTGAAGACCTCAAGATTTCGAATCTGTTGTCGAAATTCTTCTACGATCAAACCGAACGAAGATACACTACATTGAAGTTAAGGTAGGTAGGCACCCTTTAAAAGCAACTAACTATAGAGACCTGTATCTCGGCTAATTTTGATTGCAGAAGAAATCCAAAAACAGATTCAGAATCCTCATGACTTTAACTTTTTTATTACATAATTTTTATTTAACAATAATCCTGATTTCATGAGTTTTCTAGCACTCAAAAGTGGATGTCTTGTCTGTCACTGTTGTGTGAACCTTGCAAACCAATAAATTTCGGAGCTCTGTATCTCGGCTCATTTCGATCATAGAAAATTTTTAAAAACAGATTCAGAATCCTCACGTTTTAATCTTCCCATTTATATATTTTTTACTCGCTGTTTTTCGATTTTGATGCCAGGTAAACCTATAAAGTTATTTTCCGAAATAAAGTGCACCACATCTATCTTTTCCCCATGATGATTTGTTAGTTTTCAAATGAAAAAGTAAATTGTCTATAACTTTTCATGATATTCGACAAAACCCGCTTAACATCCATTACGGTTGTAAGAAATTGCGCTCTACCGACGAGAGAAGTTTCCCTTCAAAAATGCCAACTTTGGAAGCATGTTGCGACATTGGTAGTCATGCTATTAGGTTGGCAAGAAAGTTTTTGACCATAACTCAAGTCATTCCTTCTCAGACAGAAAATATGCCCGATAGCATACGTAGTGACTATATTGGTACACAACAGTCTGCTGTTTATTGGGTACGTTCCGGATATCCTCCTGCCAAAACTCCGGTTGTTTCATGCTAAAATAAACTTGGACCCATTTCTCGACTTGACTTCAAGTTTCGAATTCCTGTCCAGCTGTAGCACGCTGTATTACCCCGAATATATGATATTTTGTTAGAGGAAGGTTACAGCTGTAATTTGTGTGAGCAAGAAGTATTTTGCAAAAGTAGGTGAGAATGTACGTCGTCGATTATGTAACATGCGGATGCGCAACATCATGAAGGCGGTGGATTTTTTGACCGCGTGAAACTGAGGACTTGCGTCGAGCTTTAATTTTTTGCACAGTGAAAGAGTAGTAGTGTAAGATTATGGTTTTGCACTTGTCTAGAAGATTCCAGTTATATACGTTGTGTAGGGAGGGCATGACTTTGATTTGGAATCGTTCTCGTTTGACGATGTCTGCTGGCGTTCTATCAACGCCGAGTCACTTGACTTTTCTGTAATAAATACTGTACAAGACCATCGCCCTGTTAAAACTAAGAAACGGTTCAATCAATTGAAATTTGGAGGAGAAGAGAGGAATTGAAGTCGTAGGACTACCCTTCGCTAAAAATTAAAATCGACTAAAATATGTCGAACACATGTCTCAATTTTTATTCTTGCCAACTCGTTTCAAGAAGTTTTTAACTGTGGTAGTAAACAGTGTGGACTGTCATTGATAATTCACAAAAATACTTGGATGGATACTCTTCCTCTATAACTCACAGCATGTACAAATCCTGTTCATATGGTCTTTTAGTACGTGATACTTTGATCATTAAAAATGACATTTCACAACGTTGTGAACTAAATTAATTTTAGTGTGTCGATAGAAGATTTCACCCTTGCTAAGTTCTCCTATCGGCTGAGCAATTATAGTAATTTTAGTATAACATGTAAAGGGAAATCAAAAATATTGCTGTAAGAATTGTTGGTCAAGAAAGAAAATAGGCAGGGCTCTCCCAGAAGGGAAGCGTCGGAGGGAAATGCTGTATACTATCAGAATTCCAGAGAGTTTATCTAACATAGACCATGCATAGTTGGTTTTGATTCTCGTCATTTGTCTGACAGCATTCAAAACAAATCATGGTCAAAAACTTTCTTGCCAACCTAATAGAATCTTGAATTTATCATCCTTGTATAGAAAAAGCCTAGAGCTACATTTTTGTAGCTGACAACTTTTTCATAGCTTATCCAGGTTTTGAGATATACACTTTTGAAGATAGAGGTTACAGAAAACGCGAGAGAATGGGGAAGAGAGACGCAGAGAAGTCAGACACTCTCGCTTCTCTGCACCCTCCTCCTCCTCTTTCTCTCCCTGCTTGAAGGTGCCCATCTTTAAAGACTCGTATCTCGAAAGCTAGAATAGCTATCAAAAAGTTGTCAACTACAAAAATGAAGTCCGAGACATTTGCTACACAACTGTATAAAAATTTCAATTGTGGGACAACTCCAGAGACTGTAACACTGTCTCAAAGTTGGACCGTCATATCTCAAGATCTAAAAATGCTCTCCAAAAAGTTGTCAACTGCAAAAACAAATATCTAGTCTTGATCTATGACATAACATAAATATAAATCAGTCCCCTGTATCTTACGGCATTCTGAGAGTCTGAAAGTCCAACTATCCCCACTATAGGTCAACCTCAAGACCCCTATTCAACAATGGATGGGTTCTCGGTGTGTCTTCTGAATGAAATGTTGTCACAAACCGCATTCATGTATGATTACGCCGAGTTTGTTATCACGCCGACTTTTTCTGTTTTTTTTTAGTATTCAAGGCAATGCATTCTAAGTATCTTCACGCTTGTTCATTCATAGTAGTTGTACTTGATACCGGTAAATAAGAGAAGTTGGAGGATCTCAAACTTTATGAATTTATATTGGTTGTGTAGATCATAAATGGAGCTTCATTTTTGTAGTTGACAACTTTTTGATAGCTATTCTATATTTTGAGATATGACCCTTTAAACCCTGGTACCCCGAGGCAGGGAGAGAAAGGAGAGGAGGAGGGCGCAGAGAAACGAGAGTGTCTAATTTCTCTGCGTCTCCCACCCTCCTCGTTTTGTGGTGCTTATCTTTGAAGGCATATATCTCAAAATCTAAAAGAGCTATGAAAAAGTTGTCAACTCCAAAAATGAAGATCTGAACATGTTCTATCGATCTAGTATAAATTCATAATAATTTGTGAATATTTCGCGACGTAGCGGGCTGTCAAAGTTTGGGAATTTTCCAATAGCATAGGTTTGGCCTACCTGGTGTTTTTTATGCGGATTTTGAGTGTTTTTGAGTTTACATAGTGCCGAAAAAACGACGTTACTTTAAAAAAAGACGCAGAGACGCAGAGACGCAGAGACGCAGAGAAGACAGATACTCTCGCTTCTCTGCGTCTCTCCCCCTCTCTCTCTCCCTTTCAGCTCCCAATCTTTAAATGCGTATATCTCAAAATCTAAAAGAGCTATCAAAAAGCTGTCAACTACTAAAATGGAGTTCAGAAGTAGAGCTATCTATACAATGTAAAATTTCAAAATTTGCTTCTAATTCAACGTCAGGGCGAGGTTTTAAAGTCGGTCATATTTTCAAACTTTTCTGAAACTTTCCCAGTCAGCTGACCCCTACCATAAGGTCCAAACCTCAAGAAATTCTAAATCCGCATCTTTGAAGCCCTCTTGAAGTTTTCTCACACCTTCACTGATGTCACCAATCCTCCCTAAGAGCAACCTATCAAATTTCTATTCCCTAACTAGTAGGGAATTTTTGGAATTGAAATCAGAGAGCTCCTCCCCCCCCCTCTTGCCCAAAAGTGGGGGGAGAGAAAAGTTTTGTTGAAATTGCATCTCCCCTTGTCGTTTTTCTCTTTCGAGTACTCAATGCTTATATATATAAATATGAAAAGTCATTTCCGAATTCTCTCGCTTCATTTATCTCTTCTCATGTGTGTGTCTCACCTTCTTGTCGTTTCGTTTCCGCTAGATTTTTGGCTTCTTTATGATTTTTTTCCTTTTTATGAGAAGGCGCCAACTTAATCCCCCTTAGAGAAGCCTAAGAGTTTCTACCGGATCTATGATACTCTTTTTCTTATAAAGTGATTCGTAACATCTACGTAATCTTTGGTAGTTGAATTTTATAGCATAAAAACCGGAAATTTGTGAAAATCCAATTAGATACCAAAAGTATAAAATATATCGTTTCAAAAAATCCTTGAAAACTTCAACATTACAGTACCGTATAACTTGCCTGATGACTAGAAAAACACGCAAAAAACTGCAAAAAAGAAAAACAACAGTTGGGAGTCGAACCCTCAATGCAAGATTACTGGCCCGTCTCGTTACCGCCTGCGCCATTCGAGCAGGAGTTGGCGCGTGGTGGTGAAGGTAGTGATAAGTGTTCCGCTCGTCGCCGTTCCGCCGATCGTTATCAAACGCGCCCCACCGAAATGATTGGCGCGGAATTCAAATTTTTAGGTTAAAAGCGCGATTTTTCATTGGAAATCGCTGAAATTTGTCTAACACCAGACACTCCCCAACGGAAATCATCATGCGACTAATACGTTGCCCTTCTATGATGAATAATTTGTGTGAGATGAGAGAGATGTGTGTCACTCTCTATCTATTTGAATATTTCCGTTCACTTTTTGGTTTCTTTTTCCTTTTTAGTTTGTGTTTGTGTGTGTTAGTCACATCCAGTTATCACGTCAAGCAAGAAGCCACGCCCCTTTTCTTGATTCGAAACATTTTGGCGGCGACGGCGGAGACGGAAAGGAAGTGGCTTTGAAGCGGCAAGAATTAGACGGGTGGCTCGACACCCAACCAGTCTTGTTTTTTCTTCTTTCTTTTCTTCCCTAACCCAACCACTACTACTATCAATGACGACCCCATTACGTAAAAGTGTCTCTTCTTCCAAAAGACACGACACGACGTCATCTGATTCTTAGATATGTGTCTTTTAGGATATCCTTGGAGGGGGAGAAAGTATTCGAATATGAATGGGGGGGGACTAGAATTTGACAGACGGACGACGCGACAGCACGCATTCATAGACGATGGAGCTACGTGGTGTCGTGGTGGTGCTCAGTGAACTGTTAGATGTCGCTTTTTTTTGGAGAAAAGGTTTCACATATCAATTTTTGCTTGTACTGTTTTGGAGGGGTGTCAAATTAAAACATATTAGGCATATATATCGTTAGAAAGCTGAAATTATGAGGATTCTAAATCTGTTTTCAAATTTTGTCTAAGTTGAAAATGAGCCGAGATACAAGGGTTAGAAGGTGGCGATTTTTCACTTCACAGTGGCTCACACCTTCTCAACTTCAGAGTGTTGTATCTCGGCTCATACTGATCTTAGATAAAATTTGATAACAGGTTCGGAATCTGGAGGATTTTCGCTTTCAAAGAAAACTAATTTTGTCTTGGTAAATGTTTGATCTTATTTGTTTTAGAGCCATAGATACAGCGTACCTCGCCAGACCCACATTCTTGAAAACTAACAAATTTCAAAGACCTGTATCTCGCTCAGTTTTGATTGTAGAAAAAAATAGTGAACAGATTCAGAATCCTAGTAATTTCAGCTTTTTGATCACACTATTTGTTTTTTAGTGATGATCTTGATTTCTAGAGTTTTTGAGCTGTAAATAAAGGGTATCTTGTATCGGCTAACCCTTAAAAACCAACATACTCCAAAGACCCGTATCTCGACTCATTGTAATCTTAGAACAATTTTGAAAACAGATTCAGAATTCTCATAATTTCAGCTTTTTGGCCTTATTATTTGTTTTTTGGAAATAATCCAAGTTTCATGAGTTTTTGAGCAGTTAATAAAGGGTATCTTGTATCGGCTGACCCTTAAAAACCAACATACTCCAAACACCTGTATCTCGCTCAGTTTTGATCGTAGAAGAAATTTGAAAACAGATTCAAAATCCTCATAATTTCCGTTTTTTAAGGATATATGAATTGGAAAAAAAAACTAAAAAATTGAAGAGAGATGCTGTAAGAGACTCAGTGCTAACAGTTGTTCGGGCACGGCTTCAAAAAACGAACCTTTTTTTTGAAATTTTTTTTTAATTTTCAACGAAAATGGGAAGATTTATGACATTTTTTTCAGAATCACTCTATTTTTGAACGAAAATTCGACTTTTCGCAAAAAAAAATTCAAAAAATTCAAAAAATTCGAAAAAAAGAGTTTTGAACTCTGGCTTCAAGCCGGGCCGAGCCTCCGTCTTGAAGCCCAAAAGCCAAAAAAACCCAAACTTTAATGATTTTATTGCTTTAAAGAATCTCCGTCCTTACCTATCTTAACTCGTCATCATGCCATTTTATTAAAGTGTCCCCCCCCCTTTCCTAGATTTCTGTTTTGTTTTTTGCTCTTTTGACTCTCCTAGCCCCCATTCGTCTAGAGTGTTCTTATTTGTTGTGGGGTGAAGCCCGGCTTCTTTCGTTTTTTTTTTCATTTTCCCTTCTCACTGACCCCCCCTCCCCAATTTTTCGGGGGTCAGAAGTGGATTGAAATGAGCTTTTTCTTCATTCTTAGCATTTTTTTAAGCAAATGTGCTCCGTTGACAAAAATGAGCACTGTAGAGCGCACTTCTAAATGTTGCACTTTAAAACCGGGGGAACCTTGTTACCGAGAAAGGCTTTTAACCTGATTAAGGTTGTCCTTCCCCCCTTATTTCGTTACACACAGAAAGAGAGCTGTTCTTGTGCTCACCCATGCAAATCTGAGCTCTCCCCCTTCTCGTACACATGCATTTACATTTTGTGTTGTTGAATTTATTTTGAAAAGATATATGTGTATTTCTCCCGTTACATAACCTTTGCGATATTAAAATTCATAGGTTTTCGGCGGGAAATGTGACTGACCTTTAAGGCGGTGGGGTGCGGAATCTAGGGCCTCGAAGAAAAATAGAAAAAGGATAATACATAAGAATTCTGAATCTCTATTTATCTTTTTAACATATTTTAGCTTGGAAGTTACTTAAGGCCATCCTCAAGGGCTAGAAAACTTTGAAAAATAGATTCTGAAAGCTGAAGACGTAAGAATTTTGAATCTGTTTTCAAAACGTTTATAGCATAAAACTTGAAAAAGTTACAAAGGTTTCAATTTCCGTCATTTTCAGCTAGGTACCGCTTCGATTAAAAGTAGTGTCTCTAGGTTAGCTTAGAGATTGAAAACTTTAAAAATAGATTCTAAAAGCTGGAAATGTGAGGATTTTGAATCTATTTTTGAAATATTTCATACCGTTAAAATGGACCATGATACAGAACTTCGAAATCTGTACTTTTGAGCTGTGAGTGCTGTGAAAAACTGCCAACTTCAAGCTCTTGTATCTTGGTCTCATTTTATCTTAGAAAAAACTGAAAACAAGATTCTGAAAGCTGGAGATGTGAGAGTTTTAAATATTTTCAAATTTTGTTTATAGCTTCAAAATGGACCAAGATACCCAGCTTCAAAATTTGGTATTTTTCTTTAAAATCGAGCTGTCAAAAACTCTCTCTTCGAGCTCTATATCTCGGATCAATGACTCTGTCGGAGTGTTCGACAGAGCGCGCATGCGCACCAGTCGTTCAGGGGCTCCGTGCTTTATGTAAAACTGTACATCCAGTTTTGTACTTTATTCGATAAAATTTTGTAATTGCGCTTAGTTGGACACTGTGACGTTACAAAACCCATTGATCCCATTGAATCCAATATCCTGTTCCCGTCATGTTTCTGACCAAACTAATAACATTTAATCCTCATGCACTTTACCGTCTACAGGGAAACAATCACAAGCTCCTCCCTCTTCATACCACTCCAATATTCTTTCCAGGCGAAACATTCGTGTACAACGCCACGCCCATCCGTCCAACTCCCACCACCATCACCAAACCAGCATCGTCTTTCGACGGACTTTTCTTCGAACGGCTCCTCACCGTGAGTTTCAGAAATTTTGGAAAGTACGCCCTACTGCACAGTGCAATAGAGCGCAGATTGTGAAATATATCCAAACGAAAATACCCTTTTTGCACCCCCCCCCTTTTCCGGCACCACGGCTTCCGTTTGTTCGGGAAGTCAACTTTCGCTTCCATTTTACTTATTGCTCCTATCCTTTTTCTTCTTCTTTCTTCTTTTTTTTGTATTTGAGGAAATAGATGACGTCTTCTTTTTCAGACGACGCTCATTCAGCGAACAAATGGGGAACAATGTGCCGTCACGCCGAATGAGTCGAGCGACGGTCCATTTGGAGAATAGTAATGGAGTCGAGAATATGTCGTTTACCGATGCGATTCATTTGTCACCGTGAGTTTTTTTGGGAAAAAAGGGAAGCGTGGAAACTCGCAGCGTTGAAATTCATTGCGAACACATATTGTGATAGCTAGAATAACTCGTAATGTAGGATGTCACAGCATCAAACAAAGCTTGTAACTCGCAACGTGAAAAAACTAGAAAAGTGAAAACTAGCAGCGTCAAATCTCACAGCGTGAAAAGCTTGCAGCGCTGAAACTCATTGCGACTTCTTATTGTGATAGCTAGAATGACTCGCAGCGTAGGATGTCACAATCGCAATACACGCAGCGGCGTTACTCACAACCTCAAATATCACTGCGTGAAAAACTCGCACTGTATAACTGATTGTGAGCTCATGTTGTGATAGCTAGAATAACTAGTAGCGTGAAATTTTACAAACTTGCATCCTGAAAATGTTGATCACTGAAGCGCACTGTGAAGAAACTCACAGGGTTAAAAACTATCAGCGTGAAAACTCGCAGCGTCAAATCTCACAGCGTGAATACTCGCAGTGTCGTCGTCTCACAACGTACCGGAATCGCAACTCCTAGCGTTCGGAAATAAAGCTCGCAGCGTCAAATATCCCCAATGTAAAAATTCGCAGCGCCGTTACTCACAACTTGAAAATCTGCAGCGTCCAAACTCACAGCGTCCAATCTCGTAGCGTGAAAAACTCGCACTGTATAACTGATTGTGAGCTCATGTTGTGATAGCTAGAATAGCTCGCAGCGTCATATCTCACAGCCATAACCACCCACTTTTCCAGCCACCAAGTCCAACTGCTCACCTCCACCTGGCCTCGCATCAAAACCCAATCCACTCTGTTCACTCAAGTCTTCAAAGTTCTCATGCAACGCTCTCCAGTTTGCCGAGAAATGTTCCAGAAGATGTCGATCGTCGGCGGATTCAGCAGCAACTCAGTGTGTGATCTCAACTCACACGCTAAGCTTCTCTGTGAGCTTTTGGACACCCTCATGACAGATCTCCATCAGCCAGCGAAGATAGTTCTGGCAAAGTGCCAAGACGTCGGAGCGGCTCATGTGAACATGAATGAGAAGTGCTGTGGAGTTGTGTTCGATCAACTCGGCGAGGCGTTCACAGAGGTATGTTCTGAAAATAGGCCACGCCCCCATTGAGATCTTCCAGCTCATCACAAAAGTGGAGTGCGTCCGCTCGAAACGTGAAGCCGTCAAGAGTTGGATGTGTGTGATATCCTATATGGCTGACAGTATCAAGAGCGGATATATGGAGGAGTGGGCGAAGAAGAGACGCAGCAATAATCAGCAACCAGCTGGGGGATCGTGTGAGTTTTTGGGACAAACAGACAAAAATTATGAATCAGGATGCGATGTGTGAACTTTTGAGAACAAAAAATGTTGTGAAATCGCATTGTCTTGGCGCGGTTTTGGTATGGATTGACCAGCTCGTCTTGGTAGCCAGGATAGCTCCAGACTTCCAGTTTTAAGTTATGTTATAGAAAAAGTCTTGAACTTCCTTTTTGTAGTTGAGAACTTTTTGATAGCTATTCTAGGCTTGGAGATACGACGGTTTGAAAACCACAGCTATAAATTGGGAGCCTGAGAGAACGCTGTGAAGTTAGGTGGCTTCTATGTCCCATATCTGTCTAGGAGCAAACCGTACAAAAAAGTTGTCAACCACAAAAATAAAGATCGAGACTTTTTCTACAACATATCCAAAAACCGAAAATCTAGAGCTATTAGAGAGTACCAGATCCTGGTGACCAAGACGGGCTCTCAAAGTTGGTCAATTTTTGACGTCGATCCATCCCAAAAACACGTCGAATTCACGCCAGCAGGAATATTCTGAAAGCTTTAAAATGCACTTCTCATCTCAAAAACGTTGAAAACAATTAAAGTGTGAAAAAAAGAGGGAGAGACGCAGAGAAGTCAGACACTCTCGCTTCTCTGCGCCCTCCTCCGTCTCTCTCCCCGGTCTTGAGGCATTATCTTTGAAGAAGTTTATCTCAAAAGCTAGAAAAGCTCTCAAAAAATTGTCAACTACAAAAACACAGATCAAGACATTTTCTACACAACTGTATAAAAATTGTAATTGTGAGACAACTCCAGAGACCGTAACACTATCTCAAAGTTGGTTCAGTTTTTGACCAATTTGCCCATTTGGAAACCGGCATATCTCAAAACCTTGAATAGCTATGGAAAACTTGTCAACCACAAAAATAGAGCCCCAGACTTTTTCTATAACATATCTGAAGACCGCAAGTCTGGAGCTATCCTGGCTACCAGATCCTGGCTACCAAGACGGGCTCTCAGAGTTGGAAACTCAAAACGCGCCAACGTTACGCTATTTTCAACCAAATATTGTTGCAGGTCCATACGCCTAATCACCACCATCCCTGTACCATCTCCACCATATAAATACCACGTTCAGTTCTTCTTCATTTTCATTTTTTCACCTTCTTCTGTCCCCGCATCTCCCTTCCTTCAAAAATGTTTCTCTCTCCTTTGTGTCATATCTTTTGCCATCTGCGTATCTCTCCCCTAGTTTTCTCTCTCTCTCCGTGCATCCTTGCACTTGCCGCTTGCTTACTAAACATCATTGTTTCTTATAACCAACCATTCCATCAAGAACAAAATCATTCTTTCTCTCTTTCTCTGAATCTCTCTGCTCTCCCTGTTCTCTCTCTCTCTGTCCCGCCCATCTGTGATCTACGGGGACCTCCTTGTGGCTTGGCTTCCCTTTGCTGAATATTTCGTTTTGCTTAATTCTTGAAATTCTGTGTATCTGCTGACTCTCTCTCCCCTCTCTGCACCCCAAAAACCATTTCATTTTCCCAAAATGTTTCCCTTTTCTCCCCTTTTTTATGTGTAAATAAAGATGCAAAAATTTTGTTTCGCTTATCTGTGTGATAACACCTATCACCTATCTGTTATCTTTGACACACAAACGAATTTTTGTCTGTGTCGGCGCAGGTTAATGCAAGTGCGCTCCGGTGGACTAACCGCGATTTTTGAATTGGAAAAGCTTATTGCAGATGTTTTATATCTTAACTATCTTAACTGAGTGAAAAAATTAAACTTCCATAACGTTTGAAAGTGAAAGATGATTCACAAAAACGTGAGAAAATATTTTTTAGGTAATAAAAATTTTGTCACGATTCGAAATGTGGAATTATTACCTTCCTTTTGGTGATTTTTCTTCGGTTTTCCTTTGAAATTTTCAAATTTTTCAGTAAAGTTGATAAAAATTGAGTCATAACATATTTTAGTTCTACTTTTTCATTTGTTTTCTCTCGAAAAATCGCCTCTTTTTTCCATTAATATTTTGATTAAAATTTTTTTAATTGACAACTTTTGAAAGCTTGTAACTCGGTCATGTAACAACCGATTTCCAAAATCTTTGTTTCATCAAGTAGATCAAGTCTAGATCTTTATTTTTACATTTGACCATTTTTTGATAGCTCTTCTAGGTTTTGAGGTATGAAGCTTCAAAGAGAAACAGCTTGAGCGGTGAGAGAGAAAGAGAAAGAGAGAGAGCGCAGAGAAGCTAGAGTGTCTGACTTTTTTGCGTCTCTGCGTTCTTCCTCATTTTAATGTGAATTTGTCAAGCTCAGAAAAGCTCAAAAACAGGAAAAAAACCACGATGAGCCAAAAATGCGCAATTGAACAATTGACAAACTTTGAGAACCCACTATGTTGCCAAAACTTGATATATCATTAAGAATTTATACTTGTTTGATAGAAAAAGTTTAGATCTTTATTTTTGTAGTTGACAATTTTTTGATAGCTCTTTTAGGTTTTGAGATATGAAGCTTCAAAGTTGAGCGAGAAAACGGGAGGGAGGAGAGACGCGGAGAAACGAGAGCGTCTGACTTCTCTCCGTCTCTCTCTCTCTTTCTCTCTCTCTCTTTTATTGCTTGTTTTAAAAACGCATATTTCAAGGAACAAGCTAAACTCTCAAAATTTTTACGATTTCTCGTTCTGTTCCAATAATTTCTATATTTTCCAGTAATCCTAAACCAATGGATTGGCGTACGACCACCGCCGTCCTGTGTCTCTACGGAGCCGTGAAGGAGTTCCGTCCGGCGACACCGTTCCTCACTCCATTCCTAGCATCACCTGAGAAAAACCTGACACTCGACGAATTATACTCTCAAGTCTATCCGTATTGGACGTATTCCTATATGATGGCGCTGATCCCGATGTTTGTTTTGACCGATATTTTGAGATATAAGCCGATAGTGATGATTGAAGCAATCGGATTAGTTGCCACGTGGAGTCTGCTGGTTTTCGGAAAAGGAGTGACCCAGATGCAGATTATGCAAGTCTCGTTTGGTAGGTCACAAAAACTTAAGAAGGTTGTGGGGTCGGTCGTGACCAATATCATCGGAAAGCTGAAAAAACGCCGATTCCAAATATATATTCAGTTTTTGCCCTCGAGGCCTGGTATTCAAAAAAAACGGGGTCAAAGTTTGGACTGCTGACAAGTCATCTTGTTAGGGGTCGAAACTTTGACCTCATTTTTCTCGAATACCTGGCCTCGGTGGCAATAAGTGAATATATATTTGGAATCAGCGTTTTCTCAGCTTTCCAATGATATAGGTCACGACCGACTCTATAACAGTCCCTAGTAAGGAAAGTGCGCTCTACTGACAAAAATTTTCAGGCGTCGCGTCTGCCGCTGAAATCGCGTATTACTCTTACATCTACTCCATCGTCGACCGGAAACACTATAAGCGAGCGACATCTTATATCAGATCTGCTGCTCTATTCGGAAAATTAGTGGCATTCGGTCTTGGACAGACCCTAATTTCAACGCATGCTTCAAACTACTTGGTTCTCAATCAAATTTCGCTTGGAGCTGTGTGTCTGGTTACGGTTATTGCGGTGTTCTTGCCACGTGTTAAATCGGAAAAAGCGAAAGTTTCGATGAGAGCGATGTCGATTGAGGAGCAGCAGAATTTGGAGTGAGTTTTGTGAAAAATTCACGTGCTTAAAACAAACTCACTGCTCTATGCCTCACTCTCCATTTTTGTAGTTGAAAATTTTCTGATAGCTCTTCTAGGTTTCGAGATATACCGGCTCAAAAACGGGCTGTTGTGAGAAAGATAACTCCAAAACGTTATATCTCAAAATCCTAAACACCTACAAAAAAATGGTCAACTACAAAAATAATCTACATAAAATTTACTACATTTTTGCAATTTACACCTTTTTTCTATCTCCGCTCATTTTTTGATTATGCGCCTTCAAAGTTTACGGTAGAGAACAGACGAGAGCGGGGAGAAGTGGGAGAGAGCGCAGACGACGAGAGTGTCTCGTTGTCTGCGTCTCTGTCGTCATTTTTAGTTAATTTTTTTTCATTTTTAAGAAAATTGGTGATACCTGATAGTGAGATCGCTGCGACTTTCACAAAAACTTATTTCCTGCATTTCCAGACTGGTCACCTCTGTACCCAAAGAAAAAAAGCTGAGCTACACCCGCGAATACCTGAAACGCTCCCTAGAAGAGCTCAAAACCTGCTCTCAAAACCACGAGCTCCTCAAGTGGTCTCTCTGGTGGGCCCTAGCCAGTTGTGGTGTCTATCAAGTCCAAAATTACACACAATCACTATGGAAAGAGATGCAGACGGATCCGGATGACGTGGCGAATGGCGTCGTCGAGTTTGTGAACACGGCACTCGGCGCGTTCCTCTCGTTGTTCATCCATCATTTGTCTATCAATTGGGCACGTCATGGACAGATGATACTTTTTGTGACGTCTGCAATTGTGGCTGGATTACTGTATGTCTGTTCGCAGACGCAGACTGTGATGGTGGCGTACGTGGCGTATGTGGTGATCGCCTCGATTTATCATATGTTGATCACGGCTGCTTCGTAAGTTTAAAGAAGTGGATGTTTGATCTACAAAAATAATTTGCAGAGCCAACGTGGCAAAAGAGCTGTCATCTAACAATCATGGGTTGATATTCGGGTGCAACACATTTCTGGCGGTTTGCCTTCAGTCGATACTTACACTGGTCGTTGTGGATTCACGGTTCTTGCATTTGGGTATTAGGACACAAGTGAGTGACAGGAAGTTGTAGATCAAATCCAGATCTTCATTTTTGTAGTTGACTGTTTTTTGATAACTTTTCTAGGTTTTGAGATATGCGGGTTCTAAGACGGCCAGGTGGGAGAAAGAGAGTGAACTTCAAAACGTTATATCTCAAAGTCTTTAACACCTACTAAAAAGTGGTCAACAGCAAAAACAATCTACATAGAGCGCAGACGAGAGCGGGAGAAGTGGGAGAGGGCGCAGTCGACGAGAGTGTCTCGTTGTCTGCGTCTCTGACGTCATTTTTAGTGAATTTTTATATTTTTGAGCACATTTCAGTCAATTCATTCAAGTTTTTGAAAGTAACGTTGCTTTGTTACACTTTTCAAGCTCAAAAAACCTTAAAAATAGAAATCAAAACAAGGAAGAGTCAAAAATCTGCAATTGAAAATTATCAAACTTTGACCGCCTGCTTCGCCGCCAAAATTTGACATATTTTTATGAATTTACGCTTGTTCGATAGAAAATATCTTGATCTTCATTTTTGTAGTTGACAACTTTTTACTAGCTCCGCCCATTTTTGAGATATGCGCCTTTAAATCTGTGGTACTGTATACAAACTGAAAAAAGTAAGCTTCCAGAAACCGCTCTATCTCAAAAGCGTGACGAGCTATCAAAAAACTGTAAACTACAAAAATGAAGCTCTGGTATTGATCTACTTATAAAATTAAGTTTTCATCAAATCCAGCTTCCGTACCTCCTGATTTCAGTTCGTCATCTACTCGGGCTACTTTGCCATCGTCGCCTTGATATTCGCCGTCTTCTTCGTGATCTCACTATTCTCGAAAAAGTCTTCAAAATCTGAGGAGACCGGCTGAAAATTTATTTTTCTTTCTAAATACATCTCCATAATAATAAAAATATAGGTACAATACAGAAAGTTACAAGACGTTTTTTGAAAACTGTTTGAAACTAGAATCACATAAAGGGGGTGAGGGGTGAGTGGGGGTGTACAGGTTAAAGGAAAATATGTACAAATACAAGAAATTGTTACAAGAAAACCAAAAAAGGAGAGTTTCTATGACATGACCCAGCTAATCGTCTGGTATTGCATCGCGTCGCCCTCCTCCACCGCGCCAATTCTCGTGTGCATACGAAGACGGGCGGTTCGATCGATTCGCTCCATCAGCGACCGACGCCAATCGATTTCGAGCCGTGGGAATGTCGGGTTGATTTCGATGAACGGAATTTTGAAGAACCAGCTGAGAATGTCTCTTCGAGACTCTCGCCACTCGTCGATACACTTGAACACTTTGGGGAGAGAGGCGATGGTGACGTGGACGCTGAGACTTGGCAGATTCATGGCGAGGATGGTATCGAGTTGGAAGAAGAACATTTCTTGACGGATTTTTAGGTCGGTCAGCTGAAAAATAGTTTTAATTTGTGAGGAGTATGAGAGAGGGGACGCGATGTAACTGAAACACTTTTGACGCGAAATTCAACTACTTGGGAGGAGTGTAACTCGCTTAAAACGCTATATTATGAGCTGACAAATATACTTAAATGTAGATCTCGACGAGTTCTATGTCTCTGACCTACTACGGGCCGTATGCAAATTAAAAAAAACTCAAAAATAGCCAAAAAACATTGACATTTTGGACTATTTGAGTCTAGAATTAAGATTTGACTGAATATGACTGCAAATCCAGGAATTTTGGTCAAAAATTGAGTTCTTCAGGTGAAAAACTGTGAAAATTGCGATTTTTCAGCGTTTTTGGTCAAGAATCGGAGCAAAATCTGCTGAAACTAAGGTGAGAACTGGAAAATCCGATTTTCCAGCGGAAATTCAAGTTTTAATGTGAGAAATGATAGTTATTGTGCGAAAATTGAGTTTATGTGCCGCGGACCGGTAGAAAGCCCCAAAAACCCAAAAATGGCCAAAACGTCATTCCCGCGATATATTAGCAAATAGCCATTTGGTCCGTAGTAGGTCACAGACATAGAACTCGCTGAGATCTTCATTTTGATATATTTTTCAGCTCATAAAACTCAGTTTGAAGCGAGCTGCGTTGAAATTTAGGAAATTATAACCCAAAATTTTTAATTTCGCGCGAAAATCCCAATGGAGCGCGTTTCCTTCAAAGTGAGGTGCCGAAAGTAGTGCCACACAGTTATCACTACCTTCGCGACCGCGCCTTGCACTCGGTAACCGTGATGACTAGTTTAGACCAGGGTTCGACTCCCCGACCCTCCACAAAACTCACATTCCTAACTTCCGGAATACACTCATGGTACCGTCCGACATTCAACTCGACACTCGGCGCCTCCAACTCATTAATCAAATCCTTCGTCCTCCTCGAGCAACTCTCAGCTCTCAACTGGATTCTCACAATCTGCGACTTCTCGAAAGTCTCCAGAATTTCAGCGGCAGCTTCTGTCGTCATCGGCGTCTCACCGAGTCTGATGGTCAACGTGATTTCAGCATTTCGGAATATCATCGGTCTATCGGGACGGGCGACGAGGTGAGTGGCGCCTCGATATTGACGGTGTCCGCGGAAACTCGTCTGGAACGAGATATTGTGATTGGGGCGCATTTGCATTACTCACCACAACTTGTCCTTCCTCAATATTGACGAAAACGTGGATCTCCGGACCTTTCATAAGCCCTCTGAACTCTCGGTACACTTGATTCATGGCTTGACTCGACTGACGGAACGAGACGACGTCGTTGAATCCGAGCTGCAAAAAATGTTCTAAATGTATATTTTTCTGGTAGATCAAATATAGGGCTTTATTTTTGTAGTTGACAACTTTTTGATAGCTATTCCAGATTTTGAGATATGCGCTTTTGAAGATTGGGAGGAGACGCAGAGGAGCGAGAGTGTCTGCTTCTCTGCGCGCTCTTTTTCTAATGGCAATCTTTAAAGCTATATATCTCAAAAACGTGAAGAGCTATCAAAAAGTTGTCAACTACAAAAACAATAAACGTAAATTAATCAACATTTTTGTAGTTGACCATTTTTTGATAGCTCCGCCCACTTTTGAGATATGTGCCTTTGAAGAGAGCGCAGAGAAACAAGAGAGCGCGCACTCTTTCTTAAGACACATATCTCAAAAGTGGGCGTAGCTATCAAAAAACGGTCAACTACAAAAATGTTGATTAGTTTACATTTATCATTTTTTTAGTTAACAACTTTTTGGTAGCCCCGCCCACTTTTGAGATACTCACCTGACTTCCGATCTTGGCGACAATCTCGACTGGAAGCGCGTCCAACGCGAAGACCTTGTCGTCGTCGGCCACGAATCCCTTTCGCTTCGATTTTGAGAAGACGTTGACGTCATCGGGCATCTCGAATTTGGAGACGAGCAATCGGAAGAGTGAGAGAAACCAATATCTGATTGATTTCATTCTGGAAAGACGCAACCTTTTGGTAGATCAAAACGAAATAAGTGGCGGGCGCACCAAGAAAACAACAAAATTTTGGAAAGGTTGGGGAAAGTGGTATGTCTAGAATTGAGAAGAACATGGAAAATAAGAGAAATATTTTCGAAAAAGCAGTAAAATATAATTGGAGTGTATGTACATGGACATAAAAGTTTGATTAGAAATCTCGAGGGAATTTTGGATTTTATGAAAAAATTTATGACCGGTACATAAAAATATTTTTTCTTGGTTCAGTGGTTAACCGGAGGGTTCGATGGAGCGCGATTTTGAAACTTGTGACAAAAACTATACAAAATTTTGAGTAATTAAAAAAAAGATTTTTAAATATCGCACCTTGTCAAATTTGAATGATTTGAAAAGATCAAAAGTAGTTCTTCATTTTTGTAACTGACAATTTTTTGATAGCTCTTCACGGTATTGAGATATTGGGGCTCAAAGTTGGAACACCACAGAAAAGAGGAGGAGAGACGCAGAGAAGTGAGCCGCCCTCGTTTCTCTGCGTCTCTTCCCCTCCTTGTTGACTTTAAAGGTGTATATCTCGGTAGCGTGAAGTGCTATCAAAAAACTTTTAACTACAAAAATGAAGATCTAAAACCGGAAAATATTTTGGCAGTTGACAACTTTTTGATAGCACTTCACGCTTTTGAGATAATCGGACTCAAAGTTGGAGGAGCCACCAAGCGGAGGAGGAGATACGCAGAGAAGCAGACACTCTCGTTTCTCTGCGCGCTTTTTCTCGGTCTCCCATCTTTGACGCTTCATATCTCCGAAGCGTGAAGAGCTATCAAAAAGTTGTCAACTACAAAAATGGAGAACTAAATCAGGGGTATCAAAATTGAGTAGATTCAAAAAAGAATAATATTTTCTGGTCTCAGCGCTCTCATTTGAAATTAGTTTCTCTATTTTAAAGAAACCGGATATCATAATGTGTACTTTTAGTTGTCTTAAGGGAATAGATTTGGAAAAGAGGTACAAATTGCTGTCTTAAAAACCTAAAAGTGCAAAACCCAGGTGACAACATGTAACCTGCACTTTATAAATGTATCAAGCCCGTTGGGAATCAATTTTTCAGGAAACTATAAATTAAATTCTAGATTTTGCACTTTTAGGTGTGTATTATATTTAAAAAAAAAAGATGAATTTCTTCAAAAATACGAATCTAGGAATAGAAATTTTTTACAAATAAGAAAAGAGTAAGCAATCTCAGAATACATTACATGCACTATTCAAGTTCGCATTTACACAAGGGGTAGTATTTGACCATCTGTCACGTCAATTTGGTGTGGTCATCAAGCGGTTAGGGTCAGCCGGCGAGGGCCAGCACCCGCCATTTATTTTTTGCAAGGAACCCTTTATAGCAGACTTGCAAAATCTCGGCCCGGAACCAAAAAATGTGCACATATTAAAATTTTTATCAAAAATAGCCAACAATCCTATGTACGCTTGAGTTTTTTAGCCAGGTCGGTGAAAAACCTCAAATCGGCCCGGCCCGGCCCGGGATTTGCGGAAGAATCAGAAATCGAGAAGACTCTATTTTTAAGCGGATTGCAGATAAAATCCGGATAAGAAAATTTCAGATTATATGCATATTTTTCACAGTTTGTCAATTGAGATTCCATTCAAAAAGGGGGAAGACCAAAAAATTCCTGTAAAAACCTTGAAAACCTAAAAAAAAACCTTAAAACCCCTTAAAAACCATAGGAACCTTACAAACCTCAAAAAATCTTGAAAATCTTTAAATCTTTAAAAACCTTAAAAACCTTAAAAAAGCGAAAAAAACGCGTAGAGCCCGCGCATAATTTTTTATCGTCGTCACTGCTCCAATTTGACGAAGAAGCTGCCCCGTCGTCCAGGGCTATCGAGTGGTGGGGAGTGTATGTGTGCACGCGAAAAATGGAAATGAGGAAAAAAGAGAAGAAGAAGGAGTAGAAGAGGAAGAATTGAGAACACCAATGGGTTAATTTATTTTGTTGGAATGAATCGACTTTGAGGACTTTTTGTTGGAGCGTTTTTGAAGGTTGATGTGAAGTGGGGATGACAGGAGGTATGACGAATTGTAGAGGGGGGGGGGCCATAAATCATTCTGTGAAAGAAAATCTGCATTTTCAGATGATGTTGGGACAGAAACTTGGTAAAAATGCAGCATAAATGACGTTATCTTGATTTTTTTCATTTCTCCATAGAGCGTGTTTGCACATGACAGAAGAGGGGGCCAATGACACCTGAAAATCTGAAAATCATTCAATTTTTTTAATTGTACATGGAATCGGTCATATTTTTATTTAGTTTCAGCTAATGCCACTTGAAAACCACATAGTTTCCCACGAAGTGTGCCACGGATTCTCATGTCACCGTAAACCCTTTTATTGAAGTGCTCTAGTTTAATGCGGTATATCTTGTTTCTCAAAGGAGATATCAAAAATGTGTCAACAGACAAAATATAGCTGAATACTTATAGAACATTTCTTCAGTTGAAAAATTTTTAATAGCTCTTAAAGAATTTGAGATTTTGGGCACCAAACTTTCGCTATTGGGGCTTATTAGAGGTGTTGTGGCGTGAACTAGCATGGCCTAGCCTAGTCAGCGTCTAAGGTCACACGTGGCAAGAAGATCTGCCTATAAAAGACGTAGAAAAGAAATTCTCATCATGTAAATAAATGGAATTTTACGTCCCTTCTCCCACCACTAAAGGACATAACAAAAGGTATTTCGGAAGCTCACACAACTGGTTATATTCTGCCACCTGAGAACTCTTACTAGTACCAATTTTTCAGAGTTTGTATATCGAATCCAGGTCTTTATTTTTGTAGTTGGCAACTTTTTTGTATCCAGCCTCCCTGATTTGTTATGGTACGTCTTTTCAAAGTGACTCCAACACTCGCCACCTGTCTCTAGTGGATGACACTTCTCGTACCCATATCGTTAACTATAAAAACGAAGCTCTAGACTTTTTCTTATATGATTTTATCTTTTTATATTGGGGGTCAATCCGTGTTACAGAGTGACTCTTTGTTTAATATCATCATTTTCCAACAAAAGAAATTAGTGTATGACCTGTCATATGACCGGATACCCAATCACACATTATTAATTATGTGAAGATACTGTATTGTGACGTGTGAATTCTAGAGTGCGCGCGCGCCATCAAGCCCCGCCCTCTCATTCAGAAGAGAGCTCACTCATTCTCATTCAGCCATTCCCGTGTTGTGCAACATCCTCTGTTTGTGCCTCACTCTTCCGTTCCCACCTATTCGCATTACTACTACCAATTTCTCTACCTCCTCGAGTTGCTTCGTCATGGCTCCAATCCAAAACTCTACTCACTCCGCTCATACTTTTGAAGCCCAATTCGATTCTACTCGAATCCAGACCAAGGTCTATGCTGGAAAACAGAAGAAGACCGTCCCCACAACTCCAACCATCACCGAGGAAGACGTATTCGAGCAGAAAGTAAAGAAAGAGTTCCCAGAACATGTTGGGAATAAGAAGGAGAAGTACACTTGGAAACAATACTATCAAAAGAGGATGGATAAGAAGCAGAAGGAGCAAGAGGAAAAATTGAAGAAGTTGACAAAGAGAATTGAAAAATCGTCGGCGCTCCAGCAAAAGTCAGCATCGAAGACGAAGATGATCGATATTGTGGTTGACAAGAAGAAGATCGGACAAACCTCGCAGCTCCGCCCACTCTCCACTAATCAAGGAAAACCATCCTCTACTCCGGCTATCATTTCTACTGTCACCAGGCCTCGCCAAGTTGTTGCACCTATTCAAGGACCCACGCAGATCCGTCGAGTCTCTCCAGTTGCTCCCACGAGGACTTTCTCTCAACATGGTCAATCGACAAAGAAGACGACTCCATTGATGCGCAAATGTCTCCAGATGATGAAGAAGTAGCCGTTAATAATAATAATAATAATAACATTTTTCACTTTTTAACTTAACTTCTTTCTTAATAAATCTGATTAAAAATTAAATAGTTCTTCCAGTGTTTTTCAAGTATGTACAGTACCGGAAAAAAGCTATCAACTTTTGCTTTTTTCAGTGGAAAATGTCCAACTTTGAAAGGTTGTCATGGTAATATTGATTGTCCAATCAAGTAGATTTTTAATGGATCATACAGATCAAAAGTAGAGCTTCATTCCCTAGAGAGTTATGGTTATTTTAAGACGACAGCTCAAAAATCGCACTATTTTGCACTGAAATTGGTCGGTTTGAGAGAACAATTATTTTGTCGATATTTAACGTGATAGGAATTGCCGTACAAAAAAGTTGTCAACTACAAACATGGAGTTCAACTCTTGTTCTGTGTGATCTTGTAAAAATCTACTTGATGGGACAGTCAGTATTAACATGACACGTTCTCAAAGTTGGACATTTTAATAGCCAAGTAATGAGCAATTTGCCTCCCGAGGGATGCTATTCAACTGCTGTGTCAGCTGTCTTTTAACCACAACTTTTTCCAAATAAATGTGATACTGGGCTTTGTGATCTGTTAGACTATACAAATTGAGGGGTCTGCGGGCCTCCCTTTTCCGGATTTACAAAGTGCGTGCTGTGAGTTGAGCGTCTCAACGGCAGGTGCGGTACTAAGCTCTAGCAGCTCTAGCTCAAGCCTCGACAGGTGCCCGTACTTGTCCGACCTCACGGAAGGATTTTATGGGTGGAAGCAGGAATTGATAACTGACCAAATATAGCTTAATACTTATAAAATATTTCTTTAGTTGAAAAAATTGTGATAGCTCTCAAGGCAGTTGAGATATTGTGCTCCAAACTCTTGCTAGTAGGGACACTTTCAGAATTTGATACTGTATTTTCTGTGCGACAAAGCGTGTTGCAAAATTGAGGAAAATTCTAACTATTGGCCTTTATGGCCCATCTGATCACTTGGGAACCCACGCCTATAATCTTTTGATAGCTCATTTCGAATCGTACAAAAATGTCATCAACTATAAATATATTTCGATTTACTCAACTTATAAGTTTTAATATTACTTAATTATTGACTCCTTCTTAAATCTAACTATTTTCCCACAAGAATAGATATTCACTAAAGTACTGTTATTGATCGCTAACTGAATCGGTTGTCGTGGGAACCAACATCGTGCATTTTTAATGACGTGGAGATGATGTGACGTGTGAATTCTAGAGTGCGAACGCGCCATCAAGCCCCGTCCTCTCATTCAGAAGAGAGCTCACTCATTCTCATTCAGTCACTCCCATTTTCGTGTTGTGCAACATCCTCTGTTTGTACCTCACTCTTCTGTTCCCAATTATTCGTACTACTACTACCTCTTCCCATACCTCCACGAATTCCTATCAAAATGGCTCCAATCCAAAACTCTACTCTCGCCTCTCACTCTTTCAACGGTCAATTCGACTCGACTAGAACACAAACAATCGTCTATGCAGGAAAATCGAAGAAGACCATTCAAATCACTCCAACCATCACAGAGGAGGACGTCTTTGAGCTGAAGGTCAAAAAGGAATTCCCGGAGTATGCTGACCGAAAGAAGGAGAAGTACACTTGGAAACAATACTATCAAAAGAGAATGGATAAGAAGCAGCAGGAGCAAGAAGAAAAGATGAAGAAACTGGTGTCTAGAATTGGAAAAACCTCTGCTCTCCATCAAAAGTCGGCTTCCAAAACTAAGCTCATCGATATAGTTGGTTCGACTTCAGCGAAGAAATCTGGTCAATTTCCGAAGCTCCGCCCACTCCCTACCAGCCAGAGGACGCCTACCACGATCTCAACTGCCACTGTTGCTGTCGCCAAGCCGCGTCAAGTCTCGACCACTCTACAAGGACCTACACAAATCCGTCGAGTCCCACCTGTTGCTCCCACTCGTACATTCACTCAACATGGTCAATCGACAAATAAGACGACTCCATTGATGCGCAAATGTCTTCAGATGATGAGGAAGTAATTGTTATAATGACTGTTTTTCATTTTTCAGTCTTAACTTAATTAATCTTAATTTTCTTTAAAACTTAATAAACCTTATAAAAAGCTATTCTTGTTTTTTCATAGGTTACAATTACTTCCAGGTGCGGTTTTCAAATATAGTCTGTCTTTTTGATTTCAGGGCTTGAATTTTGTTTCGCTTTTTCAATTTTTTACGACTCTAATTAATTTCTTTTTATAAGTCTATCAAACATTACTTCCTGATCTTTCAAAGCCTTGTATCTCAGTGATTTTTGGTCCTACTCTATATCTGAAAACATATTCAGAATCCTCACGTCTTCGGCTTCCCATTCTAGAAGACACAACAGAAATATCCATTATCCTTATCCTTATCTTGATCAGATTATGACTTATTACTGTGACCATGTTTCTTCTCACAGATCAGAAATGGATATCACTTATTACAGTGTCACGCGTTACACTGATAACAAGGAAGGGAATAATTCAGCGAAGAAAGGAGAAGAAGCCGATGATGTCATCGTGATCGGGGGAAATCGGCCGAGTGGTCAAATTGGTTTATTTACTTCAATTAAAAAGAAAAACTAAAGAACAAATTCTCGAAATGAATTAGACCGGAGACGCCGTTATCATTTCAAAGTCAGAAGACCGTCACAGAAAAAGGTAAGGTCATATTTGTCTTCTGACCTTCTGGTCAGAAGCGATAAATGACGTTTTTCGGAGAGACGAAGTCATTGTAGGGCGAAGAACAAGAAATTGTGGGCGGAGTCTGGAGTGGTATAAAAGCGAATTGAGATTGTCACTTGATATCATCAACATGATTTCAACGACTTCTCTACTTCTTGTGGTGCTTTTCTGCGC
Source organism: Caenorhabditis latens (assembly GCA_002259235.3). Taxonomy (NCBI): domain Eukaryota; kingdom Metazoa; phylum Nematoda; class Chromadorea; order Rhabditida; family Rhabditidae; genus Caenorhabditis; species Caenorhabditis latens. The sequence goes on from CM056096.1 coordinate 1,127,522, forward strand.
TATTCTAGCTATCGTTGATGCCCAGTGGGGATGTAAGTTTTTCCTGGAATTTAAACTCTGAAAAAAACAAAATCTGAATTCCAGATGGTGGCCCATATGGAGGATACGGACCATACGGAGGATATGGTGGCGGACCATGGGGAGGATACGGTGGTGGATGGAGAAGAAGACACTGGGGAGGACCATGGGGAGGCGGTTACGGAGGTGGACCATACGGTGGATGGTACGGAAAGTAAATACGGCTCTACTGGACACTGGAGATCATTTTTTCCGGAATTTTGTACATTTTTTAAACTCAACAACTGCTTTTTCTTGTCATAGTATTTATTCGTTATCAGAATGAATGCCTTTTCTTTTTTGAATGGTTTTTTTTCTGAAAATTACTGAAAACACTATGTTGGCGCAACGCCCAAGAACTGGCGACCCGCCGAGCTATCTTGGCGGCGATAACAACTCGTCGATTCTGCCGCGTGTGGCGCAGCCGGGAACGACCCGGTCGCCACGCCCCGAGTGACCGGGGTTCGACTCCGGCACCCCTGTTTTTGACGTTTTCAGGTTTTTGCCGCTTTTTAGGTTAACAAGGAAGTTACTCCATGTTTCAGAGATATCGAATTCAAGAGTTTCACCATAAAAATTTCGAAAATTGTTTCAATTATAAAGATCATGGCGATCAAATGATCGTTAAACTTGACCAGCATTGAGAAATTAGTTGTCTAGGGAAAAGGAAGAAAAAGAAAAAAAGAGAAAAGGAAAACCAAATTAAAGTGACCCTGACTTTTTGACCTCCACAGTAAAGTTACTACTTCGGCTAACTGCTTCACAGTTTCGGTGTAAAAATTTGTAAAATTCAATGACGTTTTGAAATTTCACGTAGTACAGTATACCGTGGTCATTGCGCTTTACCGTAAAAGCTGGAAAGGTGAAGTTGAATTTGCGCTCTGTCGAACTTTCATTCTGTGTCTGGTGAACGTGATTGCTATGACTCCGCCTCACCACGTGTCAGCTCGCTCTACTGACAATTAGAGCGCCCCTGCATTATACAAACAAATCAAGTTAATTACGTGATTATGTTATGAGAAGAATCATCACCCCCCTCCCCGCGCTTATCAAAACTTAATCCCCCTATCTGTCTCTCACTGAGATTCAGATTCAGGTCAAAAACCTGTCTGAGACAAACTTGCTAACCTTTTCTCTCTCTCTCTCTCCGAAACAATTAATCACGGATCTCCTAGAGAGACTATGTTACAATCTCACTCCTTGATTGGATGGACTCTCTGTTCGGAATTCTGAAGAGGAGAAAGTGTGATTCGTCCCCCGAAGACAGACACGAAGATAATCGAGATATGGCCAAGAACCAAGAACACGTTCCCCTTCGCGGTTTTTTCTCTCGGATTGCAAGTTTCTTTTCTCCCCTCCGCGCTAAGCCTAGGGGAAAAAGTCTCGGGAAAAAACCGTTTTTTCCTTTTCCTAATTTCTCTTTTTCAAATTTTTGGGTGTGCCTCCCCAAAGATTGTATCTTATCTTGGTTTATCCATCATTTCGTTTCACCTTCAATTTCAAAAACGAAACACTTTTCCCTTTTTTTTTGAAATTGTGTCCGGTTTACAGTATAGATTGTGGATGGTCGTGGTTAGGCTTTTGACCACCCGTTCAACTTCCTTTTTGCCATTCCAAAGAGGGGGGGGGGGATGAGTTTCAATTTTTGTAGATGAAACATACAATACACATTTATTTGAGTTCAAAATATACTTCAGCAATAAGAAACTATGAAAAAACCGCCCGCACACCTTTTGACCGCCTGTTCACCTAGTTATTAATGGAGCGTATTTTCAACAGGTCGATTCAAAAAGATAATAATTAGGCCCCAACCACTTTTCCAATACCAGCGCTCAGTTGAACAAACTATGCGTCAAAATTGCAAAAAATAGTTGTTTAAGTGGGCGGAGCTTTGGTGGAAGAGTTTTTCCATGTGTAGTCCTCTCGGACAAGGCTTTTTTTTCGTGTTTTTTCAATTTATTTTGAGAAAAAATAGTAAAAACCGGACTTGTCACGGGCCGGGCCAAAACCAAAATTATTTTCAGCCCGTTCTCAACCAAAATTTGATTTTTTTGAACATTTTTTTTTTGAAAAAATTCAAGTTTTCGATTAAACATTCAAAACTCAAACAGAAAGTAAACATGTTCGATAATTTAAACAGTTTTACTCTGAATTTTCGGAAAATTGAAAAAAAATCTTGCAGTACCTATTTTTGACTCCGAGCCGACGGAGCCAGCCGGGCCCCACCGTTTTTTGACATGTCTTTATAAAAGTATGAAAATTTGTTGGAAAAGCGAGAAAAAGGGAATTCAGAAAAAAATCTTGTCCGAGAGGACTACACGGCCGAGCGGGTAAACTCTTCCACCAAAGCTCTTTTTGAGTCAGGAGAACGGGAATTGTGACGTTTGGATCAACTTTTAGCATACGCATCAATATTAAAAGTCAGAATTTTCTAAAGTATGCAATTAGAAAAATAACGACTTCCATCCTCCTCCGTGATATAAAATTCCCCTTTTTGCGGTTTCCCTTCAGTGAAATGTGTGAGCTTTGATAAGTATCTAAAATCCGAGAACGTTTTCCGGTTCTAAAATCTCAAAGAGGTATTCCCTTGCCTCCCACCTGCTCCGATGCTCCCAACAGTTTTTCAGTTTTTCAACCTATCCCCACAGGGGTCAATATGTCAACACAACTATATCAGATTTCAATTCCTCGTTTCTCAAGCTCTCAGCTCCACACTAATGTTCCTCTGTTTTCTAGTCGGTCGTTACTCTCTATTCATTCTGAAATATTTCCTATTAGTATTCAGACAAGTGTTCGATATAGAACGGAGGGGAAAAACAAATGCTGAGGAAACAGGAGGTATAATTGGATTTTATTCTATTTTCTGATACGACACCCCTCCTCTCCATTTCCATTATACGATTCCATCCCCACTGATAACTCTTATTATTGCGGGAGAGATGGAGAAGACGACACTCACTTTGTTGCCGATTCGAAAGGGGGATCAATTCAAGGTCTCGGAATCGGAAGCCGCCGCGGAGAAATAGTATGGGAGAGTGAGAGACGCAGACAGAGGTGAATAGAGACCACCCCGAGAAGTTATCACATTCCTTCGCCAATTCTCTTTCAATCCGTCGTTCGGGCCTAATTTTATTTTCGAATATCTGAACAACTTCATTTTCCTTCTGATTACTTTTGATAAGGAACTTGAATTTTAAGTTTTTTGAAAAATTCCGATTTAAAACTTTCCTTAATGTAAAATTCTAAATTTCACAGTTTGTATTCATTTGATGTGTCTGACGCGCCTTTGACGTGTTTTTCTTCATGTTTTTACGTCTATATGTATGCCAAAGTTAGAGATGATCCTCAAGTTTCTTATTCCAATTGTTTTATTGTTAGAGAGAATTTTCTCGATCTGGCGCACCTTTGCCGCGTTTTACTGTAGGCTTTTCCTGAAGACAGGTATGATCCTCATGCTTCTTGTTCCAATTGTTTTAGAGAGAATTTTTTGATCTGGTGCACCTTTGACGGGTTTTTTCATACGTTTTTCTGATATCAGATGTAATTTTTTGAGAAGATTTTTGAAATTGGCGCACTTTTGACGTGTTTTAGAAACTAACTACTTGTCAGGTTGGGTAGAACGTTTTTTTCAACATTATATAACCAGGCTGGCGTGCCTTTAGCGCGATTATACTGATAGCGTTTTTACTGACTAAGTTTGAAGTTAAGCTATCTTCGTTGGGGTTTTTGAATTCTGAGGCTGGTGCGCCGTTGACGCTTTTTCGAAATGTAAAAGATGTGATATGGAGTCAGACATAAGGAGTCAGACTGATGAAAATTTGAAATTGCCAAGTTCAGCCACATATATTCCAGCGGTTCTCACATGTCCTAGTTCTAGGATTCGAATTTGTCTCAAATTCTTCTATTTTCCAAGTTTGTTAATCCCCTCCAATGCAATTTTTCGCTTAAAAAAGTTTCCGATTGCCAAAATATACCCTCAATCTCATTTTGCACTTTTTCTGAGTTCCACATCACAAACCACACTTATTTTCAGTAATGAGCCAGCAGCCAAAGTCCTACTTCCAAAACGTGGACACCCACGATGAGTATCACGACGACGGCGCGCCAGCTGGCGCCGAGATGACCGGCACTCTCTCAAAACAATTTCAACCGAAGAAATACAAGGATGGCACAAAGATGTGGAATGCGGAGCAATCCGGTGAAGAGACCTATTCATACACTCCATTCAAGGCAGCCACCCTGAATCGGACACCCAAACCAACGAGAGATTCAGTGCACAGTGGGACACTTAGACCTCCGAAGATGTCTCCATTCATCTATGCAACTGATAATATAGAGCAAGTGTCCCCACCATCTGCTCCAGCGACTCCAAGAATCGGAAGAGCCCGACCGGAGAGTGCGGCAGGTGGGACAATGACAAGGGAGCAGAAGTTGACGTGGGGGAGACCGCCTCCACCAGGACAGCACTTCAGATCTGCTTCATCGATGAGTCACGGGAGACAACCACATAGTGAATTTGTTCCGATTTCTATGGGACCACCGATGCACCCAATGGCTCAGAGGTTCCCATCGTTCAACACAATCCCAAGGGATCCCAGAGATCAGATGGAAGCGATGCACGCTGCGCCGTTCTATCCTCATGGCCCACCGCAAGAATACCAAATGCACTCCCGCCCCGCCTCCGCTGTCCCATCTATGGGACTCCCTGTCCCATTGTCCCAGATGGGAGCATTTGTACCGGCTGCTATGATGGAGCAGAAACCGTCGCCAAGGACGGTGGCAAACCAGCTTGCACAGAGATCCAACTATCTCAGCTGGAATATGATCAGTTTGGTTTGCTCTTTGCAGGTGAGTTCACATTTCTTTGATTTTCAAATATATCAAATGTAGAACTCTATTTTTGTAGTTGACAACTTTCTGATTGCTCTGCTAGGTTTTGAGATACGCGGCTTTAAAGTTGAGAGAGCGAGAGGGGATGGGAAGTAAGTTTGAAAGTTTATAACTTCATAGGGGTATGTACAACGATTTCCATATCAGGCTAGATTTGTAGATCAAGAATAGGGCTACATTTTTGTAGTTGGAAATTTCTTGATTGCATTTCACGCTTTCGAGATATAAGTCTTTAAAGATGGGCGCATCGAGCAGACGAAGGGGAGAGACGCAGAAAAACGAGGGCGGCTGATTTCTCTGCGTCTCTCTCTCACTGCTTATCTTTAAAAACACATATCTCAAAAGCTAGAGAAGCTATCAAAAAGTTGTCAACTGCAAAAATAATCTACATATCTGGATCTTTATTTTTGCAGTTGACAACTTTTCTCTATCTCCTCACGCTATTGAGATACGCGGCTTCAAAGATGGTAAATCCAAGAGGGGAGAGACGCAGACAGTCAACCGCTCTCGTTTCTCTGCGTCTCTCCTGCAAGACGCTTAACTTTAAAGGCGCGTATCTCAAAATCTAGAAAAGCTATCAAAAAGTTGTCAACTGGAAAAATGAATTTCTAGATTTGGGGTATTGAAAGAATGCAAATTCGAAAAATTTAAATTATTCAGGAATTCGGGAAAAGCTCTCAAACTTCCCCATTATATTTTATTCCAGGTCCTCGTCTGCATCGGAATCTTCTCCGTCGGATGCGCCCGAATCTTCTGGGGCTCTCTTTGGGCAATTGGAATTGAGATAATCTTCGCCACTTTTGCTCTTTTCCCACCGCTTGTCGGTATGTACGCAGCCAAGAAAAATAGTTACTCGGCTGCTTTATTTTGCTTCTCTACAAATGCTCTGCAGACAGTCTTTGCGGTGGTCCCGTTTATTCTTGGTGAGTCTGCTTCTGCGCTCCAATGCCAATATTTTGAGTTTGCCTTTTCCAGGCCTATTCCCAGTCTTCCCGTATATCTTCCCACGAGCCGACGCGAAACTTTTCGTCTCTGAAACCGAACCCATCGTGTGCGATTTAATCCTCAGTTTTCTGGTGATTCTGGAGACAATTCTAGCGTTTTACATGGCTGTACTTGGATGCAAAGCAGGCGGATCGTTAATGAGTTCTGTGGATGATATAAAACTACAAAATAATATGAAAGAGGCATTTGAAAGTGGGCATGATGGATTGCCCTTTAAGAATATTTAAATGTTTTATTAAAATATTTATTTTAGTAAGTACATACTTATGTATTTAATAAAGAATTATTTATATTTTGATTCTTGAACCTGTCTGGCTCATTCCCAAGGGAGCAACACTTGTAGACTTCAGACGAAGGATATCATGATGGATGTGGTTTTTGATCTGGAAATCCAATTAGTTCTATTTTTTAATTTCATGGTAAACGTCTCACCGGATTACTCAGGACGTACAGTAACCACGAATGCATTATAGTGAAGAGATCACTGATTAATGGAAGAATATAGGTGTGGGCGAAGCTGTACATCGGGTGGGTTGGGTAGCTGCTGAGGATGAAGGAAATGGCGGCTCCGAGGAACAAAACAACAGTTGTGACGATTATGAGGATGAGGAAGTTGATTTCTGAGGAAAAAACCGTACCGATACATAAAAATTCGAGCTCAGCTCGTTGCTGGCTTTCAGAAAAGTATACTCATGACTAGGTTTGGTTCAGGTTGAGTCTCGCCACGAAAACTACAGTATCCCGGTCAGTTTTCGTGGCGAGACCCAATCTGTCCATGATTATACTCATTTGAAAGGTCTTGACGTGCTGATTTCCGAAGTGTTGTCAAAATTGGAATTGGGTGAAAACTGAGTAAGATATACCAACTAAAAAAATGTCCAGATTTTCAAAAAAATTTCAAAATAGAACTTCCAACTTTTTCAGTTTTTGAGTGTTTTTCAAAATTTTTGCAGATTGATATTCAGCTAGTTGAGACGGTTCAGAAAAGTACCCACAAGCCATGGTTTGAAGCATTTCGGGTCCCACCACGAAAACTACCGTAACCCAATTGCCACGCAAATCGTGTCGAGACCCAAATCACTTCAAACCAGGGATTGTGGGTATTTTTCTGAACCGTCTAAATTAGCTGAATATGAATCTGCAAAAGGTTTGGTAAATAATTGGAAACTAAAAAAGCTAGAGCAGTTTTTTGTTAAAATTTTCGACAATTTTCGAAAAAATTGGCCTCAAATTTCTGAAACTAACCCATCTTAGCTTTGATCTCCTTGGTAGCCCTTACTACTAATATCAAGCTAGTGGCATTGCAAATTATTGAGCACACCATACATCCGATTTGGAAAATGATAAGTGGAGTAAAAAGAATGCTAGTCGGCTGAAAAACTTGTCCACGTGAAGTACACGGATTGCACTTACCAAAGAGCAAGAAAGCACAAAAGTGTCATCCATCCGTCTACCAAAAGTGCAATCGCTGTCAAATAACTGTCCAGTACTGATGAATGGTAAGAAGTAGATCACAAAAATCAAAACGAATGAATAATTCCTCCAGAGCGGTTCAAACAAGAAATGATTCCATATAATCGTCATTCTATTGATCGATATGATAGTAGTAATGGCATACTGTACATACGACAAGTGATACATCATACAGTACAAAAAATTAGAAATCAAATTGCTCGAGAGCCAGGTAAAAAGAGGGGACAGGAAACAGGTCTGGCAGGTCACCGAGGACAGTTTGAGAGTGATGAAAGTGACGCAGGTGGTCAACAAATTCATGGAAAAGTCCAGGAGGTACCAGACGAAAAACGAGGATTTTAAGGATTTCCAGTATTTTATTATGACAAAAACCGTTGCGAAATACAGTATAAGTGAAGGGATTGAGTAGATGAGAGCTAGAACGAACAGCCACATTTACAGCCGAAAATGAGATTAACTTCAAACTAATTTTTGTGTTAACGAGATACGGGGCCTCCCAAAGGGACCGAAAGGTCTTAGACACAAAAAATAAGGCAGAGTGTAAGATCACGTGATTGAGGCGTCTGCCACACGGCTTACAGAAGTTGGCACGAGACATCCACAGCAGTGGAGATTGAATATGATGCCGCTGACGAGTTTTCGGATCTGCAAATCATGAAAGTGTGTTTGGGCATAATGGGCTTTGAGCTGTACAATTCAAAAATAAGTATGATGGAGGCGCAGAGAAGCTAGAGTGTCTAACTTCTCTGCGCCCTCATCTTCTTCCAGTTTTGGTCGACAACCTTTGAAAAGGCGTATCTCAAAACCCTGTTTAGCTATCAAAAAGTTGTCAACTACAAAAATAATATACAAATCTCGATCTTCATTTTTGCTGTTGACAACTTTTTGCTAGCTTTTCTAGCTTTTGAGATATAAACCTTCGAAGATCAGCAATCCAATCGGATAAGGGGAAATGCAGAGAAATCAGACACTCTAGCTTCTCTGCGTCTTTTTCTTTTCTATTTTTATTGTTTTTTCTACATTTTTATTTTTTTGTGTCTTAAATTATAGTTACAAGAGACGCAACATCAAGTAAGAGAGAGAAAGAGAAAGAAAGAGAGCGCAGAGAAGTTAGAGTGTCAACGTCTCTGCGTCTCCCTTTCTATACGCTTATCTTTAAAAGAGCGTATCTCAAAAACTACTAGAGCTATCAAAATGTTATGAACTACAAAAATAATCTGCAAATCTCGATCTTCATTTTTGCAATTGAACGTTTTTTGATAACTTTTTACGGTTTGGAGATACAGGTCTTTAAAGACAAGCAGCGACCAAAGCTGCAAGAAGGAGAGGGCGCAGAGAAGTTAGACACTCTAGCTTCTCTGCGTCTCTCCTTTTTTCTAATTGCGTTCTTGATATATCCGTACGACCTAAATCTGTACGCTTTGGTCGTGATGTAACTCCGTGATACTGCATTCTTTTCAACCGATAAACATTCTGTTATTGTAACGAAAAGTACCGTACCCCGTAGTCCTCAAGTAACAATTATATAAATTAAACCTGCCCTGACATACCCCAGTGTCTTAGGTTCACTATACGATTGGGTTCAGTCTGGGTTCAAATATTTTCAATCCCTATTGTCTGAAAAGTATAATAACACGAAGTTCACAGTTTGGGTGAACCCATTTTACCTGCACAGTACAATAAGCGCCCAGTAAGTATCCTCTACCCAAAATGTGACTTCTTTTGTTTTGCCAGGTTCTTTAGAGCATGATTACTAAATTTCTTGATGCCAATTCCAACAAACGCTCAGAGATCATACCAGCCTGAATATTTTCCAATGTTAAAACCCTTTCCCCCTTACATCATCTAATTAACAGACGAATCCCAGCGGTCTCTCATCTACGTACCTATCCCAGAGGACCCCTCATTTCCTCTTTCTGATTTCTTTTTTCTCAAAAAAACTCACTGGTTCCGAGAACGTCATCAGCACAAAAGGTTGAGCAAGCGATAGTGCATCGCTGACAAATGGCAGACATAGATTTGTGAGTTTGAAGAGATCAGTGTTGGGTACGGCGTTTCTCATGGCCAATGTTAAAAGGGTCCCGATGATTTGGATGATACCGGCGATAAGGGATACGAGGCAGAATTGGATTTCCAGCTTTCTTGGCTTAATAGGTAGCCGTCTAATCTTTATAAATGTCACTGCATTTGACACCAGAGTGATTACAGAGCAACCGCACATGAAATAGAACAGAAATGAGAACAAGCTGAAGATCGGCTGAAATAAATTATAGTAAAATTAAATCTTGAAGGGAAAGAACCATACTTGCAAACCGAAAAAGTGGCCGACACGAGCCGGCGCGTTACTCGCTTCAAACGCAACATTATGAGCTGAAAAACATACCAAAATGTAGATCTCGGCGAGCTCTATGCCCGTGACCTACTACGGGCCGGATGGCTTTTCGTTAATGTGCCGCGGGCCGGGCTAGAATGGCTTTTTTGGCCATTTTCGCGTTTTTTGGCACTTTTTCCCGGCCCGCGGCATATTAACGAATAGTCATCCGGCCCGTAGTAGGTCACGGGCATAGAGCTCGCCGAGATCTACATTTTGGTATATTTTTCAGCTCATAATGTTGCGTTTGAAGCGAGTTAGGCCCGTTTCGGCCCGGTTTGCAAGTATGGAAAGAACCACTCACACAACCACTAGACAGGTCAAATCGATCCGATGCCTTGTTGTATTTGAAGAAGACGTCATAGAGAAACACTTGGAAGGTTACGAAGAAGGGGATAGAGACGATTAGAATCATCCATACCCAACTGAAGCGCCGCCATTTCTGGAAATTGCATCTAGAGACTACAGTAACACGAACCCAGATATTTGGATTCAGGGACTACACAGTACCCTTATCGTAGAGCAACGATCTGAGACTACAGTAACCCGATCCAATACCTAGGATCTGAGTCAAAGTTGCAAACCGTCCCGATATGAAGGTTTCAAAACCTCCTGGTCCGGAACGTCGTAGTTGTAAAACGATATAGTTTCAAAACGGACCGGTTTGCAACTTCTTTGTTAAGACACAGGTTGAGCCCCTAACATGAAAATGCAGGAGTCCCAACGTATGCGCCCTCAATTTTTTTCGAAACCAAACAAGTTTTTCAGAAAATTGGATATGTAGAAAGCTGAAAACGTGAGAATTCTGAATCTGTTTTCAAATTTTTCATAGGCCAAAAACTGGCGGAGATACGCCGGTTCAAGATGTGAATTCTTTTCATGCCTAAAAGTCAGCCCATTTTGGAACATCTCAAATAAATCCCATGTCTTACAAAATTTATACCACTAGAAAGCTGAAAACGTGAGGATTCTGAGTCTGTTTTCAACAATGTTCTAAGATTGAATTAAACCAAGATACATCACTTTTAGTACTGCTCCTCATACTTGAGACCGTGTATCCCTGGTCTATTTTGTTATTTTTTTCATCAAAATATTAAAAAATCTGAAGCCCAATTAGGTACCTACCTTCTCAAAATACTCCATATTAATAATAATAGTCATTCGATTAATCGCCACTACCGTAGTCGTTCCATACTGCACAAATGCCATATGGAATTGCAAAAAGAATTGACATTGCAACTCAAATGTCGTCTCATTTTGACTCGCAAAAAAGTTTCTAAGTCTACTATCCGCACCGATCAAATTTGGGAACCGTATTGATATAAGAGTGTTGAAATAGGTCAGCATATTCATAGCATACTCGAATATATAAAATTGATAGAATGAAGTTCCAATCGTGCTCCATTTGTACCTTATTATAATGACAGTAAGTGTGTAGATCACTACGGATGGGAGGGAGTAGAGCATGGAAATCAGAAAGGATATCATTTCAGACAAGAATGAGCGAGAAGATAAGACACTTTATATATGAGGTAGACAGAATAATACTCTGGGGACGATGAGTTGTCTCAAAAATGAAATGAGGTGGAGTTTCACCTACAGCGAAGGAATGGAAATGCGGGAAGGATATTCATGTTCCTTATTTTCAGCAAAAAATATTATACAGATAGATAATTTCCTGAACTTTTACTTGAGTGGTCATCTGATAGCTATCATGAGTTTTAAGACTGCAGGGCGAACTAATGTTCACTTTTTTAATTTAGAGCCGAATGTGCACACGCTCTAGAGGGGAAATGAACACTTTTTCATCATGAGTTTTCCGAAAGTTCAGCGTTCCCACAGAATGTTTTTGTCTGAATTTCAGACACTCACTGAGAACTTTTGGATGGGGAAGTTTTTTGGTCTGACATTCAAAAAAAAAAGATTTTTTCGGACAATTTTATGAGCACGGGTTTTACACCCGCGCTCTACTGAAACTAAAAATTTCTCTAGAATAGAAGAATCTGGAGTTTTTCAAGGATGTTTAGGTGAACCGCGGTCACAAACAAAAACACGGTTCCGACAGCTCGAAAAATTCAAGAATTCCAAAAATGCTTTATACCTCTGAAAAGCTGAAAAGGCGAGGATTTCGAATCTCGTTTTCATTTTTCTCCACAACAACACTGATTTGAAGTTCATCAACCTCAAAGTACTGTATCTCAATTTTTTAGGTCGTTTCTGAATCTTCACTCTGTTTTCCAGCTATCCCAAATTTATATGCATTGTGAAGATACAATCTAGGACTTTATTTTTGTAGTTGACAACTTTTTGATAGCTCTTCACGTTTTTGAGATAAGAGGCTTCAAAGTTAAGCTTGAGAGAGGAAGGAGGAGGAGAGACACAGAGAAGCGAGAGTGTCTGACTTCTCTGCGTCTCTGCCTCTCCCCACTTTTCAAGCAGGTAACTTCAACGCCGTGTATCTCGAGAACGTAAAGAGCTATCAAAAAACTTTCAACTGCAAAAATGAACAGTGAGATATGATCTACAAAATAAATGTGAATTTAAATAACTGTGGTTTTATAAGAGATAGTTATGAAGTTTCAAAGTCGGCAACTTTTTCGACAAAAAATCATATTTTCGTGTTTTCATTTCCTCTTTCATCCCTTCTAAACAACATTCACAATATCTTCTTAATTAGTTTGTTTACTTCTTTCCCAGACATCTCTTTGCACTTTTATTCAGAAAAGCAGACAACATGCTGATTGGAAGTAATCAGCACAAATGTGCGTCACAATTCAAAAGTGCATATTTGAAAATGATCTCTAATTTGTTATGGATCTCACTTGGAACATTTGACTCTCGGATTTCCGAGGGGACAAACCGAATAGTGACTTGATTTCTTTTCGAATCTGAAAAAAACTCCACATTTACTTATTCCGTGAGTCAAACTCACCGAGCCACAAAAGGATACTAGCAACCAGGGCTGCACCAATGAAAGGCCATCACTAGAATAGGGAAGAATCATCAGAAGAACTCCAAGTACAGATGACGTTGACAGAAGTGTGATAGCTATTGTCAGAACTGTTCCAATAATTTGAACGAGGCATGTGATGGAGAGAATGATGAGGAAATTGGATTCCGCCTTCTTCTTTTGAATACTTTGACTCCGTAAAAATAGGACGCTGAAAGAGTTGAGCAAGACGCAGAGTGTTGTTGTGATAAACATGAATGGGATGAGAATTGAGTAGAGTTTGGCGACGGGCTGGAAAAAAACAAGATTATACCAAAACCTATCAAAAAGTTGTCAATTTCAAAAATATATTACTAGTCTAGATTTCTATTTTTCTAGTTGAAAACTTTTCGATAGGTCTTCAACCTGCAGAGATACGCGCCTTTACAGATGGAAGGCGAAAGTGAGAGACGCAGAGAAAGCATACACGCTCGCTTGTCTGTGTCTCTCCCAGAGCCTAACCTCAAAGGCGCTTATCTCAAAAGTGTGAGTCGCTATCAAAAAATGGTCAACTACAAAAATATTCTACTAGTCTGGATCTTTATTTTTGTAGTTGATATTTTTTTATTATTGTCGCAAGGTTTTGAGATATAGACGCTTCAAAGATTGGAGGGAATTCGTCACTCTCATTTGCTACTGCTACCTTTGAACGCGTATATCATTAAATCTAAAAGAGATATTAAAAAGTTGTCAATTACATAAATGTTGTGCTGGCCTAGATCTCCAATTTTGTAGTTGATAACTTTTAGATAGCTCTGCTAGCTTTTGAGATGTCGGTGATCAAAGATGGGCGATACAAATCATGCAGAAGAGAGACCCAGAGAAAGAGACACTCTAGCTTCTCTGCAGCTCGCCTTGACGGCGGATATCTCCAAATCTAGAAACACTATCAAAAAGTTGTAAATTTCCAAAAAATAAGCAAAAACTCACAAAACCCGGCGACACCAAGGAAAACGACTCGTCCTCTTTAAAATACATCACTTTAACTTCATAGTCAAAAACTATATGAGTGTTCAAGAACGGGAGAAAGTAGATCAAAATAATGAAAAGCCACGTGAATTTTCTCCAGATCTGTGAACAAAAACTTTTTTGACGATTTATTTGCCCTGGTTTACCGGTTCAAAAAAACTATAGTTGAGTAGGACCGATAGTCTGTTTAGAGATACCAGGGTACTTATGGAGTACTGGACGTATGCCATATGGACACCCATGGTAGCAATGAATTTTAGGAAACGGAAGTTAGCCAGATCCTTAAAAACGGGTGCCATGAAACAATCCCAACAGGTGACACTGCTCAATCTTATAGTGAAAAACGCATTGAAATAGGTGAATAAATTCATGAAACCATCGAAAATGTAGATTTGAAAATACGAGGAGTCAAAGGATTTTCTCTTGTGGAGAATCACATAAAACGTTATGAAATATAGAATAGTTGATGGTGAGCCATAGGCCACCGACGCAATAAATGATATCAGGGGAACTGTGGGAGTTGGCATTTTTGAAAAAAAATCGGAAAAAAAATGACGGAAGTGAAATTTTTTATTAAAGTCACAAATATCACGCACGTCTGTTAGGGTTATCAAGCGAAACAAAGAGTTAGTGAAGCAAAAAATGATGTGTTGGATGAATATCAACTTGTGATAGACTGGATTTTATTGGTTTTAGGTTTCCAGCCAAATAATTGTTTAATTTCGGTTCTTATCTGAAAAATATGATGAGAGTTTTTCAGCGGAACTAGATAAAGTTGGAAATTTTCAGGTAGCTCATAAGGGTTTTGAGATATGCGCCTTTGAAGTTGAGAGTGCGCGCAGAGAAGCTAGAGTGTCTGACTGTCTGCGCTCTCTCACCCACACCGGTTGCCTTTGAAAGCAAATATCGCGAAAGCTAGGAGAGTTATCAAAAAATTGTCAACTACAAAAATGTAGAGTCGGGTAAGGAGTTCATTTTTGTAGTTGACAATTTTTTGATAGCGTTGCTAGACTTGAAGACATGCGCCTTTGAAGTTGAGAGGAGAGAGAGTTTGCGCAGAGAAGCTAGAGTGTCTCCACTGTCACCAATTTTTGAAAACACGTATCTCAAAGCCCTGCAGAGCTATCGAAAAGTTGTCAACTACTAAAATGGAGGTCTAGACTAGTAAAACATTTTTTTAGTTGACAACTTTTTGATTGCGCTTCAAGATTTCGAGATGCGTCTTTTCAAAGATGGCACTTACTGGCCCACTAAAGCATAAAAGCAACCATGGCTGTACCAACGATAATCCGTCACTTGTGAATGGTAAGATAAGTGATAATTTCATCAAAACAGGAGACACTTCCAGCAAAGATAATGGCACTGATATAATAGTCCCTACCAGTTGAAACCCACACGTGATAATTGTTATGAGTAGAAATTTGGATTCCGCTTGCTTCCTCTGAATGTTCAAACCTCGAAGGAAAATTACACTTGAAATATTGAAGAATATAGTTAAAGACATTGCAAGGATCATGAAGGGGATCAATACGGAAAAAATTTGGGTGACGGGCTAAACGATTATGTTAATACGCTCCACCTGCAAACCTTACCAATTCTCGAGAAATCAAAGAATACTGATCTATGTCGTCGAAATATGTGATTTCTGTTTCATAGTAAAACACAATTTTGGTATTTAGAAATGGCAGGAAGTAAATCAAAATGATGAAAAGCCACGTGTACTTTTTCCAAATCTTAAAGGAATGAAAATTTGTCACTGGAGCACAGTCCTGGCGCTAACCGGCTTAAAGACATGTGACTTCAGCATTACAGAAAAGCGATTCAAAGAAACCAAAGTAGTAATTGAGTACTGTACATAAGCCATATGATATAACATTGCCAACACGAAATTCAACGAGATGAACCTCCCAACATTCCTGTAAACCGGTGCCAACAGACAAGTGTCACAGGTGACACTTGACATTCGTGAGGTGAAAAGTACGTTCAGGTAGGTGAACATATTCATGAATCCATCGAAAACGTACAAGTTGAAGAATGAGGAATCAAACTTTTTCTTGTTTTTTTGGATGATAATGATAGTAAGAATGTATAAGAGTACAGAAGGGAATCCATACAAAATGGAGAGGGTAACAGTGATGGAAGCGGAGGACATTTAGTCGGGAATGGAAGGGGAAGAAGATTTTTCTTGAGGATTTTCTGAGAGTTTGGCATTATTGAAATGTCATGAGAGAATGATTAGGGAAGTCAAGAGTTTATTTGTGGACACGTCTGACAAAGAAAACGCGCTCTAGTAACAATAAAGACAACGCCATTGGTACCCGTCTAACAGAGTTGCGCGGAATTCCGTCTTCCGACTTCCGACTTCCGACTTCCGTTTTTGAAAAAATCCCTTCCGCGCAACTCTGCCGTCTAAGTAATGATCTTAATAGGTTAATTTTTCTAGTTTTCTTTCTAGGGAAGGCCACGGTCACCTGGAGTTACCGGACGTGACCTATCGTTGGAAAGCTGAGAAAATGCTGATTCCAAATATATATTCAGTTTTTGTTGTTAGAAGTTCAAACTTTGACCTCGTTTTTCTCGAATACCAGGACTCGAGGGCAAAACCTGAATACATATTTGGAATCAGCGTTTTCTCAGCTTTCCAACAATATAGGTCACGTCCCGTAACTCCACGGTCACCTGGAGACCTTCCCTAGTTAGTTAAAAATGTTTTCAAAAAATCGCGTAAAAATAGTGAAACCCGCTGAAAATCGTATTTAAGATGGTCGAAATTGCTGTAGTCTGAAAATGACTGATTTTGATCATTTTGGATTGTTTTTGGTCGGTCTTGGCTAAAAATTGTTAATTACAGTTGAAAAATTACAAAAAGCGACTCAAAATGTTGTGAATCGCTTACAATCGGATAGAATACCGCTAAAAACAGATAACGGTAGTCTGCAGGCCGATTTGATGTACTCTTCGTATCCTTATAGCTTGCCTCTGAGTCGCTACGCAGCAAATAACTTCAACATAACTTTTTTGAAAATCCTAATCGTCGTTGTGTTACAGGACGTTTTTAAGCAAATACGTTCTCACGCACATCAATGAAATCATTTATTGAATTATCAAATATCAAATGGTTACCGATTGAACCTGTGACACTTTTCTTTTGTTAACTTCCCAACCGAGCGTTTTCTTCATTTCCATTCTTATCTGAAATTAAAATCCACATCTAATTTCATCCAGTTAATTGCTTTACCGCCGAACTGAAACACAACAATAACCACGGCTGAATCAAGGATAGTCCGTCACTCATGAATGGCACTATCAGAGCGAGTTTCTCAAGAAAAGTGGATGGTTCCAGATAAACAAAGCATACGGACATAATAGTCCCCACCAGTTGAAACCCACAAGTAATAATTGTGATGAATAGAAATTTGGATTCTGCTTGCTTCCTCTGTATACTCATTCCATGAAGGAAAACTACACTGGCTATGTTGAAGAGTATAGTCAAGGACATTGCAAGGATCATGAAGGGGATTGAGATAGAAAAAATTAGAGAGACATTCTGGAACTGATTGTTTAGTTTACAGTAGTCGGATTCTTACCAGGTCCGGGGAGACTAACGAATAACGGCTCAGATCTTTGATATATTTCATCTCTGCTTCATGGTTAAATACAACTCTTGTATTGAGAAAAGGAAGGAAGTAAATCAAAATGATAAAGAGCCATGTGTACTTTTTCCAAATCTTAAAGGAATGAAAATTTGTCACTGGAGCACAGTCCTGGTGCTCACCGGCTCAAACACATGTGATTTCAACAATACAGAAAATCGATTCAAAGAAACCAAAGTAGTAATTGAGTACTGTACATAAGCCATATGATATATCATAGAGAGTACAAAATTCAACGAGATAAACCTCCCAACATTCCTATAAACCGGTGCCCACAGACAAGTGTCACAAGTGACACTTGGAATTCGACCTGCGAAAAAAACGTTCAGGTAGGTGAACATATTTAAGAAGCCATCGTAACAGTACAATTGGAAGAATGAGGAATCAAACTGTTTCCAGTTTTTTCGGATGACAATGATAGTAAGAATGTATAAGAGTACAGAAGGGAATCCATACAAAATGGAGAGCGTGACAGTGATAGAAGCGGAGGACATTTAGTCTGGAATTCTAGCCGGAATAAAAGGGAAATAATATTTCTGGAACTTTCCCAAAGCTTGACATTTGAAAATCGTCGAATGTCATGATTTTGTTTTGGTTCAGAAAAGTCAAAAGTCAGATTTGTATCTTGCAAATATCTGGATTTCCCACGCTTGCGTTATATTGTTGTTATGACAGAAAGACACGTGGGAGAGAGCAATCGCGCTCTCTTGAACCCGAGGATTCGTTTCTCGAGTCGCTACGCAGCAAATTGAACCATGAGTTCTCCACGTACCGAGATCATTCAACAAGGGAAGTCCTCAGTTCTTTCAAACGACTCAAAAATTTGTCCCCTGATACTTACGAGTCCGTAGATTCCGAATCTGGAATAAAAATCTGCTAAATATTTCTGTGGACCAAGTGATGACCCGTCAAACTTTTCCTACCGTTAAACTACTCTAACATATCCCCAGTTTCTTAACCATAGGAAAAGTTTGACAGGTCATAACTCGGGTCACAGAAGGATTTATCAGAATTTTATTTCAGATTCGGAATCTACGGACTCGAAAGTATCAGGTGCCAAATTCCTGAGGCGTTTGAAAGAGGACACTCCCTTGCGCGCTCCGCTTCAGCACGAGTCACTCCAATAGAGTGAATTTCCTGCGCTGCTATGTAACATGTAAAAAACAAGATCACAATATAGTCTTCAAACCATTTAATTTTCACATTTACATTATGATTGATCAAACGACGAGCAGTTTATGATTCGCTTCGTAGCGCTCCTTCAAGGATTGTACTCGATGGGAAGGTTCTTGCGACGAACCATACCGTCTCCCTGGAACCACTCACGACGGAATTGCTTGGCGGCACCATCCGGGGTGTTGGTCCACTCGACGGTGATACGGTCGTTGTTGGTGTCCTGAAACATTGCAATTTTGAATTGGGATCCATAGATTCCTGAGGGGTCTTACCTCCTGTCCGAAAGCGAAGGCGTCGCAAGAGACAGCCAAGAGAACAGCCTCCTTTGGGTCGAGGACTCCGCATGGTGGATCCACTCCAAGACGCTTCATGTTGGTGGTCTTGATACCGTAGCCAATGCGACGTGCCGACGAGTTGATCACCTTGATGTGGTAGGTGTGCTTGTCGTCGTACGGGGCGTTGAAGACGATCTTGGCGTTGGGTTGAGTCTGGATGTCTCCTGGTGGGACGGATTGAGCCATGGTGTTGGAGTTGGTTAGGTTTTTGACAAACTGTGAGGGTTCCCTTGGAGAGGTGCGCCTTATATGGGGTTTTCCTTATCAATGCTCTAGATCTAGTGGTCTAGATGAGTTGGAAGATTGGAGAGATAAGGAAGGGGAGGTTACGCGGGAATTTGAAAAAAAAAACTAGTTGCCGGTGGCAAAGTACCCCCGTAACCCTGTAGTTCTCCGAGTCATCACAATAAATACGCAACGACACTCCGCCAAAGGCTCACGCGCCTACCGTAGCCTCAGTGCGTCAGTTCACGTGGACACGTGTACTCCACGTGGCAAATGTAGTTTTCTGAAGTCGGTTGGCTTTCAGAGTTAGTTCTGGTTTTGGCTTTGGTTGTTTAACTTTTGTTTTGTAAGTTTACGCTCTCTTATTATAATTTCTTGCAATACAGTAAATTTATTGTAAGAAACTGTGTTAATTGTCGTCTTATTTTATCCGGAACCTATCACCCCGTATTTATACGCGGGCAACTTGGGGGCCGAACCGTCTTTCTTGATTTTTCGTGTTTCTCCCTTGTTTTTCTGTTCTTTTCTGGTTTATTTTTCTTCTGTTTGGATAAACGGAGGAATAATTTACTGGTTTTTGGCAGTTTCTTTCGTTGAATAACGTTGGAACTTGGAGGAATTATTCGAGAATCGAAATAATTTTCGTCGATTGGATAATCAACGAATTGTAAACAGTTTTTGAATAGAAACTTTGTTTACGGACAACAACACAGAAGATGAGCGACAAAACATCGTCGAAGCAGTCAACGTTGGAAGTAGACGACGATCGGATGATCGTTGTGGAGACTCAAATGAGCTTGAAGGAGAGAAGAAAGAAAGTGAAGAAGCTCACTAAATTTATCGCTAGCAGCGTCAAAGTGGAGGACGAAACAAGGTTGCAACTCGGGGAGTTGACAGCGAAATGCAGCGAACAGGAGGCGGATGCGATTCTGGAGCCGATGAGAATTTTCCACAGAGAGTTGTTGGAAAAGTTCGAAGAAATCGGAGGAGATGAATGGCCGCGATCGGTGATTCGAGTTATGAGAGAGTTCAAGCTCGAATCGGTGGAAGAGTTGAGAGAGGCGTGTGCGAAGGCAACGCAAGTGCAAGTCGAGGAGAACTTGTTGAGGGAGTGCTGGAATGAGGAAAAGGAGATGCTCGGGGAGCAAATCCGGAAAATCCAGAGAGAAAAGGAGGTGGCTGAGACTCAGGTCAGGAAGCTGGAGAAGGCGCTGACGCAACTGAGGAAGAAGCTGGAGCAGGAGGAGCGTAAGCCGAATGGCTTGCGGGATGAAGCCCAGGAAATCGCTGTGGAAACAGTGACGGGTGACGAAAAAACGAGTAGTGAGGAGAAGAAGGTTTTCATGGTAGGAAATCTGGGAATCCGTGTGGAAAACAGGAATCCGTACAGGGAAACGGCGGAGAAGAGCAAGGGAATCGCTGTGGATACAGGGATGGAGGAGAAAAAAGAAGGGATGAAGCCAAAGATGACGGTGATTAGAGAATCGAAGATTCTCATAACTCCGAGAGTCGGCGTGAAAGGGAAATCCATCTTTGAGTATCGGAAGAGTGCGCTGGACACGTGGAAGAATAGATTCGATTTTGCGAATGTGGAAGCGATCGTATTCTTGGTAAATCTCACGGAAGACGAGGAGACTAACCAAAAGTTGGGTGCACTGGTGCTAGAGTTAGCTGAGGAGGTGAAGAAGATCACGATTATTCCATATCAAATGGATTGTGCAAAATCGGGATTGGTGGAAAGTTGGAAACGGAGTTGGATAACTGCCGGTCATGTGAAGTGGTGCGATTCGGCTGCGAGTGCGGTCGAAAAGTTCAAAACGTGGGAACAACTGCTGGAGTTCCTGGAGGCGAGTACGAAGGAGAATGTGGTGGTGGTCCAACTGAGAAAGGAGTCGGTGACTTCGGAGCCACGGACAAAGGAGAACAAATGGAGTCATCAATGATGTCATCTTGAGGGACAATCCAAATTGTTAATTAAGTATTTTGTTGTTTTAGTAGGAGTGTAAAATTAGGGTAGTATTTTGCAATGAGGTCTCCTAAAGACAACTTTTTGTATATTTTTATGTTAGGGTGGTGTGACTGAGTTTAGGCTAGGTGGTGTGAGATAAGGGGAGAAGAATGTAAGTCGTATCTGTGACAGTACTCGAACCGGTCGGGGTCCGGTTTCTGTAAAGGGGGGGAAGTTGCCGGTGGCAAAGTACCCCCGTAACCCTGTAGTTCTCCGAGTCATCACAATAAATACGCAACGACACTCCGCCAAAGGCTCACGCGCCTACCGTAGCCTCAGTGCGTCAGTTCACGTGGACACGTGTACTCCACGTGGCAAATGTAGTTTTCTGAAGTCGGTTGGCTTTCAGAGTTAGTTCTGGTTTTGGCTTTGGTTGTTTAACTTTTGTTTTGTAAGTTTACGCTCTCTTATTATAATTTCTTGCAATACAGTAAATTTATTGTAAGAAACTGTGTTAATTGTCGTCTTATTTTATCCGGAACCTATCACCCCGTATTTATACGCGGGCAACTAACTCGTGGTGGGAATGTTTGAGGGGGGGGGAAGTTCACGAAGAAAATCCATTAAAAAACAAAAATATTTTTCATAAAACTGTCCCCTTGGCTAATGTCTCCGAATAATGTCCCCGAATAATTTAGTTTTTTTTGGTCAAAAATTGCTCAAAATCGGAATTTTTGGGTGTAAAAAGATTTATTCAGCGTTTTGACATCGTTTTGAAGAGAAAATATGTTTTTGCCTGACATTTTTCAGAGTTTTTTAGCCAAAAAAAAGCTCGAAATCGTCTGGGGCGGCTGTGACGCGTTTCGGTCGTTTTCAGTCCGATTTTCGGTTGTTTTTGGTGATTTTAGACCGATTTTCAGCCATTTTCCGTCAGAAACTTGCGATTTTTGCGATTTTTTGTTAAGTTTTCTCATTTTTCGAGGTTGAGATATATATCACTAGAACGTGAATTTTGCGCTGATTTCCAATCTGTATTCTGTTTTTGCAAAACGAAAGAAAAATTGAAAAAAAGGAAAACGTTAATTTTGGGAGTCTTGAAGTTGCTTATTTTCGCACTGGGGAGTAAGAAAAACGAGTATAACTTTTTTCACAGGAGCGTTTGGCAAAATTGAAATACAGATTTGAAATCAGAGCAAAATTTCCATCTTGACTGGACCCTTCAATAGTAAGCGGCAGCTCTTGCAAATGACAAATATCTCTATCTCTCTCGCTCGCTCACCAAGTCGCTACTCAGCGAAATAATTTCCGATCCCCAAGACCCCCGACCCCCTTTTATCTCTATCCAACCAAAAACTTCCGGTAGGTTTCCGATCACGTTCCACATCATTTTTCGTTTCGCACTTTCCGTTCCATTTAGGTGTGAAATATTCAAATTTGTTTTTGTCCTTCTTGGTCTGATGAGTTTTGTTAGATTTTGTGATTTAATTTTTTAAGCATCAGTGGAGGTGTTCCGTATGATGAGGTTCAGTGTAGCGCAATTTCGGTGAGAATTTTTTCATCAGAGACAAGTTCACAGGCGGAATTAAATGTCGTGAGATCAAAATTAGATGGTAGACAGAATTTTTTCGAAACAAAAAAGGTGTCTAGAGAAAATGAGTTAACTGGTCATCGAGCGAACCACCAGAATCTGATTATCCTGCCATCCAAACATCTGTCGAATCTTCCCACGAATCTGAAATCCTCCAGGTATTTCCATTTGATCTACCACGTTTTTTCCAACTCACCGCGTGACTGAAACCGACGAGAAGCCAAGGTTGCACCAAGGTCAATCCATCACTGATGAATGGAAGAATACCAGCTAGAGTGACTGCAAGCGGATGAGTGGAAAGAGCAACACGGGCGACACTGAGAGCACATCCGAGGAATTGTACGAAGCAGGTGATGGTCATGATGATGATAAAGTTGAATTCTACTTTGCTCCGTTTTTGGGTGCCGATGGTTCGGACGGTCATAAGGCTGGTGATATTGGTACCGATGGAGAGGATGGTGATGGAGATCATGGCGGGGATGAGGAAGAAGAAGTTGTCGTTGATGGGCTGGAAGAGAAAGGTCATATCTCCAAGCCTAGCAGAGCTATCAAAAAATTATCAACTACAAAAATGTACTACTACCCCCGCTCTCCATTTTTGTAGTTGACAAGTTTTTGATAGCTCTTCACCCTACTGAGATATGCGTATTCAAAGATAGGAACTTTGAAGGAGAGACGCAGAGAAGACAGCCGCTCTCATTTTTCTGCGTCTCTCCCTCAAATTACCCATCTTTAAAGGCGCATATCTCTGTAGGATGAATAGCTATCAAAAAACTTTCAACTACAAAAATGTAGCTCTATTTTTGAACTATTCAATGATATTAAAAGTTGTTTGAATTTCTTAGTCGTTGATACCGAAACATAGTATCAAAGTTGTAATTACCATTGGTGTCCTCAATCCATAGCTCTCCGAATCCTCATCATAAACAACTTCAGTTCTATAATAAAAACATCGATGAGTGTCTAAAAACGGCAGAGCGAAGACGATAAGCATGATTAGCCATGTGTATTTTTTCCAGATCTAAAAGTAGAATTGATTGGGGGTCGCCACCGTTTCTGTGGTCTTACCGGCTCCGCAGTCTTGTAGTTCCAAAGAACACTGAGCCGATTGAAAGAGATAAGGGCGGTGGTGGAGTACTGTACATAAGCCATGTGATAGCTCATGGAGGTGAAGAAGTTCATCGGGAAGTAGTTGTCTGGAAAAATGCAATTTTTTTTTGAATAAACTTTAAATTGTACCTAAATCTCTGAAAACTTAACCCTATCTAAAGGTATCAATATAATTTTGAAGGTTTTTCCTTGGTTTTTCATACAGACTATGTTTTAAGGTATTCGGATTCTTAGTGTTCAAGCCTTGTGTCTAAAAAGGTGATAATTTTTTTTACTTTCCTAAACTTTGACCTCGTTTTTCTCGAATACCAGGACTCTAGGGCACAAACTGAATATATATTTGGAATCAGCGTTTTCTCAGTTTTTCAAAGATATAGGTCATGTCTCATATCTCTAAACCTATTTCATGACCTTCCCTAGTAATCCAACCCGGTAAATTCCCGCTCAGAATCTCTATGGTCTTGAGTTTTCTGATTTGAACTTATATGCTCCCCGGGAATCGTATTAAGCTCCATATTGTTATCCCTAACCAAATTATCTAGAGAACTGAGTAACAATAACACTTTTTGTTATCCTAACCAAGATTTCCAGAACCCCCAACTCACGCATATTCCTGTATATAAACGCGAATGCACACGTTTCACAAGTGATACTATTCAATCGCATCATGTAGAATCCCACGATATACGTGAATAGGTTCATGGCTCCATCGTATAAGTAAAGCGTGAAAAATGAGGAATCGAAGGTCTTACGGTAGCGGAAGATGATGAACATGGTGAAGAAGTACAGTAGGATAGATGGCACCGAGTAGGTGACGGAGATGATAAAGGTAAGAAGGGCTGAGAGCATCTTGAAGTAAGTAATCTAATAGCGAGACTTCTTCAAATTCTGAATCCCTTGAGACCACGCCCACCAGAGCACCCTGAGAACGCTAGTCAGAATTCAAAGGGGAGTGGAACGCCGCTGAAAATTGGCGGGTCTTGATGAAATGGCAGACTGGCGTGACGAGAAGCAATTAGAGCACGCTTCGGATGAATTCGCTGAAATTTGAAACTTAGTGGTGCTGAAAATAACAGATATGTATACATCATTCGAAAAATCGAGCATGGCGATGTAGGGAAAAAAGTCAAACGCTTCTTACAACCGCGCTCTACCGAAATCAAAGAAAAGTGTGCGCGAAATTGAAAGACTCAGAGAAAAAGAGACATTGTTCTAGGGCATTTCGGTGGAGCGCAGTTGTAGGAACTGTGTCGAGCTAATATGATGCATAGTAAGTACCCAGACAACTAATAACACGTTGGTCATTTTTTGTATGGCTCCGCCCACTACAGTCTAAAATAGCTCATAAAAATGAAAAAAAAAGACAAGCGAAAGAAACATTTCGATCGTTTATATATCCAACTTCTCAAAACACCGCCCATGATCCACCAGACTGCTCAAATTGTAGCTAACGGAACAGGACCCACGGGAGCCCTTGTGATGTCACTAATCCGTTTTGCTATTCAACTTTCAGTACAAGATACCAAAAACATACATAAATTACCCAGAGACTATAGTGTTGTAGGCTCTCTATGTTTGAGCGGTCATCGTTGACGCCACCGGACCCTAATGGAAGCATTCATGTAGAAAGTGGAGACTATAAACATATCAGAAACGGGAATAACACAAAATCGAATGATCACTTCCCGGTGTTAGCTTTAACTAGACTTATCTGACAAGGGTAGTGTATGACGGACCAAGTTGAGATTTTTTGAAAACCGCAATGAAAATCTGCTAAATGCTCACGTGAACCGAGTTATAACCCGACAAACGTTTCAATTTTTCATGTGGTAATTTCCGAATAGTCTATCAAAACTTGTGATGTAGAATTGCAAGTTTGACAGGTCATAACTTGGCTCACGTGAGCGTTTAGCAGATTTTTATTGCAGTTTTCAAATCCTCAGGATCCAAATTACCTGCGGTCAAATTTACAGAAGAATTTCAACTCGGCCCGTCATATACTTTCCTTGTGATAGTTTTAAGTCACAAAACACTTACTACTACAGGAAGTTTTTTTGATAATGAGTGTTGTGAAAGATTTGTAAATGGTAGTAAGGACACCTGCAGTTAAAAAAAACAAAGAAAAACAAAAAGGAAAGATAAAATTCGTTGTCTGAAAACGAGCTAGACGGCAGGGCATTACAGAAATTTAGTAAATTGGTAGAGAGAAAATTCAAGAAATGGAAGGCTCTGAAATCACTGATTTTCTAAAGAGCTGTTTGGGAATTTTGTATTTCTTTGGGATGGGAGACGTTTCGATGCATAACTGGAACCAATTTTAATATAGAACTGAAATTGGAATCAGATGAAGATGCCTATTAAATCAGTGTAAACAACATACTTGCCAACTGGGCCTAAACGGGCCTACTTAAGCGTAAGTGGTTTCAAAATGAGTTTTATGAGCTGAAAAGTATACCAAAATGTAGCTCTCGGCAAGTTCTATGCCAGTGATTTGCTACGGGCTGGGTGGTTACTCGTTCATATGCTGGATAACAACTAGCCATCCGACCCGTAGTTGGTCACGGACATAGAACTCGCAGATATTTACTTTTTGGTTTATTTTTACCTTGTGGACTAGGCTTCTCATACTTACAAACCGGCCTGAAGTGGACCAATACGGACCGGCGCATAACTCGTTCCAAACTCAATGTTATGAATTAAAAACAACACCAAAATATAGATCTCGGCGAGTTCTATGTCTTTAGTCTAATCTTTTCAGCTTTTCAACATAGAGAATTACGGTCTGTGTTCGCCCAGTCTGAAGATTGTATTATAAATGAACTACGACTGCTATGCCTCTCAACACAAAAAAAACATCTGGTTTTGTTGGCTGATCATAAACATTTCTTTTGGTTAACAACACATTCCTATAAGACAAAAAATCGGTTCCCAATATTTCCCCAAAGCCTAGATACATGTCTTCTCCCATCTTGTATTTATAATTCCCTTCGTGATCTGAAAGTAACCATCTATCCGATGGATACCTTCGACTAGCATAAAATTGAAGAACATTGATATAGAGTTCGAAAGTTGCCTATTCTTGTACTTCAAAATTGTGTAAAAACTAAAAACCCTCACAAATCCTGTTTATAAAATCCTTCGGTGTGGCCCAAAGGAACGGACACCTGCTGTACCTTAAGCTAGAGCTTGAGCTCCACAAGCTTAGTACCACACCTGCCGTTAAGCCGCGCAACACGCAACACGCAAATCCGGAAACATGAAAGTGGAGGTCCGTAGAAGTCTCAATTTATATAGTCTAACAGATCACAGAGTCCAATAACACATTTATTCGGTAAAACTTGTGATCATTCAAAAACAGCAGTTGAAAAGCATCCCTCGGGAGGCAAATTGCTCATTAATCGGTAATGATTCAGTTGAAAGTCGTAGACCTCGGAATAACAACTGAACTTTTACTTGGTTTCTTCCGACCAATGGTCCCGATGATCTTATTCCGAATCTGGAAGAATATACGTCATAGATGACACAAATAGTTCAATCTTACAACATGACTGAATGCCAAAAGCAGCCAAGGTTGCACCAGACTCAAGCCGTCACTGATAAATGGGATATACGTCGCTAACGTCACAGCGATTGGGGTGCCTAGATATTGAATCCTGATAAAACTTGACACAGCACCGCAGACTTGGACAAAACAAGTGATACACGCGATGATGATAAAATTGGATTCGGCTTTGTAGCGGGCTTGGCTGGCAAGGTTTCGGACTATTGTGACGCTGAAGAAGTTGATGACCACGGAGAAGACAGTGGAGATAACCATGAATGGAATGAGAGTGGAGAATACTTTGTCGATGGGCTGGAATTGGGAAAACATTCTTTGGAGATGCGGCTTTCAAACAGTCTCTAATTTGGTCATAGGTACTTTCGACTGTGTCATTTTGCTATTAAACCGGCTAAATGTCTTTGCAAGGCGAGTTATGAGTGGTTCAGAATTTAGCCCCGGTCAGGGACCTGATCGTACTGAGTTGTAAAACTCTGTACGGGAAGTTCACACTTGACATCATTTTTTGGATTAATTAATTAGAAGCGGTCAGTTGATCTATCCGCTAACGGTACGCAAAGCAATCTGATCTGTTCGTAACATACATACGTAAGCGAGTAGTTTTGTCTATAGCTATTACCTATCCGCCGGTGGCTGACCGCTCGCTCAAAGTTTGGCCCAGATGCACGGTCTCGTTGCGGGATTTCGATTTACGGCGGCTCTCTACCGTACTTCAGCCATTAAAAAGTTTTATACTACGGTAGTTGCCACGAAACCCACTCCGCGTTCCAAGGCCGAACTTTGAGCGAGCGGTAAGACACCGGCGGATGAGTAATAGCGGCAATGTCCGATTTTACAACAGTTTCCGAATCAGGCCAATGTAGATAAGGAACTCCAATGGATGATCGTCCGATTAACTATGCGCTATGCGTCTAAGACAAATGTAGCTAGTAAGCGGAATCCTGATGCGACCTCGCTAACAAGGAAACCCCAAGACCATGCAAGTGCATTTTTGGTTGAAACTTTCGGGATCTGAAAAGAAGATTTTCATTCTCATTCTCAGAGATTATTCTCAGCTTATCAAAGTTCCAGCCAAAAAAGCACTAGCATAGATCTGTTCCCTTATAAGGAACGCAGCGCTTTGGTATGGCTTGATGATGTTTATGTTTGATACACCTACACTAGTCGGTTAGCTAATCTCACTCAGATCCCACATGCAACTTTGCCAATCTTATTACTTACCATATCTGTAGTTATAGAATAAGTGTCAGTTGCATTTGAATAGCTCAATTGAGTGTTATGTGTCAAGATGACTCTGGTATTTAATAACGGAACAAAACATATCAAAACGATAGCAATCCAGGTGTACTTCCGCCAGAGCTAAACACAACTTTCAAATTATCTCTCTGTTTCCCCGCTTACCGGCTCAAAAGTGTTGTACTTGAGCATAACAGACAAGCGATTCAAGGAAACCAGAGTGGTAATTGCATACTGGATATACGCCATGTGAAAATTCATCAGCATTGTGATGTCTAGCACGATCATGTTAGCTGAATTATTTATTTGCTTTACTGAAATTTAAAATTTAAAATCTGAACTTACCAAGGGTTCTGTAGAATGCACCAATGAAGCTGCTGTATCCAGTGATTGCAGGGATTCGAGTTTTAAAATAAGTATTAAGAAACGTGAATAGGTTTAGGACTACGTCGTACAAGTAGAGTTGGAAGAAGGATGAGTCAAAGGTCTTACGGTAGCAGAGGATAATGAAGAAGGTTAGGATGTACAGGATAAATGATGGGATACCATAGAAGAGGTATATAGAAAACGTGTTCCAAGCGGAGAGCATGTTGGGAAGATCTGAAAATTTTCAAGTTGTAAAATGAGGCTACCAAGAAAAGATCGAACGAAAAGCGTCTGACAAACGTGATGTTAAAATAAATATTTTCTGAACTTAACAACAAAACGTTTTATAACCACTAATTTGCAGTTCTGACTTAGTCTTTTGACATTTTGTCCAAATCCACTAGACTTGAGTTTTACTTCCGAAACACGAGTTAAAAATAAACAAATTGTTCAAAAGTTTGAAAATGGAAGAGAATGGAGTTGCACACGGATATTATTGGTTCACGAAATCTTGCCATAATAGCAAGGGGAAGGATAGTTTTGTGTGGTACCTCCGGGTGGTGCCAGTAAAGTGCCTAAACTCGAAACACGTTCTAATTTCGAGGAAAAAATCGGAAAGTATAAAAAGCAATTTCGTTTTCGTTATAGTTGGTACGTGTACTAGCCCACAAAGCGTACACTGTGGTCTGCTGTATCTGAAAATGAAAACTTTTAAATTTTTTCCAAGCGCCTCGAACACTACTTGGCAAGAGTTCGTGAACAGGTGATATACCTTTCCAGAACGGGCTGAATAATGATTATATCGAAGTTATAATCCGTAAATTTTGTATGGTATCTGCTGTGATCCGGGCGGTTCTGACCCGGATGATTCTGATTCTGCAGCTTCTTGAATAGGAAATCAAATATTTCAGATCAAAACCCAATAAGTTCTGCAACTAGGGAACATTCAGAAAAGTCACTTTCCCCAGATTTTTTCAACTGCCAAGTGTCGTGAGAATCGTCATCATCTCGATTTATTTCTTTTTCAGACGGCCTGTTCAGTTTGGATCGTCGGGGTCCACAAGATCCTTTATTCGATTGTGAGCACAAAGATCAAACGCAAATTTATTCGAAAAAGTATGACAACTAAAATAATAAATTAGTCATCATCCCTCAGGAATAAATTAAAATGCATTAGTCAGACGTATGTTGTCGATTTCGGAACAGCAACTGCACTTTTCTTTAGCTTCTTTCGAAAAATGGTTCCCATGATCTTTCCTCGAGCCTGAAAAAGAAATTTACGTACTTTATATCACGAAATTCTTAATCTTACAACATGACTGAATGCCAAAAGCAACCACGGTTGTACCAGACTCAGCCCGTCACTGATAAACGGGATAAGCGTGGCTAACATCACTGCAACGTCTGTTCCAGCTAACTTGACTCTGACTACACTCAGCACAGTCCCACAGAGTTGAACGAGACAAGTGATGCATGTGATCATGATAAAGTTGGATTCGGCTTTGTAGCGGATTTGAGTTTGCAGGTTTCGGACGACTGTCACACTGATAAAGTTGATGGCGACGGAGAGGACTGTGGAGACGATCATGAAGGGAATGCAGATGGAGAAGACTTCGTCGATGGGCTGGAATGGGAAATCGATTGGAAAGATGTTTAGACTCTGGGAAAGGTAATCTGCTCCATTAGGAATTCATAAAGTACAAGACGGAACTTTGAGGCTACAAGAACTCAAAATAGCACATTCGTGGGGCCTGGCAGATAGTTGGGTGGCCTAATCTAACAAAACGTGAGACTTTTTTGACTACAGGCCAAAAGATCCGGCTCAACTAGACCCATACTGTACGTATAGTTAGCCAGTCTATAAAACCAGGCTCAATATGATCATGTCAGAGAATATCTACTGATGCTGGTCACAAAACGCGACGCAAATCCGTTTGAATGTATCACTCACCATATCTGTTGTTATTGAATAAATGTCCGTTGTATTCAAATAGCTCAACTGAGTATTGTAGTGTAAAACGACTTTGGTATTTAATAAGGGAACACCACATATCAAAACAATAGCGATCCAGGTGTACTTCCGCCAGAGCTGAACACAAGTTTCAAATTATCTCTCGGTTTTCTCCCACTTACCGGCTCAAAAGTGTTGTACTTGAGCATAACAGACAAACGATTCAACGAAACCAGAGTGGTAATTGCATACTGGACATACGCCATGTGAAAATTCATTAGCATTGTGATGTCTAGCACGATCGTGTTAGCTGGAATATTTATTTGCTAATTTTGCTGAAATTTAGATTTGAAACTACCGATAACTCTATAGAATGCACCGATAAATGTATTGTAGCCAGTAATTGCCGGGATTCGAGTTTTGAAATAATTATTTAGAAACGTGAATAGGTTTAGGGCTCCGTCGTACAAGTAGAGATGGAAGAAGGATGAGTCAAAGGTCTTACGGTAGCGGAGTATGATATAGAAGGTTAGGATGTACAGGATGAATGATGGAATACCATAGAAGAGGTAGACACAGAATGTTAGCCAAGGAGAGAGCATCTTGGGAAGAGCTGAAAATCTGAGTTGAGTTTTGAAGCGGGAGATGCGAGAAGATTCAAAAAACCAAAACCGTCTGACGAAGAAAATTCCTTTTTATATTACATACATATAATCTAAAATACCACGTGAAGGGAAAAAAATCCCAACCACATAACAAAGAGGCTCGGCTTCTAACTGATAATTTAGGTGTCTGACTCAGAAAGTTCAAAAGTTTTTCACCCGCAGACATCGCTCATAATTTTGACGAAAAATGAAGAAAAATAAGCAATAATATTTTCACAACTACATAGAATGAAGGTTGTTTGTGAGTAATAAATCCGCGTTTCAATTCTGAGAAGAGAGGGGAGATTTAGTGATTAGAGCAACGTACTGTCCCGGGAGAATTTAGAAGAGAATAACAGGAACTTGAAGTGGTGGAGAGGAGAATTCACGAGTTTTGAAGAAATGTGATGTCTTAGAAGGATTTTGGAAAGGAAGGGGATGAAGACCGTATCATAGCGTACCACAGAGTATCATATTGTCACGGCACGCATCTTACAACCGCGCTCTACCAAAACCGTGAAAATTGTGTGCGAAATTGAGAGAGTCAGAGAAAATTTGACATTTCTCAAGGGGATTTTGGTGGAGCGCAGTCTTTGCCGAGCTAATAGCACAGAGTACCATACCATAGCGTACCATAGCGTACCATAACAAAGCGTACCATAGCATAGCGTACCACAGCCTACCAAGACTGCCAAAAAGGCCGTGAGGCAATTTTACATCGGGGTTTCAGGTTTAACATTTTGATAATCATGTCTGGTGTCAAATTGTCAAGATCAAAAATTTTCAGTTTTCATACGTCCGGTTTCGAAACGTCCCGATGACGAATTTTCAGCGTTTTACTTGAAAATTTGTTTTTTTTTTAAATCGGCTTCAAAAAATACTGTCTGGCAAGTTTTATGAAATACTCTTATTCATTTTGCACGGAAAACGCAGACGTAATAAGTTGAAGCTTTAGGCGATAATGCGACCGGATAGCTAATCAGCAAAGACAGACTGAAACTCCAAAAATGAGGAAGGGACATCAAAAATTAAAGAGCTCAGAACATTCTGCAAGAAATGTCCCATGTGGGGACTTTGGGAATCTCTCACAACGGTTTTTCCTAGACATTTTTGAATGCCGTGAGTAAATTTAATTTTTTTAAATTTAATTTTTTTTAAATGCACGTTAGCGTTTGTCGATACTCGGCTACTTTCCGCTACAGTTGCGCAGCTTTCACAGCTTTTGCAACAGTTACGCGACAAGATTGCTACAGTTCCATCGCAATTACGACAAATCAGCGCATCTGCAACAGTTATGCAGCATTCACGGTATTGCGACTGGTGGCTTCCTTGTTTTTGGGGTGCGCACCAGTTGTGCAACAATCTCACAACAGTTGCGCAGCAACTGTATATTCGCTCCAATGCAAATTGGACTTTGGCTTAATTTTTCATTTTTTCCAATGTTTTTTTCTCGTCTATTTCACAAGTTTTATAATTTTTCCATTCATTTCTATTCTATTTTTAAAAATAGAATTTTTCAGAAGAAGGTTATGTGTCTGGATGGCAAAAACGAGTCACAGAAAGGCAAATCGGAATCAAAACGAAAGGTTGGCAGTTTTGAAGGAAACCCTTTATCTTTACTTTTGTTCTTAATTTTCAGACTACCAGAAAAAGTGCAACAATGTAGCTGATCAGCATATTCGATTAAAAAAAAGTGGACTTTTTGAGGCTACAGACAAGAGGAACTTGGAAACTTCACCGATTGTCGGCCACCATGGAATTTCAATGACGTTTCTAAGTTTTCTGTTTTTCTTTTACTTTTTGAAAAATTTTAAAAGTTTTTTTTACTTTCTTAAAATAAATATTATTAGTTCTTTCTGTTATTCTGTTCACATATTAACTATAATGATCAGAAACGAGAAGCAATGAGCGCACGCCGGCAGCACTAATGCAGCAACTATGCAGCTTTCATGCAACACTTGTGCGCCTCTGACGCAGCAGGAGTAAACTCTACGAATAACTGCTGCGTTAGTGCTGCGCAACTGTAGCGAAAAGTAGCCGAGTATCTCTTCTAGAAAAAAAGTTATGAGAAATGCGCAGTTTTGGCCTCTACCAATTAGTCTGAAACTTCAATCACTGCGATCACAGAGATTACTGTGTCAAATGACCTGAATTTTTTGCACATATACTAAACAAAACATGCTTGTTCAGATGCACGTTAGCGTTTGTCGATATCTCTTCTAGAAAAAAGTTATACGACATCCCCAGTTTTGGCCTCTACCAATTAGTCTGAAACTTCAATCACTGCGATCACAGAGATTACTGTGTCACATGACCTGAATTTTTTGCACATATACTAAACAAAACATGCTTGTTCAGATGCGCGTTAGCGTTTGGCGATACCTCTTCTAGAAAAAAGTTATACGACATCCCCAGTTTTGGCCTCTACCAATTAGTCTGAAACTTCAATCACTGCGATCACAGAGATTACTGTGTCAAATGACCTGAATTTTTTGCACATATACTAAACAAAACATGCTTGTTCAGATGCACGTTAGCGTTTGTCGATATCTCTTCTAGAAAAAAGTTATGGGAAATGCGCAGTTTTGGCCTCTACCAATTAGTCTGAAACTTCAATCACTGCGATCACAGAGATTACTGTGTCAAATGACCTGAATTTTTTGCACATATACTAAACAAAACATGCTTGTTCAGATGCACGTTAGCGTTTGTCGATATCTCTTCTAGAAAAAAGTTATAGGAAATGCCCAGTTTTGGCCTCTACCAATTAGTCTGAAACTTCAATCACTGCGATCACAGAGATTACTGTGTCAAATGACCTGAATTTTTCGCACATATACTAAACAAAACATGCTTGTTCAGATGCACGTTAGCGTTTGTCGATATCTCTTCTAGAAAAAAAGTTATGGGAAATGCGCAGTTTTGGCCTCTACCAATTAGTCTGAAACTTCAATCACTGCGATCACAGAGATTACTGTGTCACATGACCTGAATTTTTTGCACATATACTAAACAAAACATGCTTGTTCAGATGCGCGTTAGCGTTTGTCGATACCTCTTCTAGAAAAAAGTTATGCGAAATGCCCAGTTTTGGCCTCTACCAATTAGTCTGAAACTTCAATCACTGCGATCACAGAGATTACTGTGTCAAATGACCTGAATTTTTTGCACATATACTAAACAAAACATGCTTGTTCAGATGCACGTTAGCGTTTGTCGATATCTCTTCTAGAAAAAAGTTATGGGAAATGCGCAGTTTTGGCCTCTACCAATTAGTCTGAAACTTCAATCACTGCGATCACAGAGATTACTGTGTCAAATGACCTGAATTTTTTGCACA
The DNA here is from genome assembly GCA_002259235.3 of Caenorhabditis latens. Lineage (NCBI taxonomy): Eukaryota > Metazoa > Nematoda > Chromadorea > Rhabditida > Rhabditidae > Caenorhabditis > Caenorhabditis latens. The sequence continues at coordinate 1,162,407 of CM056096.1, forward strand.
TATACTAAACAAAACATGCTTGTTCAGATGCACGTTAGCGTTTGTCGATATCTCTTCTAGAAAAAAGTTATACGAAATGCCCAGTTTTGGCCTCTACCAATTAGTCTGAAACTTCAATCACTGCGATCACAGAGATTACTGTGTCAAATGACCTGAATTTTTTGCACATATACTAAACAAAACATGCTTGTTCAGATGCACGTTAGCGTTTGTCGATATCTCTTCTAGAAAAAAGTTATGGGAAATGCGCAGTTTTGGCCTCTACCAATTAGTCTGAAACTTCAATCACTGCGATCACAGAGATTACTGTGTCACATGACCTGAATTTTTTGCACATATACTAAACAAAACATGCTTGTTCAGATGCACGTTAGCGTTTGTCGATATCTCTTCTAGAAAAAAGTTATGGGAAATGCGCAGTTTTGGCCTCTACCAATTAGTCTGAAACTTCAATCACTGCGATCACAGAGATTACTGTGTCAAATGACCTGAATTTTTTGCACATATACTAAACAAAACATGCTTGTTCAGATGCACGTTAGCGTTTGTCGATATCTCTTCTAGAAAAAAGTTATGGGAAATGCGCAGTTTTGGCCTCTACCAATTAGTCTGAAACTTCAATCACTGCGATCACAGAGATTACTGTGTCAAATGACCTGAATTTTTTGCACATATACTAAACAAAACATGCTTGTTCAGATGCACGTTAGCGTTTGTCGATATCTCTTCTAGAAAAAAGTTATGGGAAATGCGCAGTTTTGGCCTCTACCAATTAGTCTGAAACTTCAATCACTGCGATCACAGAGATTACTGTGTCAAATGACCTGAATTTTTTGCACATATACTAAACAAAACATGCTTGTTCAGATGCACGTTAGCGTTTGTCGATATCTCTTCTAGAAAAAAGTTATGGGAAATGCGCAGTTTTGGCCTCTACCAATTAGTCTGAAACTTCAATCACTGCGATCACAGAGATTACTGTGTCAAATGACCTGAATTTTTGCACATATACTAAACAAAACATGCTTGTTCAGATGCGCGTTAGCGTTTGTCGATATCTCTTCTAGAAAAAAGTTATGGGAAATGCGCAGTTTTGGCCTCTACCAATTAGTCTGAAACTTCAATCACTGCGATCACAGAGATTACTGTGTCAAATGACCTGAATTTTTTGCACATATACTAAACAAAACATGCTTGTTCAGATGCACGTTAGCGTTTGTCGATATCTCTTCTAGAAAAAAGTTATGGGAAATGCGCAGTTTTGGCCTCTACCAATTAGTCTGAAACTTCAATCACTGCGATCACAGAGATTACTGTGTCAAATGACCTGAATTTTTTGCACATATACTAAACAAAACATGCTTGTTCAGATGCACGTTAGCGTTTGTCGATATCTCTTCTAGAAAAAAGTTATGGGAAATGCGCAGTTTTGGCCTCTACCAATTAGTCTGAAACTTCAATCACTGCGATCACAGAGATTACTGTGTCAAATGACCTGAATTTTTTGCACATATACTAAACAAAACATGCTTGTTCAGATGCACGTTAGCGTTTGTCGATATCTCTTCTAGAAAAAAGTTATGGGAAATGCGCAGTTTTGGCCTCTACCAATCAGTCTGAAACTTCAATCACTGCGATCACAGAGATTACTGTGTCAAATGACCTGAATTTTTCGCACATATACTAAACAAAACATGCTTGTTCAGATGCACGTTAGCGTTTGTCGATATCTCTTCTAGAAAAAAGTTATGGGAAATGCGCAGTTTTGGCCTCTACCAATTAGTCTGAAACTTCAATCACTGCGATCACAGAGATTACTGTGTCAAATGACCTGAATTTTTTGCACATATACTAAACAAAACATGCTTGTTCAGATGCGCGTTAGCGTTTGTCGATATCTCTTCTAGAAAAAAGTTATGGGAAATGCCCAGTTTTGGCCTCTACCAATTAGTCTGAAACTTCAATCACTGCGATCACAGAGATTACTGTGTCAAATGACCTGAATTTTTTGCACATATACTAAACAAAACATGCTTGTTCAGATGCACGTTAGCGTTTGTCGATATCTCTTCTAGAAAAAAGTTATGGGAAATGCGCAGTTTTGGCCTCTACCAATTAGTCTGAAACTTCAATCACTGCGATCACAGAGATTACTGTGTCAAATGACCTGAATTTTTGCACATATACTAAACAAAACATGCTTGTTCAGATGCGCGTTAGCGTTTGTCGATATCTCTTCTAGAAAAAAGTTATGGGAAATGCGCAGTTTTGGCCTCTACCAATTAGTCTGAAACTTCAATCACTGCGATCACAGAGATTACTGTGTCAAATGACCTGAATTTTTTGCACATATACTAAACAAAACATGCTTGTTCAGATGCACGTTAGCGTTTGTCGATATCTCTTCTAGAAAAAAGTTATGGGAAATGCGCAGTTTTGGCCTCTACCAATTAGTCTGAAACTTCAATCACTGCGATCACAGAGATTACTGTGTCAAATGACCTGAATTTTTTGCACATATACTAAACAAAACATGCTTGTTCAGATGCGCGTTAGCGTTTGTCGATATCTCTTCTAGAAAAAAGTTATGGGAAATGCGCAGTTTTGGCCTCTACCAATTAGTCTGAAACTTCAATCACTGCGATCACAGAGATTACTGTGTCAAATGACCTGAATTTTTTGCACATATACTAAACAAAACATGCTTGTTCAGATGCACGTTAGCGTTTGTCGATATCTCTTCTAGAAAAAAGTTATGGGAAATGCGCAGTTTTGGCCTCTACCAATTAGTCTGAAACTTCAATCACTGCGATCACAGAGATTACTGTGTCAAATGACCTGAATTTTTTGCACATATACTAAACAAAACATGCTTGTTCAGATGCACGTTAGCGTTTGTCGATATCTCTTCTAGAAAAAAGTTATGGGAAATGCGCAGTTTTGGCCTCTACCAATTAGTCTGAAACTTCAATCACTGCGATCACAGAGATTACTGTGTCAAATGACCTGAATTTTTTGCACATATACTAAACAAAACATGCTTGTTCAGATGCACGTTAGCGTTTGTCGATATCTCTTCTAGAAAAAAGTTATGGGAAATGCGCAGTTTTGGCCTCTACCAATTAGTCTGAAACTTCAATCACTGCGATCACAGAGATTACTGTGTCAAATGACCTGAATTTTTTGCACATATACTAAACAAAACATGCTTGTTCAGATGCGCGTTAGCGTTTGTCGATATCTCTTCTAGAAAAAAGTTATGGGAAATGCGCAGTTTTGGCCTCTACCAATTAGTCTGAAACTTCAATCACTGCGATCACAGAGATTACTGTGTCAAATGACCTGAATTTTTTGCACATATACTAAACAAAACATGCTTGTTCAGATGCGCGTTAGCGTTTGTCGATATCTCTTCTAGAAAAAAGTTATGGGAAATGCGCAGTTTTGGCCTCTACCAATTAGTCTGAAACTTCAATCACTGCGATCACAGAGATTACTGTGTCAAATGACCTGAATTTTTTGCACATATACTAAACAAAACATGCTTGTTCAGATGCACGTTAGCGTTTGTCGATATCTCTTCTAGAAAAAAGTTATGGGAAATGCGCAGTTTTGGCCTCTACCAATTAGTCTGAAACTTCAATCACTGCGATCACAGAGATTACTGTGTCAAATGACCTGAATTTTTTGCACATATACTAAACAAAACATGCTTGTTCAGATGCGCGTTAGCGTTTGTCGATATCTCTTCTAGAAAAAAGTTATGGGAAATGCGCAGTTTTGGCCTCTACCAATTAGTCTGAAACTTCAATCACTGCGATCACAGAGATTACTGTGTCAAATGACCTGAATTTTTTGCACATATACTAAACAAAACATGCTTGTTCAGATGCACGTTAGCGTTTGTCGATATCTCTTCTAGAAAAAAGTTATGGGAAATGCGCAGTTTTGGCCTCTACCAATTAGTCTGAAACTTCAATCACTGCGATCACAGAGATTACTGTGTCAAATGACCTGAATTTTTGCACATATACTAAACAAAACATGCTTGTTCAGATGCACGTTAGCGTTTGTCGATATCTCTTCTAGAAAAAAGTTATGGGAAATGCGCAGTTTTGGCCTCTACCAATTAGTCTGAAACTTCAATCACTGCGATCACAGAGATTACTGTGTCAAATGACCTGAATTTTTGCACATATACTAAACAAAACATGCTTGTTCAGATGCACGTTAGCGTTTGTCGATATCTCTTCTAGAAAAAAGTTATGGGAAATGCGCAGTTTTGGCCTCTACCAATTAGTCTGAAACTTCAATCACTGCGATCACAGAGATTACTGTGTCAAATGACCTGAATTTTTTGCACATATACTAAACAAAACATGCTTGTTCAGATGCACGTTAGCGTTTGTCGATATCTCTTCTAGAAAAAAGTTATGGGAAATGCGCAGTTTTGGCCTCTACCAATTAGTCTGAAACTTCAATCACTGCGATCACAGAGATTACTGTGTCAAATGACCTGAATTTTTGCACATATACTAAACAAAACATGCTTGTTCAGATGCACGTTAGCGTTTGTCGATATCTCTTCTAGAAAAAAGTTATGGGAAATGCGCAGTTTTGGCCTCTACCAATTAGTCTGAAACTTCAATCACTGCGATCACAGAGATTACTGTGTCAAATGACCTGAATTTTTGCACATATACTAAACAAAACATGCTTGTTCAGATGCGCGTTAGCGTTTGTCGATATCTCTTCTAGAAAAAAGTTATGGGAAATGCGCAGTTTTGGCCTCTACCAATTAGTCTGAAACTTCAATCACTGCGATCACAGAGATTACTGTGTCAAATGACCTGAATTTTTTGCACATATACTAAACAAAACATGCTTGTTCAGATGCACGTTAGCGTTTGTCGATATCTCTTCTAGAAAAAAGTTATGGGAAATGCGCAGTTTTGGCCTCTACCAATTAGTCTGAAACTTCAATCACTGCGATCACAGAGATTACTGTGTCAAATGACCTGAATTTTTGCACATATACTAAACAAAACATGCTTGTTCAGATGCGCGTTAGCGTTTGTCGATATCTCTTCTAGAAAAAAGTTATGGGAAATGCGCAGTTTTGGCCTCTACCAATTAGTCTGAAACTTCAATCACTGCGATCACAGAGATTACTGTGTCAAATGACCTGAATTTTTGCACATATACTAAACAAAACATGCTTGTTCAGATGCACGTTAGCGTTTGTCGATATCTCTTCTAGAAAAAAGTTATGGGAAATGCGCAGTTTTGGCCTCTACCAATTAGTCTGAAACTTCAATCACTGCGATCACAGAGATTACTGTGTCAAATGACCTGAATTTTTTGCACATATACTAAACAAAACATGCTTGTTCAGATGCACGTTAGCGTTTGTCGATATCTCTTCTAGAAAAAAGTTATGGGAAATGCGCAGTTTTGGCCTCTACCAATTAGTCTGAAACTTCAATCACTGCGATCACAGAGATTACTGTGTCAAATGACCTGAATTTTTTGCACATATACTAAACAAAACATGCTTGTTCAGATGCGCGTTAGCGTTTGTCGATATCTCTTCTAGAAAAAAGTTATGGGAAATGCGCAGTTTTGGCCTCTACCAATTAGTCTGAAACTTCAATCACTGCGATCACAGAGATTACTGTGTCAAATGACCTGAATTTTTTGCACATATACTAAACAAAACATGCTTGTTCAGATGCGCGTTAGCGTTTGTCGATATCTCTTCTAGAAAAAAGTTATGGGAAATGCGCAGTTTTGGCCTCTACCAATTAGTCTGAAACTTCAATCACTGCGATCACAGAGATTACTGTGTCAAATGACCTGAATTTTTGCACATATACTAAACAAAACATGCTTGTTCAGATGCGCGTTAGCGTTTGTCGATATCTCTTCTAGAAAAAAGTTATGGGAAATGCGCAGTTTTGGCCTCTACCAATTAGTCTGAAACTTCAATCACTGCGATCACAGAGATTACTGTGTCAAATGACCTGAATTTTTTGCACATATACTAAACAAAACATGCTTGTTCAGATGCGCGTTAGCGTTTGTCGATATCTCTTCTAGAAAAAAGTTATGGGAAATGCGCAGTTTTGGCCTCTACCAATTAGTCTGAAACTTCAATCACTGCGATCACAGAGATTACTGTGTCAAATGACCTGAATTTTTGCACATATACTAAACAAAACATGCTTGTTCAGATGCGCGTTAGCGTTTGTCGATATCTCTTCTAGAAAAAAGTTATGGGAAATGCGCAGTTTTGGCCTCTACCAATTAGTCTGAAACTTCAATCACTGCGATCACAGAGATTACTGTGTCAAATGACCTGAATTTTTGCACATATACTAAACAAAACATGCTTGTTCAGATGCGCGTTAGCGTTTGTCGATATCTCTTCTAGAAAAAAGTTATGGGAAATGCGCAGTTTTGGCCTCTACCAATTAGTCTGAAACTTCAATCACTGCGATCACAGAGATTACTGTGTCAAATGACCTGAATTTTTGCACATATACTAAACAAAACATGCTTGTTCAGATGCGCGTTAGCGTTTGTCGATATCTCTTCTAGAAAAAAGTTATGGGAAATGCGCAGTTTTGGCCTCTACCAATTAGTCTGAAACTTCAATCACTGCGATCACAGAGATTACTGTGTCAAATGACCTGAATTTTTGCACATATACTAAACAAAACATGCTTGTTCAGATGCGCGTTAGCGTTTGTCGATATCTCTTCTAGAAAAAAGTTATGGGAAATGCGCAGTTTTGGCCTCTACCAATTAGTCTGAAACTTCAATCACTGCGATCACAGAGATTACTGTGTCAAATGACCTGAATTTTTGCACATATACTAAACATAACATGCTTGTTCAGATGCGCGTTAGCGTTTGTCGATATCTCTTCTAGAAAAAAGTTATGGGAAATGCGCAGTTTTGGCCTCTACCAATTAGTCTGAAACTTCAATCACTGCGATCACAGAGATTACTGTGTCAAATGACCTGAATTTTTGCACATATACTAAACAAAACATGCTTGTTCAGATGCGCGTTAGCGTTTGTCGATATCTCTTCTAGAAAAAAGTTATGGGAAATGCGCAGTTTTGGCCTCTACCAATTAGTCTGAAACTTCAATCACTGCGATCACAGAGATTACTGTGTCAAATGACCTGAATTTTTGCACATATACTAAACAAAACATGCTTGTTCAGATGCGCGTTAGCGTTTGTCGATATCTCTTCTAGAAAAAAGTTATGGGAAATGCGCAGTTTTGGCCTCTACCAATTAGTCTGAAACTTCAATCACTGCGATCACAGAGATTACTGTGTCAAATGACCTGAATTTTTGCACATATACTAAACAAAACATGCTTGTTCAGATGCACGTTAGCGTTTGTCGATATCTCTTCTAGAAAAAAGTTATGGGAAATGCGCAGTTTTGGCCTCTACCAATTAGTCTGAAACTTCAATCACTGCGATCACAGAGATTACTGTGTCAAATGACCTGAATTTTTGCACATATACTAAACAAAACATGCTTGTTCAGATGCGCGTTAGCGTTTGTCGATATCTCTTCTAGAAAAAAGTTATGGGAAATGCGCAGTTTTGGCCTCTACCAATTAGTCTGAAACTTCAATCACTGCGATCACAGAGATTACTGTGTCAAATGACCTGAATTTTTGCACATATACTAAACAAAACATGCTTGTTCAGATGCGCGTTAGCGTTTGTCGATATCTCTTCTAGAAAAAAGTTATGGGAAATGCGCAGTTTTGGCCTCTACCAATTAGTCTGAAACTTCAATCACTGCGATCACAGAGATTACTGTGTCAAATGACCTGAATTTTTGCACATATACTAAACAAAACATGCTTGTTCAGATGCACGTTAGCGTTTGTCGATATCTCTTCTAGAAAAAAGTTATGGGAAATGCGCAGTTTTGGCCTCTACCAATTAGTCTGAAACTTCAATCACTGCGATCACAGAGATTACTGTGTCAAATGACCTGAATTTTTGCACATATACTAAACAAAACATGCTTGTTCAGATGCGCGTTAGCGTTTGTCGATATCTCTTCTAGAAAAAAGTTATGGGAAATGCGCAGTTTTGGCCTCTACCAATTAGTCTGAAACTTCAATCACTGCGATCACAGAGATTACTGTGTCAAATGACCTGAATTTTTGCACATATACTAAACAAAACATGCTTGTTCAGATGCACGTTAGCGTTTGTCGATATCTCTTCTAGAAAAAAGTTATGGGAAATGCGCAGTTTTGGCCTCTACCAATTAGTCTGAAACTTCAATCACTGCGATCACAGAGATTACTGTGTCAAATGACCTGAATTTTTGCACATATACTAAACAAAACATGCTTGTTCAGATGCGCGTTAGCGTTTGTCGATATCTCTTCTAGAAAAAAGTTATGGGAAATGCGCAGTTTTGGCCTCTACCAATTAGTCTGAAACTTCAATCACTGCGATCACAGAGATTACTGTGTCAAATGACCTGAATTTTTGCACATATACTAAACAAAACATGCTTGTTCAGATGCACGTTAGCGTTTGTCGATATCTCTTCTAGAAAAAAGTTATGGGAAATGCGCAGTTTTGGCCTCTACCAATTAGTCTGAAACTTCAATCACTGCGATCACAGAGATTACTGTGTCAAATGACCTGAATTTTTGCACATATACTAAACAAAACATGCTTGTTCAGATGCACGTTAGCGTTTGTCGATATCTCTTCTAGAAAAAAGTTATGGGAAATGCGCAGTTTTGGCCTCTACCAATTAGTCTGAAACTTCAATCACTGCGATCACAGAGATTACTGTGTCAAATGACCTGAATTTTTGCACATATACTAAACAAAACATGCTTGTTCAGATGCGCGTTAGCGTTTGTCGATATCTCTTCTAGAAAAAAGTTATGGGAAATGCGCAGTTTTGGCCTCTACCAATTAGTCTGAAACTTCAATCACTGCGATCACAGAGATTACTGTGTCAAATGACCTGAATTTTTGCACATATACTAAACAAAACATGCTTGTTCAGATGCGCGTTAGCGTTTGTCGATATCTCTTCTAGAAAAAAGTTATGGGAAATGCGCAGTTTTGGCCTCTACCAATTAGTCTGAAACTTCAATCACTGCGATCACAGAGATTACTGTGTCAAATGACCTGAATTTTTGCACATATACTAAACAAAACATGCTTGTTCAGATGCGCGTTAGCGTTTGTCGATATCTCTTCTAGAAAAAAGTTATGGGAAATGCGCAGTTTTGGCCTCTACCAATTAGTCTGAAACTTCAATCACTGCGATCACAGAGATTACTGTGTCAAATGACCTGAATTTTTGCACATATACTAAACAAAACATGCTTGTTCAGATGCGCGTTAGCGTTTGTCGATATCTCTTCTAGAAAAAAGTTATGGGAAATGCGCAGTTTTGGCCTCTACCAATTAGTCTGAAACTTCAATCACTGCGATCACAGAGATTACTGTGTCAAATGACCTGAATTTTTGCACATATACTAAACAAAACATGCTTGTTCAGATGCGCGTTAGCGTTTGTCGATATCTCTTCTAGAAAAAAGTTATGGGAAATGCGCAGTTTTGGCCTCTACCAATTAGTCTGAAACTTCAATCACTGCGATCACAGAGATTACTGTGTCAAATGACCTGAATTTTTGCACATATACTAAACAAAACATGCTTGTTCAGATGCGCGTTAGCGTTTGTCGATATCTCTTCTAGAAAAAAGTTATGGGAAATGCGCAGTTTTGGCCTCTACCAATTAGTCTGAAACTTCAATCACTGCGATCACAGAGATTACTGTGTCAAATGACCTGAATTTTTGCACATATACTAAACAAAACATGCTTGTTCAGATGCGCGTTAGCGTTTGTCGATATCTCTTCTAGAAAAAAGTTATGGGAAATGCGCAGTTTTGGCCTCTACCAATTAGTCTGAAACTTCAATCACTGCGATCACAGAGATTACTGTGTCAAATGACCTGAATTTTTGCACATATACTAAACAAAACATGCTTGTTCAGATGCGCGTTAGCGTTTGTCGATATCTCTTCTAGAAAAAAGTTATGGGAAATGCGCAGTTTTGGCCTCTACCAATTAGTCTGAAACTTCAATCACTGCGATCACAGAGATTACTGTGTCAAATGACCTGAATTTTTGCACATATACTAAACAAAACATGCTTGTTCAGATGCGCGTTAGCGTTTGTCGATATCTCTTCTAGAAAAAAGTTATGGGAAATGCGCAGTTTTGGCCTCTACCAATTAGTCTGAAACTTCAATCACTGCGATCACAGAGATTACTGTGTCAAATGACCTGAATTTTTGCACATATACTAAACAAAACATGCTTGTTCAGATGCACGTTAGCGTTTGTCGATATCTCTTCTAGAAAAAAGTTATGGGAAATGCGCAGTTTTGGCCTCTACCAATTAGTCTGAAACTTCAATCACTGCGATCACAGAGATTACTGTGTCAAATGACCTGAATTTTTGCACATATACTAAACAAAACATGCTTGTTCAGATGCGCGTTAGCGTTTGTCGATATCTCTTCTAGAAAAAAGTTATGGGAAATGCGCAGTTTTGGCCTCTACCAATTAGTCTGAAACTTCAATCACTGCGATCACAGAGATTACTGTGTCAAATGACCTGAATTTTTGCACATATACTAAACAAAACATGCTTGTTCAGATGCGCGTTAGCGTTTGTCGATATCTCTTCTAGAAAAAAGTTATGGGAAATGCGCAGTTTTGGCCTCTACCAATTAGTCTGAAACTTCAATCACTGCGATCACAGAGATTACTGTGTCAAATGACCTGAATTTTTGCACATATACTAAACAAAACATGCTTGTTCAGATGCGCGTTAGCGTTTGTCGATATCTCTTCTAGAAAAAAGTTATGGGAAATGCGCAGTTTTGGCCTCTACCAATTAGTCTGAAACTTCAATCACTGCGATCACAGAGATTACTGTGTCAAATGACCTGAATTTTTGCACATATACTAAACAAAACATGCTTGTTCAGATGCGCGTTAGCGTTTGTCGATATCTCTTCTAGAAAAAAGTTATGGGAAATGCGCAGTTTTGGCCTCTACCAATTAGTCTGAAACTTCAATCACTGCGATCACAGAGATTACTGTGTCAAATGACCTGAATTTTTGCACATATACTAAACAAAACATGCTTGTTCAGATGCGCGTTAGCGTTTGTCGATATCTCTTCTAGAAAAAAGTTATGGGAAATGCGCAGTTTTGGCCTCTACCAATTAGTCTGAAACTTCAATCACTGCGATCACAGAGATTACTGTGTCAAATGACCTGAATTTTTGCACATATACTAAACAAAACATGCTTGTTCAGATGCGCGTTAGCGTTTGTCGATATCTCTTCTAGAAAAAAGTTATGGGAAATGCGCAGTTTTGGCCTCTACCAATTAGTCTGAAACTTCAATCACTGCGATCACAGAGATTACTGTGTCAAATGACCTGAATTTTTGCACATATACTAAACAAAACATGCTTGTTCAGATGCGCGTTAGCGTTTGTCGATATCTCTTCTAGAAAAAAGTTATGGGAAATGCGCAGTTTTGGCCTCTACCAATTAGTCTGAAACTTCAATCACTGCGATCACAGAGATTACTGTGTCAAATGACCTGAATTTTTGCACATATACTAAACAAAACATGCTTGTTCAGATGCGCGTTAGCGTTTGTCGATATCTCTTCTAGAAAAAAGTTATGGGAAATGCGCAGTTTTGGCCTCTACCAATTAGTCTGAAACTTCAATCACTGCGATCACAGAGATTACTGTGTCAAATGACCTGAATTTTTGCACATATACTAAACAAAACATGCTTGTTCAGATGCGCGTTAGCGTTTGTCGATATCTCTTCTAGAAAAAAGTTATGGGAAATGCGCAGTTTTGGCCTCTACCAATTAGTCTGAAACTTCAATCACTGCGATCACAGAGATTACTGTGTCAAATGACCTGAATTTTTGCACATATACTAAACAAAACATGCTTGTTCAGATGCGCGTTAGCGTTTGTCGATATCTCTTCTAGAAAAAAGTTATGGGAAATGCGCAGTTTTGGCCTCTACCAATTAGTCTGAAACTTCAATCACTGCGATCACAGAGATTACTGTGTCAAATGACCTGAATTTTTGCACATATACTAAACAAAACATGCTTGTTCAGATGCGCGTTAGCGTTTGTCGATATCTCTTCTAGAAAAAAGTTATGGGAAATGCGCAGTTTTGGCCTCTACCAATTAGTCTGAAACTTCAATCACTGCGATCACAGAGATTACTGTGTCAAATGACCTGAATTTTTGCACATATACTAAACAAAACATGCTTGTTCAGATGCGCGTTAGCGTTTGTCGATATCTCTTCTAGAAAAAAGTTATGGGAAATGCGCAGTTTTGGCCTCTACCAATTAGTCTGAAACTTCAATCACTGCGATCACAGAGATTACTGTGTCAAATGACCTGAATTTTTGCACATATACTAAACAAAACATGCTTGTTCAGATGCGCGTTAGCGTTTGTCGATATCTCTTCTAGAAAAAAGTTATGGGAAATGCGCAGTTTTGGCCTCTACCAATTAGTCTGAAACTTCAATCACTGCGATCACAGAGATTACTGTGTCAAATGACCTGAATTTTTGCACATATACTAAACAAAACATGCTTGTTCAGATGCGCGTTAGCGTTTGTCGATATCTCTTCTAGAAAAAAGTTATGGGAAATGCGCAGTTTTGGCCTCTACCAATTAGTCTGAAACTTCAATCACTGCGATCACAGAGATTACTGTGTCAAATGACCTGAATTTTTGCACATATACTAAACAAAACATGCTTGTTCAGATGCGCGTTAGCGTTTGTCGATATCTCTTCTAGAAAAAAGTTATGGGAAATGCGCAGTTTTGGCCTCTACCAATTAGTCTGAAACTTCAATCACTGCGATCACAGAGATTACTGTGTCAAATGACCTGAATTTTTGCACATATACTAAACAAAACATGCTTGTTCAGATGCGCGTTAGCGTTTGTCGATATCTCTTCTAGAAAAAAGTTATGGGAAATGCGCAGTTTTGGCCTCTACCAATTAGTCTGAAACTTCAATCACTGCGATCACAGAGATTACTGTGTCAAATGACCTGAATTTTTGCACATATACTAAACAAAACATGCTTGTTCAGATGCGCGTTAGCGTTTGTCGATATCTCTTCTAGAAAAAAGTTATGGGAAATGCGCAGTTTTGGCCTCTACCAATTAGTCTGAAACTTCAATCACTGCGATCACAGAGATTACTGTGTCAAATGACCTGAATTTTTGCACATATACTAAACAAAACATGCTTGTTCAGATGCGCGTTAGCGTTTGTCGATATCTCTTCTAGAAAAAAGTTATGGGAAATGCGCAGTTTTGGCCTCTACCAATTAGTCTGAAACTTCAATCACTGCGATCACAGAGATTACTGTGTCAAATGACCTGAATTTTTGCACATATACTAAACAAAACATGCTTGTTCAGATGCGCGTTAGCGTTTGTCGATATCTCTTCTAGAAAAAAGTTATGGGAAATGCGCAGTTTTGGCCTCTACCAATTAGTCTGAAACTTCAATCACTGCGATCACAGAGATTACTGTGTCAAATGACGTGAATTTTTCGCACATATACTAAACATAACATGCTTGTTCAGATGCGCGTTAGCGTTTGTCGATATCTCTTCTAGAAAAAAGTTATGGGAAATGCGCAGTTTTGGCCTCTACCAATTAGTCTGAAACTTCAATCACTGCGATCACAGAGATTACTGTGTCAAATGACCTGAATTTTTGCACATATACTAAACAAAACATGCTTGTTCAGATGCGCGTTAGCGTTTGTCGATATCTCTTCTAGAAAAAAGTTATGGGAAATGCGCAGTTTTGGCCTCTACCAATTAGTCTGAAACTTCAATCACTGCGATCACAGAGATTACTGTGTCAAATGACCTGAATTTTTGCACATATACTAAACAAAACATGCTTGTTCAGATGCGCGTTAGCGTTTGTCGATATCTCTTCTAGAAAAAAGTTATGGGAAATGCGCAGTTTTGGCCTCTACCAATTAGTCTGAAACTTCAATCACTGCGATCACAGAGATTACTGTGTCAAATGACCTGAATTTTTGCACATATACTAAACAAAACATGCTTGTTCAGATGCGCGTTAGCGTTTGTCGATATCTCTTCTAGAAAAAAGTTATGGGAAATGCGCAGTTTTGGCCTCTACCAATTAGTCTGAAACTTCAATCACTGCGATCACAGAGATTACTGTGTCAAATGACCTGAATTTTTGCACATATACTAAACAAAACATGCTTGTTCAGATGCGCGTTAGCGTTTGTCGATATCTCTTCTAGAAAAAAGTTATGGGAAATGCGCAGTTTTGGCCTCTACCAATTAGTCTGAAACTTCAATCACTGCGATCACAGAGATTACTGTGTCAAATGACCTGAATTTTTGCACATATACTAAACAAAACATGCTTGTTCAGATGCGCGTTAGCGTTTGTCGATATCTCTTCTAGAAAAAAGTTATGGGAAATGCGCAGTTTTGGCCTCTACCAATTAGTCTGAAACTTCAATCACTGCGATCACAGAGATTACTGTGTCAAATGACCTGAATTTTTGCACATATACTAAACAAAACATGCTTGTTCAGATGCGCGTTAGCGTTTGTCGATATCTCTTCTAGAAAAAAGTTATGGGAAATGCGCAGTTTTGGCCTCTACCAATTAGTCTGAAACTTCAATCACTGCGATCACAGAGATTACTG